>JACTOM010000053.1:1170676-1412888 GCA_015832385.1 Elymnias hypermnestra | reverse complement strand
TAAAAAGGGAGTATAGAATTTAAAAAAAAAAAAATTATAATAATAATAATAACAAGTATATACTTTTGCGTAAACGGGCGTGAGTGTAGAACGGAGATAATAATAATAACCTTATATTTTTTATATCACACTTACATAAAAGAAGTAAAGTAGCCGCGGAAAAAAATGAGATGCCGAAAAAGAGAACACCGCTTAGCGCACAATAAATACTAAATAAATAGATAATCCATAATAAATTATTAATTCTTAATTAATACGTCAGTGACAACTTAACAATTACTGACTAATCTATTCGCCATTGTCCGGAAAGTGTTGGAAAGTTAATAATAATAATAAACACTTGCGACATATTAACTACTTAAAAGCAAACAGCTAGATTATATAGAATATATCAAAAGTTAAAGCTGCCGTCGGAAGCAAATGGCCAGCGGTGGTATTTTGGATAGCGATATTTATACACTTTCCAAAGTGTGACCCTAAGGCTGGATGGTACTTTGGACAGGGTCACGGGTGACATCAGTCCAACGAGAAGATAATTCTTTATTTTTCTATTCACAATTATAATCCACACCTTTTACAAACTAGTTAACCTGAACCTATACTATCTTCTTAAAATAAACTATCCTTATAGCCAAAGTAACAAACAAGGATAAATGAAAGGATGTACCTTTTATCCTATAAGTTTCTATGTATTAAGACTTAGCTGGTAAGGATGCTGAATAAGATGAAAGCCATTCACTAGTGCACGCCGGGACATTGTAGTAATTCAATTTTAGGTATATATATATAACTATTACTAGTTAACAGTGGTAGTGTTTAGTTACAAATTTTAATTACGAATGTGTAACCGGTGAAAGGGCTATTTAACGGGCAATACAACAGTTCCACTATTCTGGCATTCTATGGCTAATAGGGTACATACAGTTAACCGGGGGTTAATTTCTGGCCTATTAAGTAATTAAGATTTTATTGTACATGCAACAGTCAGTCGTTAACAGTGGTAGACTTTAGTGTCAAATTTTATGTACGAATATGTATCTGCTAAAAAGGCTGTTAAACGGGTAAAATAACAGTTCCACTATTCTGTCATTCTATGGGTAATAAAGTTCAAAACAATAGGGGTAATAGGGAACACAGAGATTACCAGGGATTAACATCTGGCTAACCGGGTGTTCGTTTGCAGGTTTATTGCTTTAATAAAATGTTTTCTTATATAAAATCTGTAATTATAAACCTTTTTTAATAAATTTATGAAAATTACCGCTAGCAAAAAATGCTGTTACGGATCCGAGCTGGCAAGATGAACAAGTTTCCTCAGCATCTTCATTCTGTGTCCACGGGTACGTTGCAATGGCTTCTCTACTTAGTCGCTCCATTAGCTCCGCATTACCTAATGATAAATTCTTGATAGTAAAAGAAACGGGGATCCCATATAGGTAGTTTATCAAACATAAATAATTATCTTATTAAATTATTTAAAAAAATCGTACTCTTACAGACGTAGAAACTGCAAAGCAATGTTTAATATCATATTCTATTTTATACAATATTTGCTCTATATATTTATGCCCTGTGATATTTAATACGGATCCAAAAAGAGTCGTAAAACGAAATATTTAGAACAGTGAAAATAATGACGGTTCCATACATACATATTTGAAAATACTCGTCATTTAATAACTTAATATACTATTTTCCATAAAATAAAGTATTTCATAAATACCCTTTACTAAATTTAAAATTAAAAAACAAAATTTAATTAATAATTTCTAATATTGACAAAAAACACGTGGAATTTTCATTTACAAATCGTCATTTGAGATTTCAATAAATTATTTGTATTAAATTTCGACATTATTGATATTATAACAGTATTATACACATATTCTAAACCACATATACGCACACCAGATTTTCTTCTTTTTTTTATAAAACAGGTACTAATTCTTCTTACATTACTAAATTCCACCAAAAAACACAAATACACTCACTAATTCTTACATACCCACTCACACCTACATAACACTCACTAACAACACAGCGAATATCTCAGTTTTTTCTTTTCATTGTTTCCTAATTTTTACTTCCTAATATCTACTCTGTTATTTTGATAATTATTTAATTATTGGTGTAATCCGTAATTGGCCTTATTTTAAGTAAATTAATTATTCTATGTAACAATTTGTTAAAACGCTGTTGGGTTACCAATAAATAAATAAATAAATAAATAACGACAATTTAATTAATATAATATTATCCTTCCTCTACGTCTCGGAAATCTAAGGTTTTAGATTTGTATGAATATAAACAGGCCTTAAAATTACTTTGCCAAGTTTCACTTATGTCATGTGTACTTTTTACGCTCGTACTTTCATTTTTTTATTGGTGACTGGTGCTTGTCTATGAGCACACATGATGGTAAATGATGATATACTCTTGATGGAACCGCACTAATCTGGTAAGAGGCAATTTACCTCTTATTATTTGTATACAGTGTCGTACCGGAATAAAAATCTCTAGCTTGGCGGTACGTCTTTGCTGGTTGAGCGGTAACTAGCCTCGGCTGAAACCTCCTACCTAAAATGATAAATAACAAGTAAATGACCTGTTACCAAGTAAGCATACTTCCATCTTACATTGTGTGATTATTTAACATCAAGACAGGATACAGTCAAATATTAACCAGTCATCACCAAAAAAAAATATGAGTTTTATTTACACTACTCCACTATCTAATCAAGCTATAATATAATTTTAATTTTCAATGGTATCATTTGAAATCTATTTAGTTAAAATCACATATCTACGGATCTTTATCATAGATGAAGATATAATGAACGATTGTATGAATTGTTTAAATTCATGATCTAAAGAGGATCGATAAACTTATCTAGCTATTAGACTCAATGATTAAGATCTTTACGGTGTGTCTGTTTAGAGAACGTCATCCGATAAGATTACCATTTATTAGTTTTATATTAAGTCTTAATATGGTATACACATATATCAAATTAAGATTATAAAGTTTCACGAAAACAAACGATCGTCAACATTTCAGTAGTGAAGTACTAAGAAATACTTACTGTACATACATTGATGAGAAGGTGGTACAATTAGTGTAATCAGAAGCAATTAAAAATATGTTAACGATCAAAATCTGTGAAACCCTTCCAAGGTAAAACCCTAAAATACCGTCGTGACATTGTATATATCCGTAATAATATTCACAATTACACAAGAAATAAAAAAAACTTGTAATGCCACATTTTAGGGCGAAGAAATCATTTGTCAGGTTTAGCATACGAATTTTTAATAAGATAACCGAAGCACTTTTGGGTTTACCTACACAAAATTTTAAAAAATATCTCAAAAACAAATTTAATTTTATTAAAATGTTTGGACTTAGTTCTAGGTGCAAACAGAAGCTAATCATTTTAACCTACAAAACGATATTTCTGATTTTATAACAATATAATATAGCGCCAAGAGTCTCTAAAACAACGCTTCGTTTATACACGGAGATTGCCGAGGGTAGTTATAACGATCTCCCGATCATATCATCACATATTTGTTACTCATTTCAATAAAAGTAGCAACAAAATTTATTGAAACCGGACTCAAAATTTATTTTGAGTAACATATTTGGTTCGCAATTTTAGAAGAATTTGCGAAAAACAAATAAGAACGGCACAGAGAGTTAATATTTAACGTTATTCGTACACAATATTACTTACTTCAGAGATACATAATTAGAGTACTACCTGTTTAAGGAAATTGATTTATTGATACTGTTGTTATTAAATAGTTTTTAAATAGATTAAGTAAATCTTTCTCTGCTTCCTTTTTATGAGTACTTTTAAGCATTTTTAGTTGCCTGGAAGAGGTAGCTATTTCAGCTGTTGGGTGTACAATAATGAGTTTCGTATTATAGTGTAATATTTAAGAAATTTACTTACATTGGTATGTCTTTTCCCGCACAGTGGGCTTAATTGGTGTAAAAAAATGCAAAATTTTTCGCATAGCGAAATTGGATTCGTTTTTTCGTCGCTCAATGAAGTGCAAAACCTCATCCTTTTTGTCGCTAAAGTGTGGAACTACATGTTGGCAGTACAACCTGAAATGATGGTGATTAAAAGGACGAAAATAAAAACAAGCATGAGTAATGGCGTAATAGAGTTATTATAAACAGATTTTTAACAATATTTCAAGACATTGAACGTTAATGGAACGTTTGACGGCCTCTTTGATGCAGCAAAATCGTGTAGCTAACGACGACGACAAACGAAGCTAAAAAAAATGGGTTCTGGTACGATGTAGTAACCATAAGATATTAATTTCTTTTTATCATGTTAACAAACTTCCACTTTAGGTAAGTAACAGCCCACTAACGTCCACTGCTGGGCATAGGCCTCCTCACACATATGAGAGAAGGTTTTTAAAGCATAGTCCCACTACGCTACTCCACTGTTGATTGGCAGGCCTACACAAGTGCACTCTCGTAGTCCGATGTCACGAGAATCCGACAAGACCAGAGAGAGATCAAGCGCTTTATTTTACACTGTATCATCACTATTGTTAGGTGATATCACAGACGAGCGCTAACCAGTTAAAAGGTGAATTTACCTCTTATGGTTTCTACACAGCATCGTACCGGAACGCAAGTTAACAACGATATTATATGGCTTCTATTAAGAAACGTGTATATCCTGTTTATAAATTAAAAAGTTTACACGGTTTTGCGTATAATTTTTTAAATATTTCATTGTTAAACTTAAAAGAAATTAATTCATAAATAAAAGCGTTTTGTGAAACTTAACATGACAATGAAAACTGCGTATAAATTTACTCGTTCAAACAACATTGAATGCTGCAGTTTCCCACTGTTTTCCTTCACGTAAAAGTACAGTTGTATATTGTCACAATTGTCAATTATAATTATAATATATATTTCTATATTACCTTAAAGGCGTAGGTTATACATTCCATACCCTTATTTCAACTCTAGATTTACTTGGGAACCAAACTTAGAATTTGCTTAAAAATATTCTATATTGACTTTATTAAAACTACTCTACTTACTGAACTGCCTCATTGGTCTAGTGGTTAGCATGTTCGACTACAGTCATGAGGGCCTGGGTTCGAGTCCGGGGCAGACCAATTCAAAAATCAATATTGAGTTTTCTATTAAGATTTTCTCAATATTTCTCCGAAGTTGGGATGTTGGAGTGTGATCCACTCCCGTGCTTCCGAGAGCACGTTTAGCCGTCGGTCCTGCGCCTGACGGCTTAGGCCCGAGGAGGCCTGTACCCAGCAGTAGGGCATTAATGGGCTTCTACTTATTTACTCCACTTAAACTAAAGGAGACTCCACTGAGTTTGTTGTGGGTTCTTCTCAAGACAGGAGAAGGGAACGAGAAGGAACTGTTTCTTTAACTAATTTGTTGTAGTTGTACATTAGTTATAATATGTGGAAAAATAACAATACAAAATTGCTGTAAAGGCATACTAAATAAAGATTTTTTGATGTTATTTGATTTGACTAACCAAGTTGGATGTACCGAAAAATCTGTCGAGTTCAAAGCCTTCCACGCCTCCTCTGCTAACTTTTGAGTAAATGCACCTTCGGAAACTGCGTGCCTAGGATTATATTTCGGCAGCGACACCACAATTGTGTAATGATTCATCACCCGTTTCCAGAAATAATCTTTCTTCTCCAAAATTATACGCATACCACCCTCGAATATTGTCTTGACTTCCATAGTCTTATGGCCTTTCGGTTGGTCAATTACCAAAGTGTTTCTGAACTATTAAAAACAAAAAAGTTTTTATTACATGACATCGCGTTATTAAGACGTGCAAATAATTCCTTTTTTCTTATAACAAACTATATATCATGCGTAACATTGCGGTTATACCGACTTTGTGATAAATGCTATTTTTGATGTATAATAAAACCATCTAAAGTTTTACTTTAGGATTCAGATAACCAAATATTTTCTAGTATCAAAAGATCATATTCAAATCGGCAGAAATGACGTTGAGGCACCAGAACTCATTGGTAAAATGTGCCAATATTCTTCTAAGGCAGCGATAAGTGCATTTAAGTTTAAGGTTGTGGAATAGTTTTGAAGTCATCACCCGCTCGTATTTTTTGTAAGGTTCTAGTTTCTATGATATGATTTCGTTTAGGGTTGATTTCAAATTGCCAGCCTTTTTGTAAGCTGAATCTTGTGTTATCAAGCTATATTTCTAAAATTTACACCTTTCTAACTTGAGCCTATTGCAATCAATACAGATAAATAAAATTGCAGTGTGTATAATTCAGTATTTTGAAATTAAAAACTCTTCGTTATATAAAATAAAAGTGCGTGCATACAAAGTACACATGTCAGAAGTGAAAAGGGAATTTATGTAATATTTTTATTTTATATTTTATGAAAAATTCACTTCAAAAATCCTTTTTATAAATTTTAGTCTGTCGAAATGTATGAACCGAATTTGACGGGAGTTTCACTGGTAAGTAGCTATTATAAGAAACTTAGGGTACTTTGAGTTTAGAATAAATAAAAGTTTCAAAAAAGAACCGCCTTCAAAACAAACTAACAAATATTTTCTGCCATAAACCGCACCCATACTGTAAGCCGTTGAGGAGATCCATTGATCTTCATATTTAACTACGACTAGCACTTGACCATACCGAAGTTACGGTAGGCAACTCAAATATCTGGATAGCCTATAGAAAATTCTGCCGATTATCGTTAATTTTCTCCTAAGAATTGAAGAGTTCCGTCACTTCGTCATGGATTCCATCATTAGATCATTAGATCATCATAGGATCATTACATTAGGTAATCAATCTATCTCAAAACAACCCTTGAAGTATATCCTTTCCAATAAAAAAAGAATCATCGAAATCGGTTGGCGTGATATTGAGTTATTCGTCCATTTGCCGCGCAGATGCTTACGCAAATTTAAGACTTATCCGGTTTTCTCATGGATGCTATCATCAGAACTGGATTTAAAAAAATGGATAGAAAAAACATACAGACGAATTGATAACCTCCTCCTTTTTTTGAAGTCGGTTAAAAAGGCACCTGGAATTACCCGAGTAACGCAGCGGAGATCAGCTTGTTTAAAAAGTTACTTTATTACAAATATTACCTTTATGGCAAATCCGTGTCGGATAACAATAACAATAATTAGTTCAAATTGTCATATGTTGTTTACGGGAAATATTTTAAAGCTAATCTGCTGATTATCGATAACAACTGACAAGCTTGCTTTTATTTATATTTAATCTTTTTATATTGTAAGTAATATATTATAACGTTAGCGGATTCATTACGTAAATAACAAAAACAATGTTTTGAGTTCAAAATTAAAAGCCTAATAATTATTTTAATCCAGTTACCATTGATTTGTTATGCAACGTAAAATCAGTTGAATCGATTTTAAAAACCTTTATGACATTAACTGCCTGATTGGTCTAGTGGTTAGAATTTTCAGCTACAGACACGAGGGTCTGGGTTCGAGTTCCGTGTCGGGCTGATTCAAACATGGATATTGAGTTTTCAATTAAGATTTGCTCAATATTTGCCCGAAGTTGGGAAGTTGGCGGTGTGATCCAGCCCCGTGCCCCCGTGCACGTTAAGCCGTCACCTGCACCTGTTCTCTCTCCGTGAGCGTCGGATTCCCTTCACATCGGACTATGAGAGTGAAGGAACAGAGAGTGCACTTGTGTACTATGCCTACCAACTCACAGTGGAGCAGTGCTATGCTCTAATAACCCTCTCTCATATGAGTGAGAAGGCCTGTGCCCAGCAGTGGGACTTTAATGGGCTGCTACTTTACTTATACATTAGCTAATAGCATAGGTTACAGGATAAGTATTACGTACGATTGATTTTTAAATAGGTCAAATAACAACGAAAGTCTCTTACTTTAAAAAAAATTGTTTGCTTTTCATTCCGAGCTCCTCACGGGAAAGGGGATTTGAGTAGTTTTAGCGTGCTTTAGCCTTTAATGACGGAATTTTCACAGGCAATTAACTAATTTTTAAATATATAACAACAAACACAATAATTTTTAAATAAATACGCCTTAGTGGCTGCTGATTCCATCTCTCTCTATCCTCGGTTTGTTATACGGTTTATTATTAATCTTCTCCATTTTACATATTTATCTTAAAAGCTATTATCTTTATTCATCTTTACATACATACAAAACGACCTATACATATAACGAGTCAAATATAAAATCCTAATTTTGTAAGACAGTGTTTCAAAAATGAATCTATTTCTGTACAACCATTTGTTACCAATACATGATGTTTTTAATCATCATCTTTTAATAACTATATGTATTTAAAAAAACGATGATTATATATCAAAATGTCTAAAATGCGAATTGTCTCTTTATATTTAGGGGACGTTGAAATATATTTGTAGCTTAAACGAATGAATCGTCATGCGTCGGTTTTTGTGATAACGGATTAGCTTTTGTTTTTCTCTATCCGATGTCATATTGAAAACAGACTAAGATAGACTTTGGATTATCCAGTATTAAAATGCTTAACAGATAATATTATTTTTTGATTCATAATTTTGTTAAGCTATTAGAAATACCGTATTGATTCTATATAAATTAAATAATCTCCTTATAACAGATAATTTTAATCTTCGTAATTGTATATTCTTTATGTGATTATTTGTATAGACATAAACAGATTTGAGCGAGGTCATTGACAATGCATATAACATCCTTTCTTCTGTACTTATTTCGAGACATACATACCTCAAACCATTCCTGAGGATAATTTCGTGGCAAATGATCTTTGGCTGATTGCTCAACATCAAGGAAATCAACAGCACGGTATCCGGGCTTCAGAATATCGCCGTCAAACTAAAATAAATCTTTTTATATCATATATCTTTTATAGGTTCAGTCAAAAGTGAATCTAATTGTAATAAAACAAAATCCCCCTCCGAAGATTTTTACTAGCAATTTGAAAATAGGTTGTATGATTATATAATAGATGAAGTTAATAGGAAAATTTTCAATCAATTTTACACCTTAGATAACATTGAAGTAAAAATTTTGGTCCGACCAATGGAGTAGGTTGCAATGACCGGGCTGTCTAAGAAACAGTACTCTTTAAATGTAGTGTATTTTTGTATATATATATATATATATACATATATATATATATGTATATGTATATATATATATATTTAGGTACTCCCTGGTACCTAAATATATATCACGTTAGATCAAAAGTCCGTAACCGTTTTAGGACCGTTGCCCTTATGACTTAACTACGGTTTGTTAAACAATACGTGTACTTACAAAAACGTAGATTTTATTAATAACAAAAACAATTACATAGCATCACGCCTCATTCCCATAGGGGTAGTCAGAAGCCACGTCCTTCCCCTTGCCACGATCCTTGCATATCTCCTTCGCTTCTTTCATTTTCATTAAACCTTTCACACAAGTTTAGAGTACTCTTGACTTGGCCCTTGATTAAAATGTCGTGGATTTGTTCCAGAAACGTTCGCCTTGGTCTTCCCCTTCCAACTTTCGCACTCACTCTTGACTCATAAATCCTTGTAGTCAGTCTTCTTTCATTCATTCTCCCTACGTGGCCAAACCATCTAAGCATACCTTTTTCCATTTTATTCACTACATCTTCTTTTATACCACAACGTTCTCTTATCACACTATTTCTTACTTTGTCACTCAGTTTCAATTCACTCATACTTCTGAGCGCTCTCTCTCTCTCATCTGTTCCGCATTTATTTTACTTTTGTGCTTCTTCTGCCATACTCAACTTTCACTGCCACACATAAGTGTTGGCACCAACACTCCTCTATGCACAGTCAGTCTGGCCCTTTGAGACACCGTCTGGCTATTCATACAGACGTGCAGACCACCATTTATCATATTCACTCTCCTTTCAATATCACTTTCAAATTTCCGTCTTTTGTAAATTGAGATCCCAAGTATACAAATACTTTCACCTCTTCCACTTGTTCCCCATCTAGCAAAATATTGCCATACATAATAAATTTATCTCTTTCAAAAAGCATAACTTTAGTTTTGTCCGCATTCACTTTCATTCCTTTCCTTGTCAATGCTTTATTCATAATATTTACCATCTAATTGATAATCAGCGTAGAGTAAGATACTCATAAAAATTAAGATATTTTTACTCTAAACTCTATAAGCTAGGTTTATCTTAATAAATATATAATAACTAAAAATAAGGAGTAAACTTTGTAGTAATTTAAAAATTGTCAGTAAAAATCCTGATCGTTCAACTCATTGTTAACCCCGTCAGGGTGGGTAGTTGCCGAGATTAGGCACCTAGGCGTTACATGGTTTCCTATAAGAAGCTCAATTTTGCTTGGAAGCAAATCTTTGACGGTAGATTCGTAAGTAACTAAGATTACGAGACACACATAGATAAATAAAAATTTTACTATTTCCTAAATTTTCCTTACTGGAAATCAAGGGAGCTTTGCAATTGAAGCGAATATTCGTAATATTACGCCATTGATGTCTATCGAGTTTATGCTGTGTAATATGTATTGTTACATTTTGTTTAATGTTGTTGTAGATCAATCTTCAGATAAATATGAACACTAATGATGACGTCTACATGGAAAGATTACATCAATGCGATATAACTGCACAATGCAATATGCATTGCTAATCTATTACAAGAATTGTAAGGCATTTTTCAATGTGTCTTTCTGGGAAACTATACTATTATTATGGAAGTTACTTTGGATTTGTTACATGCATACGTACATAGCATCACGCCTTATTTTCATAGGGGTAGGCAGAGACCACGTCCTTACACTTGCCACGATCCTCGCATATATCCTTCGCTTCTTTCAGTATTACTAAACCTTTCATACAAGTTCATCGGATAGAGTGCTCTTGACCTGGGCCTTATTTAAAATGTACTGGATTTGATCCAGGAATGTTCGCCTTGGTCTTCCCCTTCCAACTTTCCCATTCAATCTTGACTCATAAATTCTTTTTGTCAAACTCCTTTTATTCATTCTCTCTTCGTGCCCAAACCATCTGAGCATACCTGTCTCAATTTTAGTCATTAAATCTTCTTTTATACCACAACTTTTATATGACTAATAATTATATTTTTAAACAACTTATCGAGAACGCTATTTGTGAAATTGTCGAAATTGCATTTTCAAACGGAAAATTAGTTTAATATTAAGTTGACATCTGTGTATTATTGATTCGACTATTTCATTTCATGCGATCTTTCTTTACAATGCCCTATCTCTTCCATTAAATTCGATGCATCAGTTTTAAAGATGAAAATGAGGAAAGGTTTAACGCAATGGTGTAACTTACGTGCAGAACTTTAAGTATGATAATGTGCATACTAGTATATTATATATGCTCTTGCTGAAATTTTCAGATAGAATTTGGATCAATGAGAGAGAGACATTCTATGATCAAAATTCTCAAATCTAGATTTTATCTATACAGTTATCTGTATCTGTGTATATAGAATCTGTGTGTCGAAGTCTATTTTTTATTATATATGTACAAAATTCACTTTCAAAAGTAGTGTTTCAATACTTTCATTATTTGCAAGGAAAATTCCAAGTTTCAATATTAAGGAGTTATCAACTACAATATCAGATTGAAAAAAATAATGATTTATTCGATTCTCGCATTATACTACTTAATGGTATTATCACAATTCAAAAATACTTACAACAGGTTTGGCGTTATCATGGATTACGATATTACCTCGATGATCCACAATAAATAATGTTCCGCCTGCTCCAACCTACAAAATAATTGTACTCAGTTTATACATAGGTATAATTTTTGTATAAAACTGATTAATGTGTTTTTCGTTGAAGAAAACAATCTTAAGGGGACCTGGTTTCTTTTGTTCTTTAGTAGTCTTATAAGACTCACTTCAAATTCATTTTAATCGTACCTGTTTCGAAAGTTCGTATTTTCGGTCCTATTTTGAGTGACGAAAGTGACAAGATTTCGTAATTTAGTTCACATGCTTCAGGTTTTCGAGGCATGCGCGCTTCTTTTAAATCAATATCTAACTTAATTACATATTATTTTAAACTTGGTTATTTACAATTTTTTTTTGACACACCAGGGATCAAATATGGCCACCGGCGTTTTTATCACAATTAACAGGCGGTCGGAAATGTCATACTTTCAGCCCCATGTGCGTAATATACTATTTATCTCCTCTCTTGGTTTCTACCAATGAATGAATCTCGTGTATCAAATTTTATTTTCATACAGTTTTGGGTCGGAATTGTCTTTAGTTTTTTTATATATTTCATACTTGCTCAGACCAAGGATATATAAAAGAAAAGTGGTATTTTAAGAAGAAAAAATATAGTATCTCTGGGGCTGTTCTAAAGCCTGCAAACTCCTAATAGTGATAGGTTTACGCTCTGAATTATCTTACCTGTAAACACCCTGTAAGATTATAATAGTCTGGCAGTTTCATATCTGTTTAATTTCGATACACACCGAAACAAAGTAATGCTACTATGAAAGCCGAGGTCAGTTCCTTATTGTTATTAATCTGTTATAAAGTCATACCTTGGAGTAAATATTAATCAAACAAAAATATAGATTAATTATCACGTGTTGGGTAATTCAGTTCAAATGATGTCTCCCTTAGGAGAAATTTCTTAGTTCAGTTACCATTTCAAAATCCAGACTTGAAATTGGGTGGTAATGTAAGATACTGGTACCGTGTTGTAAAGTGAAAACTTCTTTAGCATCGTTGTAATTTGAAAATCGATGAAACGAAAAAACGACAGGAAAGAGAGACAGAAATATTAATACACAAGATTTATCATGGGAGATAATGAAATTGGAAGCATTATATAATGTTTGTTATGTTCGTGGTTCTCTTTGTGCTCTGCTTCTTGCTCTCTCCACTGGTATGCACGAAGGCATAGTGGGAGTTTAAATTAAGTCATTACTAAAACCTACAAAAATTCTCTTACAGAAATTTTACGTTCGTCTCATTATCTTGAAGCCAAATTTTATTTATAAGAGTTTAATTGGATCAATCTTCCTCATCCTCCTCCTTAATTCGTTTCCTCAAAGTCTGAGGGTCGTGACAACCACTTCTGAAGAGCAATTTTCTTTGAATAATGGAACGGCGTTTGCCTCTGTTTTCCGCGGCATGTGAGGCATCGTAGACGGATGTTTGTAATATGGCGCGGAAAAATCTGATCGGACCAACCCATTGGGCTCCGACCTCTTGCTCTTATGCCATTAACTTTAACAGTTATCATGAGCAATGTGCGCAAAGTACTTAAGTATTTTTTTGAGGCATGGAAAGCCTAGTTGTAACATTGAGTTTCTTAAGAATTGATGCGTCGGTCGGATGTGCTGTCCGCGTTATACGAAGCATTTTCCTCCAGCACCACATATAAAAAGCATGCCGTTGCGGTCTAATGATTTCAAAGTCCACGTCTCAGCACCATAGTGAAATACTTAAAAGACGAGGGACGAACGAAGGAGATATCCGCCCGTGCCTCGGAGAGCACGTTAAGCCGTCGGTCCTGCGCCCGATTTCTCTCCGGTCGTGTCGGATTACCGTCACATCGGACTATGAGAGTGAAGGAATAGATAGTGCACTTGTGTACTATGCCTGCCAATCCGCAGTGGAGCAGCGCGCTGGGTCTATGCTCTAAAAACCCTCTCTCATATAAGTGAGGAGGCCTGTGCCCAGCAGTGGGACGTTAATGGGCTGCTACTTACTACTTACCGCCTATCTTTCCAAGTTCTATTGAGCTGAGACATGGCGTTTTTGGCCATTCCGATACGCCTCTTTATGTCAATTTCGCAAGAGCCATTATTGCTGATGTTGGAGCAGAGGTAGATGAAATATCCCACGGTCTGAATGAGTGTTCCAGTCCACTCCAAAGAGCTCATGCGATCTACCATCATTATCTTGGTTTGTAATTTATTTATGCTGAGCCCTAAGCTGCTACTCGCAGTTGACATTTTTTCCAGCAGTTTTGTCATTTCGGCTTCGTTAGCAGTAAATAGTGTAATATCATCGACGTATCGGAGATTAGTGATCTTAACTCCGCCAATGTGCACTCCTCCATCCCAATTGTCGGAAGTTTGCCCCATTATATATTCGCCGTATGCGTTAAAAAGAATTGGTGACAGTGAATTGGCATCAAACTTAACAGTATTAATTTACTTTACACGACACTAATTATAAATATAAATTAATTAATGAAAATTGTAATAAAAACATGTAAGTAACCGGGAATATTATGAATATGTTTTACTTATCGAACACTAAGTACATAATAAGATTAGTACAACAAACACTCCAATACTATATATTACATTAGGATTAAAATAGCATTAATAACTACTTAACATAAATAAGTCGTGTACTATATTTATTTGTCAAGTGTTTTTTGCATTTGTGACGTTTTTCATAGTGGTGTTAATAGTCTCATAGCTAGCTAACAAAAAAAAAAAAATTAAAAGTGCGTGCGTCCAAAGTACACATGTCAGAAGTGAAACTTCTTTGTCAAACTAATTTATAAGTCTTGTTTATATTTATATATCGTAAACGCTCAATTTCCGAGACTTGGAGAGAAAAAGGAAGATATGTTAGAAATTTAATTGTCATTAAAATATTAATAGAGTTGAAAATTAATACAAATAATTTATTCAAAACCCAAATAACGAATTGTAAATAAAAATGCCACGTGTTTCTATGTCAATATTAGAAATTATTAATTCAATTTTGTTTTTAATTATAATTTAAGAAAGAGAATTTATGAAATATTTTTATTTTATATTTTATGTAAAATAGTGTATTAAACTATTAAATGACGAGTATAAAACGATTAAAACTACCTAACCTATAAACGAATTAGCATAAAAAACGCTGCACATTTTCGTGACGCTACACGCATTTCAACCGAAAAAATTTTACCCTACCTGAAGTTTCACTTCAAAAACAGAATATTCATTATTCAAGTAGGCTTTATAAGTTTTTTTAATTCGTCTGTCTGTTGATTACGAATCGATGTCGAAAAGTTATCGATGAGAAACTCTTAGAAAAGCAGATACTTCTTGCCAGCAACAATTCTATACAATAAAAAGAATATAACAAAACTCTTCTTTGTTAAAAAAACACAGAAGTGTTAACAAAAATATCCAAATGTGTATATCTATATAAACGTAAAACGTAAACATATAGTGTCGGAGAATAGGAGAGAAGGAAAGAAGCATAAAGCATAGGGGCGTAGGGTTCTCCGAAGACATCGTCATTAATGGCATCCATAATTTCCATACTGTGGGCGTTTATTGGGTAATGTTGGTGCAATCAAATACTTTATTAATTAACTCAGATTATAATTTTCGATCACTTAATGTTCCCGACATCAATTTACACAAACTCATTAATAATAATAGGTAGGAATGCGAGTTCCAAAAGTCGACCGCACCGGCAGGTTGTCATCCGAGAACTACCGAGAGCCGCGCGCCGGACTGCCACTTATTGACTCTGATAGACAGATGGCGCCAGCGTTCCACAGACTATTGCATTCCGACACACACACACACACATATATATATATATATATATAGTAGCTGAACCCGCGACTTCGTCTGCGTGGAATGTATTTTTTCGTAAAATCCATTCTTAGATGACCTCTACTCGGCAAAAGGAATATTCCTACGAAATTTCAAGTCTCTACGCCTTAGGGATACGCCAGGATATCTCTTATATATATATATATATATATATATATATATATATATATATATATATAAAAGAGAAGTCGCAGGTTTAGCTAGTATCTGTATATAGAAGATTATGTGCCAGACAGAGTGGTATTAAGATTAAAAATTTGTAAACATAACGTCAATTGTTTGTTTGTCTGTGAATTGCAACTACCCGGCTTTAAGGAGTTAAGCGTATAATACAATGTTTGTTGGTGGCTATTTCAATCCCAGTCATTGACTTAATTAATATTAATTAAATCTTACTAGCTTACCTTATCTTTATAGGAATCAGTTTATTTAATAAATTTGTACCTTGTTATCCACAACAGAATATTATTTTTATAAATTGACAGATAATGAGATACAAAACAGTTTATTTGGTGATTTGTTTTATGCGTTATACGAAATTAATTTAAGACGATTTTCCTTAAATTTTATTGCTTAATTCTAGATTTTTTTGAAGATGTTGTTATTTTTAAAGCACCTAGATTCTTCTCACGAAATTTTTGTTTCTCATTTTCTGTAAAAATACATTTACGAGTACATGATCAGAATAGGAAAAAAATGTTTTTCAAGTTTCATTACAATTACATGATTGCAAGAAAACCGTTTTAAAACCGCAGAAGGAATATTAAATTTTATACACATAATATATGAATAATATAACTAATAAAAATTGTAACTTAATTATACTTATATTTCATTAGCTAAGAACATTTTTGGGTCCGCGAAAAATTTTCACATTTGAAGATCAAAAACTATATTTTGTTAATTTATTAATATATACTAATAATATAAAGGGGAAGCATATGTGTTTTTTGTATGTAAGTATGTATGTATGTTTGTGACGTGGTAATCAAAACCTATGGGTCAAAATCTGTCTTTGTGTGCATTGAAGAAACTATTGATGATAGAGCAAAAAAATGTTGTACAGTAATATAGAAGATATTAATATCTACAAAAAAGTCAATGATACCATTTGTCCAACTACTGTAGTTATGCCACTGAAACTACTCTTTTACAATTTCAAAGTTAAAAACAGTGCCGACAGTAATCAAACCATGTTATTCATATTTCTGTATTAATCCTTATCCTTTTGCATATTTTATTAAAGACCGTTTCAATACCTGTACAATACTTTTAAAATTTTTAAAATAGGACATTCCATTTAAAAGATATAACGAATCAAAAAATGTCAATCTAAAAAAATAACTCCGACGTGATTTTCCGTTGCCACGAGTTCGGTATCTACGTGTGTGAAACCGCGGGTCATTGATAGTTAAATATAAATCGATGTCGATGATTTTTATGCTCAAGTTTTGGACAGGATAGCTTTCATTTCAATGGAATATACTAATATATATTTATAATTTGTTTTTATACGAGGGGTTGTTGACTGTGAGTACTGCTGGCAATTAGGTTATAAATCATCAAATAGTCGCCGTACAAGCCCCATATTTAAGTGTACAGAGAAGTTGCTTAGGTCAACTAGTAAAATATTGTTGAAAGTCTAATAATTTCTTACAAAATTAATATATTTACGTGGTTTTCAAATTTGCATAACACATGAGTTCGGTGGACAATATAAAGTTTCCTATCTTCCATAAATATAATATTATATAATGAGCTGAATTACGTGAGTGTAATTACATATCCCCATTCAAAACTACTCAGTTATCTCAATGATATGATAGTGTAAAACTAGGTATTACGTTATCTCCAAGGCAACTAGGGCAATGTATTGGCAACAACACAGATCTAGTTAGGTATTTGCTTTACTCACCAAATGAAAAGGAAGTGTTAACTTCAGATGGTCGATGGGAATATCGACTCCTGCCACGCCCAAAAGACGATTAACCGGATACTAAAAAGTATTGAATATTTATTTGATTTATCAAAGTCAAAAAATCTTTATTCAAGTTCGCTTTTACAACACTTTTGAACCGTCAAACATAGGTTTTTCCACGTATTCTCTTCATTGTACGATTGACGATGATATTAAATGACTGAGAAGAAGCCAAAACATACTCAGATGGGTATTTTTTTTTTCTCATTATCATGGTAACCCGCTGGGGACCAGCGTGGTGAGTCTGTGCTCTAAAAATCCTTCCTCCCATTAGTGATGTGCCCAGCAATGTGACTTTAATGGATTGCTACTTCACTTCTTTATCCTCTAAGTAATATTTCAAATTTTAGTACATTACTCAATTAGCTTTCAATTCAATACAAAATCAATAATCATTTCCCTTGTTACAAATTAAATTGCAGAAATTATAAAAACTTTCCACTAATGAATAAAAATCGGCACAAAATATAACCTGTATCCGAAAAATTTACAGGAGTAGAGTTCATTCTTAGGATGAAAAGTAAAATATGTCATATTTTTATTATAAAATTGTTATACAGTAAGTTAATTATACCTGCAAATATTGATGTAGTGAGCTTATACGTTGGTTAGCTATTATATGTTATAAGAAGAAGAAATCCTTTGAGATTTAATAGTTATTTTTCTATCGTTAACAATTCCGTAGCAACATGATTGTATATTAAAAATATATATAATTTAAAATTATTTCAACATTTAACTAATAACAAAATAGAAAAAGGGCTTACCGTTCTAGTGGAATTTCTTTGTTTTTCCTGAAATTACGTATACAGTGATAAATAAATATCAATTCAAGTGATTGATGAGTTAATGTTGAAAATGTAATGATTAACACACCAAGACGATATTGTAATCACGTGGACTATATTCTTATAGATGCTCATATAATAATATTGTACAGGAGATTATATCCACTCACTGTAGTTCAATATATAATGTGCTCAGAGCATCGTTCTAATAGTTTATACTCTAGGTTTTTCATGAGTTAGAATATCTCATAAACATTTTGTTTAATTATCTTGTTGCTGATAGGTTATATCTTGACTGTGATCAGCTAACGATAAGTGATGATATAGTCTAAGATGGAAGCGTGATAATCTGGTTAGAGACAATTTACTTATTGTTTCTCCACAGCATCGTAGTGGCAACACAATTTCTAGCTGACGATACGTCTTTGCTGGTAGGGTGGCAACTTTGCCTAAATTTGCTCACCGGGGAACTAACCCTGGGCCTCTGCAGCCGCAGCGAGTACTCGCACTACTGCACCAGAGATACCGTCAGTAGTTACGAGTGAATTAGATTATTTATATTACATATACAATATATGAAAATATTTAACATTACTCAGAGTGCGCTTCAATCTAGTAATTTAATAAACCTTTTAAATAACTCTTAGAGTAAAGGAAAATGTTATATTGTATAGTTTAGTAAAGGCTATTTTCATTGATGATTCGTTATTTAGAATAACTATAAAAAAATTAAGATCTGTCTTGATTGTTATGTTACAAATTTATGAAACCTTAACCTTATTTCTTTTATAATATAACTTACCTCATCTAACGTAATTGTTATATTCTGAAACAAGAAATAATATTCAAATACGTTAAGCAGGAAATTTGCAATATTTCATTGAAATAGCTCTATGATAATGATAAGCTTGGATAAATAGGATTAGCGTTGAAATTTCCAACGAAACCGATTTGTAATGACAATTTATCGACTGACTAAGATTTTTCTGATAATAATGTATTGTGACCTGTCTTACAACAGAATAACACGCGAATTGAAACTTTATGTATTACCCAACAATAGTAAATTATTTACCGGTGAATAAATGAAACAGAGAAAGTATAAGAATAAAAAAAATCTGCGATGGTATGCATATATTTATCTGTAAGAGATAATCCACAGCAACCATTTCTATCTTTTACAAATAACAAAAAAATATTCGTTATTACCAAGCTATTTTATACAATACAGTATAATTAAATACATAACACACTTTATATAGTTCATATTGATTAAAATGATTGAAATTTTTTTACGCTGCGAAATGTCGAAACACATCCCGATCAGGCCTAAAATCTTATCGGGAGTGTGGGATTCGTTGGCAAGCCAGTATACCCACTGAAACCCAGCAATATCCTCCATATCTTTTAGTAGAGCACCAGTGGTTCAATAGACGCAATGTACCCTGGTACTCGTGAAGATTCCTCTGGGAAACTTAAACAGGAGGCAGGAGAAGCGTTAATCTACGCCTTCTACCTCCCAACTTCCTGCGCCGGAATACAGGAGCGACCATAGCGTCCTCCTTCTGCCTCTCATGTGCCTTCTTCAGCGAACTATCAGTCTCACAGAAGTAGCCCACTGCCCTGCACTCCCTTTCGCTGGTGAGCATTGTGCTAACTATGCTCTCCAACGAAAGGTTCTCTCCGTAAACAATTACAACAGTATTTCATAAACATTTTTTTGATATTGACATACCTGTGTGATATAAAAAGTTATTTCGTGAGTCAGATCCGGATTAAGATATCTGGCGAAAGGATTTACGGCGTTTTACTAATACATGATTTATTTATGTGAATTACCAATGAGTCAACTTATGTTATATTGCTCTAATCTTACTACAAAGATTTAAATATTATATTTAATTCATTTAATACTTATATCGGGAGGGATAGTAACAGTAAAGAGATCTTACTTCTATTGTAGTGTTTTCGAAAACAGGAACTGATACGGTGATTTGCAATCTATAATTTATTTCTTCACCTTCGTAATATTGACCATATTTCTCCTGTAAATATAAAGCAAATTGTAAGTAAGTAAGGTAAGTTAAGTAGCAGCCTGTTGACGTTCCACTGCTGGGCATATTCCTCTTCACACATAGGGAAAGAGGGTATTAGAACAGGGACCCACCACGTTGCTGGTAGATGTGATACTCTTCTCCCAGAATTGCAGGTTTTCTGAATATGTTTTCTTTCATCGATAAACACAATGATGGATTGGAAAGAATAATCAAGCGCGTAGATTTCATCTTTATGAAGAGAAACTTAACGGCGCTTGCTGTGGAAATTGTGATCTAAATGATAGTCCACGTGTCTCATCACTAGGTCCTCATGGTTTTCAAGTGAGTAAGAAGCAGCCTAATAAAGCCCCAAAGCGATTTTAATCAAAAGTCTGGTGCGCTACACGTCTCTCGGATTTGTATCAGAAATATGTACGTTTCCTTTCGAAGTTTTCCTTTACTGAAAAGCACAATGATGAATTTTAAACAACAATACGAACATGTTTTATAAAGAGAACTAAGTAGAACCTGCCCAGGACTCGAACATATGATACTGTAAAAAAATTCACGAGTCTGCCCTTTGGGCCATAATGGCTTAATTAAACTTACAAACAATTCTTTCACCTATTATATATAATAAATTCGCGACTTTGTTTGGATAACAAAATGTTTTCTATTTCTTATCGTTTTATATCACATAACGATAAACACATTATATTTACATTTAAATTACATTCCACGCAAAGAGGCCCCTTATAAGTCTCTATGATTAATATAGTATGAATAATAGTACTTTCATGTGTCAATTATTTAGTCAGATATAAAATATCTAACAAGATAATATATATAAAACAAAAAAATGTTTCTAGATATATCCGTTACTGACTTTGAAATCATCCAACGGATGTTTTGGCTATCTAGAAAGACAGTAATGCAAAGATAGTTTTAAGCACGATCTCACGACGAGAGCTTTAAAAATAAGTAGTCACAAAGCACGGATTTCCCCCATACTTCCACGGGATTGGAGACATCGCGGGTAATGCCGCGGGAAACAGCTAGGAAGCATTTAATAGAGTTCGACATCTGTCCTCGCTAGAATTAGCGAAGAACGAGAATGACGTCAAAACTATTCCTTTTTTCTAACATCGTAGTATCTTCCTTTTTCTTTAATTATTAATGTGGCAAGTGTACTTACCAATTTTCGCATGTGAAGGTAATCTCCATACTGGCGTGATGTTTTTAAGAACTGGTCCTTGTTTCGCCTGAGTTCGCTGTAACGGTACACCTGTTCCATATTTTCCTTCTGTTGCCAGTAAAATTCGCTGCGACGTGGGTCCTAAATGAATTTGGATGAATAACATGGGTCAACGCAAAATTAGTCTTTAAGTTTTGAGTATACAATTAAATATACACGTTAAACTTTCTCCTGCCGTGTATATTACGACATGGAAAAGTTGGCTTTTCTACGTACTTTCAAAATGACGTTTTATCAATACACATTAGCTCATATCTAACTTAAGCAAACTATATATCAAAAAAGATGTTTCCCATTTCCTTGTTTCTTTTCTTGTCTTCTTGCCCCTAATTAAACGAAAAGTTACATTATTTTAGGATATGGTGTAATCAGACACCCTAATTTTTTTTAAAACTGAAAAAAAGAATGTTTGTAAAAACGAATGCATTTAAAATTATTTTATATTATAATAATTATTGTTGTAAGAAATACCATTTTTTTTTTGCTCTGGGAAATACTTTTACGCACTACTCCGACGCGAATGAGTTAGAAGTGTGAAACTCGACGTGGTATACGGCCGCGCAATACCCACGAAAACACAGCGGATCCCTTTTTATCCGTGGGTGAGACACAAGAGGTTCGGCCTGCGCTTTTGTCCCTGATACTCCAATTGAGGCCAACAGAGCATCGCACCAACAATGCTGTCAAGCGAGAGGTCTCCGCCGATCAGCCCTACCGAGCGGTGCCGCTGAGGTCCCCGGGCTGTGCATTCTGCCTCGTGACAACGGGACGCCCACAGTGGACGTGTTCGTCCGGAAGACGGCAAGGTGTATGTTCCGCCACGTGGACAACTCCCCACATTCACATCTCCACGGCATTGCCAGCCAGCAGCCAAGAGCAGAAAACACTGGGCGACCCTTGCTCTATGAGCTCCGGTTGTCA
This sequence comes from Elymnias hypermnestra, assembly GCA_015832385.1. Lineage (NCBI taxonomy): Eukaryota > Metazoa > Arthropoda > Insecta > Lepidoptera > Nymphalidae > Elymnias > Elymnias hypermnestra. Next base: position 1,390,248 of record JACTOM010000053.1, on the reverse strand, counting down.
CTGCCTCCTGACGTAGGTGATAATGGACGTTGATGGCGAAGACGATGCTATTACAGTGGCAATAGCCGGATTGGACAACTCACTAAATTGATCTAGACGGACCCGCTAGCGTAGCCGGCGAGAATCAGGCCGTATGATTGCGGGCAAGACAGATTACCAGGCATCAAATTGATGCCTGAAGAAGATGCATTGCGTCGAGGCCCGCACCCTCAATTTCACGCAGTTGAGAACAATCCATGATATATTCTGCCACAGTGAGATGAATCTATGATGAATGGCAATATTTTGATAGATGGGGAACAAGTGGAAGAGGTGAAAGAATTTGTATACTTGGGATCTAAATTTACAAAAGATGGAACATGTGAAAGTGATATCGAAAGGAGAGTGAATGCAGGGAATATGGTAAATGGTGCTCTGCATGCTTTTATGAATAGCCAGATGGTGTCTCAAAGGGCTAGACTGGCAGTGCATGCTGGAGTGTTGGTGCCAACACTTATGTATGGTAGTGAAAGTTGGGTATGGCAGAAGAATCACAAAAGTAAAATAAATGCGGTAGAGATGAGAGCGTTGAGAAGCATGAGTGGATTAAAACTGAGTGACAGAGTGAGAAATAGTGTGATAAGAGAACGTTGTGGTATAAAAGAAGACGTAGTGACTAAAATTGAAAAAGGTATGCTTAGATGGTTTGGGCATGTAGAGAGAATGAATGAAAGGAGACTGACAAAAAGGATTTATGAGTCAAGAGTGAATGCGAAAGTTGGAAGGGGAAGACCGAGGCGAACGTTCCTGGACCAAATCCAGGACATTTTAAATAACGGCCAGGTCAAGAGTACTCTAAACCGACGAACTTGTATGAAAGATTTAATGAGATTGAGAGAAGCGAAGGAGATATGCAAGGATCGTGGCAAGTGGAAGGATGTTGTCTCTGCCTACCCCTATGGGAATAAGGCGTGATGCTATGTATGTATGTGAGATTCTAATACACTGAGTCGATAGCTGCTCCACACTCATGGTAAGAGATCTACTCCTCTCGTCCAATTTGCATTAAAAAACAGTCTACAATAATTATGAATATTATAATTTCCATAATTTAAGAGACTGATATTTTTTACAAATCTTACAAAATTAACCGTATATTCTTTTTATGTAGGCCATACCTTCAATGTCGCTAAAAGTGCCACCCAAGCCGTCTGCGAGCAAGGGACTAGGTATTTAAAAGCTCCCATGTTAACATTGTATCACTGTAGTGTGTGTGTCAATGTATAACTACAGACATGAGGTCCTGGGTTCGAGTCCCAGGTCGGGACAATTCAAAAATCTATATTGAGTTTTCTATTTAGATTTTCTCAATATTTGACCGAAGTTGGGAAGTTAACGGTGTGGTCCACCCTCGTGCCTCGGAGAGCAAGTTAAGCCGTCGGTCCTACACCTGATCTCTCTCCGCGGGTGTCGGATTCCCGTTACATCGGACTATGAAAGTGAAGTAATAGGAACTGCACTTGTGTACTATGCCTGCCGATCCGCAGTGGAGCAGCGTGGTGGATCTATGCTCTAATAATCCTTTCTCATACGAGTGAGGCCTGTGCCCAAGAGTGTGACTTTAATCAGCTGCGATTTACCGTATAATTGTTTTATATAAATGTTACTAAGGACGATGTGAAAAGATAACCTATCTTGCATGTTTTAAAGCAAATGCTTGCATTATATGCAACACTTAATCACCACATAATAATGAATATTACAGCGGCACTCCTCATCAATAATATTTCTCGTGGTGTACCAGCTAAAAACTCGTGTGATACTAGTATTTTTACCAAACTGTCTTTTTCAGATGTTGATAAATACGTTAAGTTGCTTATTATATGATTGACTGGGTGTTTAGTACACCCGCGCATAAATCGCAAAAGGCGTTACCATTATTTGGTATTCACCAAATATACACTAAATAAATATATGGATGTACATATTGACGCTGGAAAGAAAACACTTAGCACTCCGCAAATCCAAATGTTTTCATCAGAATAGAAAAGCATTGCACAAAAAGATAAAAAATTATAACTTCCGTATTTATCGCTTGGATTTGGATGCTATATTTGTATCTTCTTGTAAACAAATTGACAGCATTATCCTAAAGTTTTATTGTCGGGTTACTACGTGTTTGTTTTTCAGCGTTGATATGTTTTTAAGGAATTCTCGAGTGCAACTTGACTAGATCGTTACGATACAGCTTTCCATAGGATTATTGGTAGTATATGTTGATATTAGTTAAATAAGCTCAATTAATTAGAGATACATATTAATTGCATTATGTTAACATATAATGCCCCATTTCTAAAAAGCTTGTCACATTTGAGATATCTAAAGTGTTTGTATAATATACATAAATCAAGGGACATAAAGTGACCACAATGAAGTATAATAATTCCCTCTATTTAGTAAAACTTTGACGCTAATTTAGGTGACTCCTTTTATTCATATTATAAGTCAGATTCTTTACAAAATTGTGTATTATTTTTTATCGTGTTTCTAACATTAAAACATTATTATCAGATGTGATTAACTTGTAAAATGTTTCAATCATTTCAAATTTACCATGTTATGCACTTTTATCATCCTTGTAATCTTTATGTAACATTAAAAATACATCATAAAACATTAAATAACATCTAATGCATCATCACTTCGACTGTCAATCTTTTAAGGCACTTATAACATGTTTGTAACCTACTCAATGAAGTAACAGTTTTTCTTTTATTCAAATGCCATGTCTTGAAAGTTGATCAAATTGCTCAGTTGATGTAATAAATTTATTACCGTATTTTATATAGACAATATATTATTAGGTGACGGCGTAATTTCGTCTGCGTCAAATAAGAAAGAAAGAAAAATTTGGTCGCCATAGTGGTTACAGTGAGTCAAACATAAAATATAGACATGTTATCGCTTTAAGATGAAATATAGGCTTTTTAAGATGAAAAATTACGTTATATTTATTAAATTTCTTCCATTAGTTCATAAAGTACCTTGTACCTACACCTTGTTCGTAAAAATGTTAGAAATATTATTTTTAAAAATAGGTATTCAGCAATGGAAACCAATATTATAAAAAGGGAACATTTTTGTTTTTCTATGTATATTTGGATTGTAATTAGAAAGCCGCATAGGCTATATTACTTTATGGAAAAATAAATAGGGATCCCTAATACAAAAGCAGCAATGTCCATCCAAGGTGTGAAAAAATTATTCCCAAAAAACGCTGCTGAAACTATTGATGATAGAACAAAAAAATGTTCTACAATGTTGTAGAACGTATTAAAATCTACAAAAAAATCCGCGATACCATATATCCAACTACTGTAGTTATGCCACTATAAATACTTTTGTGCATTTTAAAAGTTCCGACAATAATCAAACCATATTATTCATACCTCTGTATTAAAGACGGTTTTAATATCTGTAAAATACTTTTTAAATTATTAAAATCGGACATTCCATTCGAAACATATAACGAATTTAAAAATGTCAATGAAAACGCTTTGTATTCCAGAATGTTTTTGTTCGTTAGCACAATTTTTATGGAACATTCGGTATACATTCGGTATCTCTGTTCTAATGTAATGAAAAACAACGTTAAATAAACTTTTATGTTAACAAAAACAAATCTAAAGTCCGCCTTATTATAAATGTATTTACATGATATACTTGCCTCAACATTGGCATAAACATCACTGTAGACCCGTAGTCGTTGTTTTCGCTGTGCTATCAAAGGTCGCTCCATCACCCGCAGGATGTTCATCACTTGTTGTGTGACGTCAGCATGAGTGATGAGCTCATCGAAGTAGCCGTCTCTGTCACAGCTTAAGTAATCACCGTATAGCTGAGTGTTGTCACGTAATCCGTAGCGATCTCGTAGCCACAACACAAAGAGCCTTAAAATTGGCTTAAGAAGTAATTTTTAATATCTTTTTACAGTAGAACGCGTTATTGGTTTAGCCAATTAAAAAAAGCATTCCATTTTTTGAGGTGTTTAAAATACACATATATATTTCAACGTTTATTTGCATGTCATTTAATATACAAAGAGTTTCACCAAATACTTTTATAATTATCGTCTTAGAAGTGTTGGAAAAAGGCATGATATAAACTGATTCTCGGACAGGTTAACATATATCAAATGATATTGCATTGTAAGATTGAATTTAAAATTTCAGCTCAATCTACGTATATTTGCTAGATTATTCGAAATTTTGATTAACCGTACTAGCCTCAGTCCCAATTAGTAAGCATAATAGTCTCAGCTATATTTATTTCATTCTTAATCCGATTATTTCCTATTATACTTCAGGTGTAGTATCTCTAAACTGTTATTGAAATAAATATTAGTTCTTTTATACTTTGATTTACTAACGTAACTGTTTAATGTATTATTTTTTATCGTATTATACAGCAAATTAGTGTAACTAGTCGGAAATAGATTAATTAATATCAGTTTCTTTATTTGGTTATCGCTTGACTGTAACCTTAACTGACGGTAAGTGATGATACTGTCTTAAAGAAGATAGTGCGTTAACCTGGTAAGAGGGAAATTACTTCTAACTATTTATTGTTTCTGTACAGCTAATTATTTGCGGGTAAGCAAATTATTCACTTGCTAGCATATTTTTCTGCGTAAGGTGATAAACCACTGCCAGAGCCTTCAGACCAGATTTAGTCAAATTAGAAAATACCATTTCTCAAAATTGCGATAACCTAGAACCACTTTCATTGCGCCAGCGAGGCTGTCAGTTATGTTATATAGTTACCCCGTATTCACAGTTATTGTGTATTAATATTTTATACTGGTTAAGTATTTATATTGCATATAACTATCGTCAGGCCCCTTTAGGCGTTTTGTTTTAACTTATTATTTATAAATTGTACATGGTATTGTCAAATATTTATATTGTTAGTCTCATGACACCTTATGGATTACTCTTTTTTCTTTCCCGCCCAAATTTCCCCGCCCCGTGTCACCTCCTTTGCAATCCATACTTCCAGACGTTGTTTATGACTCTATACATTAATACCTTGTTATCTATGGTCGTATTACTTTTCATTTAAAAAGTTTTTTTTTACTAAAAAATTACCATAAATTAATAGTGTTGATGACATATGTATATTAAGAAGTTAGGTAAAATTATAAATCAAGAAGTAAATTGGGTATAAAAAAAAATCTGGCACCTTATGCCTCCGTCTGGATCCAAATGGCGCATCAGTTGCGTATAATTGTCATACAAACTGTCTGTCAACATAACGATAGCTTGTTGACAAGATGGCGGCCTGTCTTTTGATTTCCGCTTTTTTTTCAGCAGTTGCACCGAATAATGTAAGACGTCCGACATCCATGTCTCGTTAGTAGTCTTCTGATGTTGTAAAGCTGCCATCATTGCAGCTGAGTTCACGTGATTGGCCTTTAAAATAGTATAATAATAAAATGACTGTTTTTGACATGGAAAACTAAAAAGGTATGAGGCATAAGATTCCGTCGTAAAACGAAGATTTCTCACGTGTATAAAAATTTCGTATCATACTAATTACTCCCTTACGGATATTTCCCACATATTTCCAGATTCCGTGGTAGTACAGGGGAATTCGGACTTATTGACCGCCAACATTGCGAAAGGAGGCACTGCTAAATTTCAAGATAAAGGCGAATATTTATTGAAGATCTTATTATGAGTGAGTGAGTTTAGTAATCTACAACCATCCTTCCAATATTGCCTTTCTGATGAAACCGGTTTGAGGCACGTCGGTGGGGTTTCAAAGTTAGTATGGGACATATCTTGAAACAATTTTGATATCTTACTGGCTATAGTGATTAAGGGATGATTTAAATTTATTTTCTCTACTGAGCTATATGATGTTTATCTATCTTTATCGCTAACAGATTTTTTTAATATGCAGATAATGTTGAAAATATTATTGCTATATGCAACGCAGAGAAAGTTTCTAAGCTCCTTGATCAACTATTAGGTATTATTTCTAAGAGCTTGTAAAAGCCCATTGACAATGTAATATGAGTATCTCATAGCCGTCTCTTTATCACCTTTTTTATTATTTGCTAACCCCAATGATATTATAAATAACCATTCACGCTTAGACTATTTGAAATATATAAATGATAAGAAAAAGGATCAAAATAATAATTTTGTCAACTTTTTCAATCAAAAGATCGACTATCTTAATTTATTGAAATCTGAGACGGTGAGTACAATGGCATTATCTTAGATTACTATATTTTTTACAGGAATTGATATCATCTTACATGTTGTACTTAATTATAGTCTGAGATAGAGAGACAATAATTCTACTTATGGAAAGAATCAACATGATGTATGTAAACCTCTATGGCTTCGTAATGAAATTTATATTTCGAGTTCTATTTATAAAAAGATATTAGACACATACATACATAGCATCACGCCTCATTCCCATAGGGGTAGGCAGTGACAACGTCCTTCCACTTGCCACGATCATTGCATATCTCCTCCTTCGCTTCTTTCATTCTCATTAAACCTTTCATACAAGTTCGTCGGTTTAGAGTACTCTTGACTTGGCCCTTAATTAAAATGTCCTGAATTTGATCCAGGAACGTTGGCCTTGGTCTTCCCCTTCCAACTTTCGCGTTCACTCTTGACTCATAAATCCTTTTGGCAATCTCCTTTCATTCATTCTCTCTATATGTCCAATCCATCTAAGAATACCTTTCTCAATTTTAGTCACTACATCTTCTTTGATACCACAACGTTCTCATATCACACCATTTCTTACTCTGTCACTCAGTTTTAATCCACACATACTTCTCAACGCCGCATCTCTACCGCATTTATTTTACTTTTGTGATTCTTCTGCCATACCTAACTTTCACTACCATACATAAGTGTTGGCACCAACACTCCTGCATGCAAACCCAGTCTGGCCCTTTGAGACACTCTCTGGCTATTCATAAACGCGCGCAGGGCACCATTTACCATATTCCCTGCATTCATTTGCCTTTCAATATCACTTTCGCATGTTCCATCTTTTGAAAATTTAGATCCCAAGTATACAAATTCTTTCACCTCTTCCACTTGTTCCCCATCTATCAAAATATTGCCACTCATCATAAATTCATCTCTTTCAAAAAGCATAACTTTCGTTTTGTTTACATTCACTTTCATTCCTTTCCCTCTCAAAGCTTTATTCATAATATTTACCATCTCCTGTAGCTCATTAGCCGATGACGCAAGTATTACTTGATAATCAGCGTAAACATTTGATGAGTAATTCATTCATTCTTAACCCATACATACTTTCTTTTAAATCTGTCAAACAGTTATCCATGAATAGGTTGAACAGCCATGGTGACACAAAACATCCCTGTCGAACACCTCTTTCGACAGGGAACCTCCGTGTACGCTCCGTCTATTCTGACACAAGCACTAGAACCCTCATAGAGAGACTTCAATGCTTGAATCAGATTACCGCTCACCCCATACGTAGATAACGTTGACCACAGCTCATTTCTCACCACGCGATTAGACATATTAGACACTCGTGAGTGAAATATATTTTATGCAAAAGTGCATGGACAAAACCCAATGTATTCCTTAATATCTCACTGTCATAGGCAATAATGAGCGTAGAACTAACGACTATACTTCAAATTCAACTGGCTTAACAGGACTTATGAAAACTTGTTTTTATTACATAAATACTATTTCTACATCGATATATTAATTCTAAGAAATAAAATTTCCTTACATATCTCATATAGAAAAAATACTGGCGACATAATCCATGATAAAAGTCGGTAAAGTAGAAGGAAAGTTAATATTTATCGAACATCGAACAATGATTTCTGGACACCCATATTTTATTAGTTACCTAATCTTATTAATTCTAATTGTTTTAGTTATATCGAGACATCATGACAACAACCAAAACGACCATATCTATATATAAATAAGAGAGATCCAGGTATCTATTGACTCATCACGATAGCTCTGGAACCATAAGGCTTAAAGACTTGAAATTTGGTGGAAACATTTCTTTTGCCGAGTAGAGGTCAGCTTAGAACAGATTTTAGGAAATTCCGCCCAAAAGGGGGGTTGCGGCTGCGTTATATGTTTCTTATTTGAAAAAATAATTGCCTAATAAATGCTACTCTACTAATAGTAACCCAAAAAACATTCTACGCAGACGAAGTCGCGGGTTCAGCTATTACCTACATATAAGAGTGCCCTCAGATTTTACGTTACTATTATAACACCCCAATATCTGAATTGTCCGAGAAAATTTGATGTTAACAATTATCAATATAATTATTTCACGTCTTAAGAAAGTAATACTAGGAAGTTTTTGCTAAAATACACTATCTCTTGGTCTATGAAAAAGCTTATAAGGTAAAACCCAACAAAGTGTAGATTCATATCTAAATTTTTTAAAGTAATTCTCATGTATAGTTTCACGGATATCGCGGTATTTTATTATATACTACCATGCCAGAATATGAATACCTATGTAGGATGACTAATACTATTATTGTACAATTAACACTAAAATAGTAACGCAAACATTATAGAACTATAAAATTTCAAGAGGTACAATGGATATTGTCATAAGACCAACATTTATGTAAATATGTCTTGATATTTACTTCTGTATATTTACCCAGGTTTTATAAAAATGTCATTTCTTAGACAAAACATTCGTCCTTCTCTAATAAGCAAACACGCGAGACTACAGCTTTACATCTTTATAATTGCTGACCGATTGGCTCATTACTGTAACCTTCTACAAAGTCAGGTGTTAAAACAATCTTTGCTAGAAGCAACTTGGAAAGAGGCTATTTACCATTTAATGATTTTCCAAAAGTATTAATTGCTTGTACAGGCAACGTCAAAAGCAAACAACAAAAGCCTAATGTATCGTGAGCTTACAAGTTTTAAAGGAATTGAAAAATATACATAGCAATTGCGTGATTTCACTTACAGGCACAAGTTTGTCATCAAAACACGGGATAGGTGATGCAACCCTAACGTTGAATCGCAAAACATTAACTTGATCATCGTCCGTGAGGGCACTGAGCAGAGCCAGGGTAAACTTCTCAGCATTCACGAGGTTAGATGAATTGCTCATGGACCCAGAGGCGTCGAGAAGAATGAGGACATCACGTGGAGCACCACTTGCGCTTACATACCACGGGCGCAATCTGCAGTCGTACAGTTCTTCTCCACTTGTTTTCAATTTGTACATGCTCGGCCAAAGTGCAGCTAAAATGTTATTTAATTACATCAGATCTTCACTTTAATTCATAAAATGACAATCCAATAATATATAAATAGAAGAAAATTATATACTTATTATTAGTGAACAAGTTATATAATGGTTAAGTAAGTGTAAAGCGAAGTGGGTCATCAGTAAAGCGAAAGGGGTTCGTTCGTAAAGAGATGGGGGTCGCCAGTAAAGCGAAGTGGTGGTCGGCGGTGAGGTGATGTAGGATCACCAGTGACGCGATGTACGATGGTTAGGTAGGATGAATGAGACTACATCAATAAAGCACTTTCACTTTTATTTTTAAGTCAGGAGGGTGGTACTGAAAGGGATTGGAAGATTATTCTGGTTCAACGGTATTCTGGTTGTGAGGATAGATGAGACACAATTATAATTTTTACGTCGATAAAAATATAGTAGCAACGCGAATGTATTCAGAAAACCAGAGCATGATTTTGAGACGTGGTTGCCTTAGCTACCTGGGACAAGATCTGGTTTGCAGTCCCTTTGCGTCGAGGCACTAGAGACGGTAATGCGCCTACGCATTGCTACATATATAAAAATGAGTTGTACGGATCTGTCCGTCCGTTGATAATTAATTTTACAATAGTTGCTATATATGTATGCCATAATGTATATCCTAGTCTATTTATATAATACAATATGAAAGTGTATAAATGTAAATAAATGTAGTGTTGCCATTACAAGTATATCGTTATATATACAAAGCTAATAATACCTTATAATTTACTCGAGAGTTATGTTAAATTTTATGATTACATATATTATTACTCAGACTGGATCATGGAAACTGCAATTCGGAAAACAGTCTCCGTACGGAAACAATCAAAAGGTTTTTGATTTTATCAACATTTACCTGGTATTTTGATTGAAAATATGGCGAGTAATTTATTTCATTACACGTATTCTTATACGAGATACTAATATATTAGTATATTAGTCACGATGGTCAATCTTTTTAATTTACTCAAACACATATATTTCACAATTCAAACGGATCGTATAGACTATAGAGGACTAATTCTTGCCTGGTTAGCAATTCTAACCGTATAGAATAATGTGAATATTACCTGACCCAGATTCCAAACCGGGGCCTCTTATTATACAGCTGAACGATAATTACTCGACCATCCATAATACCTAATAGTTTTTATATCATATACTGAATGTTACATACCTGGATAATGGCGTAAAAATCCTTTGGCACTACAGAAATATTGAAAGTCCAATGTGGCATCGTTGGCATAATTATCCCGGAAGGTATCAATCATACCCTCAGTCCAATATATGTGTCCAATTACTCGTGAATCTAGAATTACACATGTATGTTAATATCTATTGAACAAATAATTACTAAAGGATTTCAATAAAAAAAGTGCGTGCGTACAATGTGCACGTGGCAGAAGTGAAACTTCTTTGGCAAATTAATTTTTAAGTCTTGTTTATATTTATACAAATCTAAAACTTTAAATTTCCCAGACTTAGAGGGAGGGGAAAAGGAAGATACGTTTGGAGTTTAATCAATTTAATTGTCATTAAAATATTAAAAGTGTCGAAAATTAATACAAATAATTTATTGAAATCACAAATGATAAATTGTCAATAAAAATGCCACGTGTTAGAAATTATTAATTAAATTTTGTTTTTGAAAAGAGAATTTATGATATATTTTTATTTTATATTTTATGAAAAATTGTATATTAAATTATTAAATGACTAGTGGTTAAAAGGTCACGGTTTATTTGTAGATATTAAGACTACCTAATCTTTAAACGATTTACACCCATAAAAAATTTACCCTCAACAAAAATATATGGTTTTGGGAACAACAGCTTTCGTGGCTGTATTTCTAAATAAAAATTGACGAATTTGTATTAATTCCACTATAATACGATACAAGTTAGTAAACTATTTGATTCAGCCGTTAAATTTGATACAATTATGACATATTATTCGGTCTCATGAGTTGTAAATTACAAATAACACTCTTGAGAGTTTGCACTATTGTTTGTTGTGGTTGTGTAAGGTATTTTCATTTGGTTTTTGAGTTAAAGACGTATCCACAAGATGTTTGCATTGCTTTAAGAACACATATGTATTGTACATGTAGATGTAGGTAAGCGGTTGAGTGATTGTTCTCACCACATTCAAAGACCTCAGTAGCGACGTGCACGCTGGTCTGTTCTAAAGATACTTTAGCATCAAAATGTGCGCTATTCTCCAGAACCACTTTGTTTCGACTATTACAATTGAGAGGCATATCCAAGTCGGTCTCTGGCAACTCCACTTTCGTTAGTTCGTCTAATTTCTGAAATGATTGTCATCATATGAAATATTATAGTTATTAAATTGATGTTGGTTTTATTTACGACACGATACATTCACAAAATGTAATTTTTGTTACCTCATGGGAAATCTATCTATCATGTGGAAAATCTACTAAGTCGTACTATAGATTCATTTTTGTTAGATGTTAGAAAAGTTTTACTTCACTTAGTTCTGTATTACTTCCTTTCAGATTAAGAGATACACACTTACATTTAAAACCTAATCAATATAAAGATTTTACTTTATAACGAATATATATCTAACAAATACATTTTTATTCGTAACATCATTTACGTAAAATGATTGACATTAGTAATTTAAAAAATACTCTACAGGTATTGTACGATCCAGTAATTTACAGCTTAGTTCTAATAAATTGATATGAATAAAAACAAACATTCCATTGCAAAACTTTCTTGTATAATATTAGAGAAGAGATGTATTTGTAATACTTTATTGTCTCAGAATTTCCCCATACACGACATTTGACACAGGGAGTTCGAGAAAGGGATACAATATTTTCTTACATTGAAATTTTAAAATTCGTTATATCTTTTGTATGGAGTGTCCGATTTTAATAATTTAAAAAGTATTTTACAGGTGTTAAGACGATTGAGGTCTTTAATAAAATATCATATAATAGGATAATGATTAAAACAGATGTATGAATAGTTTGGTTTGATTATTGTCGGCACTTTTATTAACTTTTAAAATGCAAAAAAAGTAGTTATAGTGGCATAACTACAGTAGTAGGACATATGATACCTCAGACTTTTTTGTAGGCATTAATACGTTTTATAATATTGTACATTTTTTTGTTCTATCAACAATAGTTTACGCAGCGCACGCGATAACAGATTTTTGTTTCACACGTTGGGTTACTTTATTGCATTTTTCTTAGGGATCGCAATTTTATTTAAGAAAGTAATATAACCTATGTCACTTAGTGAAATGCAGCTTTCTAATGGCGAAAAAATTTTTGAAATTGGTCCATTTTTAATAATTCTTGTGTGAAAACGTAACAAACATACATATATACTTACATAGATACATACAAAATCACAAATGTTTCCTCTTTATAATATTAATTTAGATATAATTTATAATTTGCTGGTTTAAGTATTGTTTATTTCCGTTTTTTATTTTAATTAAAATATTCCATTTAACCTACTAATATGACGTTACCGCCATTTCTTTGGCCAAATTTTTTGGTGTTGCACAAACATTTTTTACTACATTCGTTTAACATTCCTAAAGAAAGCGACAGGGCAAACTAGAAGTTACAATTTAAGTTACCCACTACTTTTACTACCTATTTGTACGTGAACTGTGTTACTATATTACCCTTTACCATTGTAAAACATAAAGGTAAGTAGAAGTGCAGGAGAGAGGGTTTTTAAAGCATAGATCCACAACGCTACCTCGCTGCGGGTCTGCAGGCATAATACACAAGTGAATGCGATAGCACAAGTGCACCCTCTATATCTTTACTCTCATAGTCCAATGGGACGGCAATCCGACACGACCAGAGAAAGAGAGAGAGAGATCAGTTGCACCGACGGTTGACCGTGCGCTCTGAGGCACGAGGGTGAAGTACCACCTTCGGGTAAATACTGAGAATTTCTTAACAGAAAACTCAATATCAGTCTTTTCCCGACCCGGGATTCAAACCCAGGACCTCATATCTGTAGCCGAACATGATAACCGCTAGACCAATGATGCAGCTATTCCCAATGTATAACTCAATAGAATACTTTTAGATAATATGTCAAGTCAGTTAAGTGATAATTTAAAATGATACACTTTAAGTGTTTGTCCTTACAACGCTTTTAGTGAATGTATAGTCTGCAGGTGGGTACTCTTTGTTAGCTGCTAATTCCTCTGCTTTCTTCATAATGGCTTCCGCTGCCCGCCCTCTACTTTCTAGCAGTTCCTCTAATGCTTTCGCACTTTTTTCAACAATAGCTGTCCCATTACGAATTCCGGTCTTTATATCAGAAAATCCTTTTAACAGCACATCTCGTCGCACTGTTAGGTTTTCATTCTCATGCAATTTTATTGATATTCTTTCAGCCCAATCCTGAACTCTGTTTGCAAATATAACAAACAAGTTACAAATAATCAACATTTTCTAAATCTACTTAAAATATCATAGATTCCTAAATAAAAATTATTCTATTATTTACATATCCTTAATTCATATATTTACTGATTTGTTTAGGTATTTTTGTTGATAAAAACTATTTTCAAGGAAGTAAGAGTAAAAAATACATTTTTTGCAACAATCCTGTCCACGAATAATAATTTAACAATTACCCTCAAATTTATAATATATAAATTTTAATTATACCATAATTATTAGTAATGTAACAGACAAATAAGATTGTTAGGGAAAGTATTTTATAATTATTATCAATACATCCGTAAAATTTCATACGAAGTTAATTGGAAAGTATCTTTTTAGATTTTCAATATGTAAGTAATGTTAAAGTTTATATACTCACAATTTCAGAGTAATTAATCTAAGCATAGTTTTTTTCTTTTTCTTCTTCGGTGGGTCATATCCAATTTGAGATACATTCGAGATTTTCAACGGCACACTGTTCGTTTTACTTTTATTCACAAGTAAATGTCCTTGATGTTCTTCGAGTGACTTTTTTATGTTATCTACCGAATTGCTTTTAACTGACGCGTGAACGATCAATATAACTTTGCAATATATGACTAATATGAAAATTTGCTTTATATAAAACATCATTTTTAGGTAACTCCGGATGTTCCCGGTTTTTAAATGAAAGAGAGGTACCAAGGCGGGCAACGATCACGCTCGCTTTGGGCAGACTCCGCAGCGTAGTTGGCGCCCAGACTCCCGCCGCTCAGGCGCCAGTCTCCCCTAGCCAACGAAAAACTTCCCTGACCTATATTTTGCGAAAAATGTAATGCAAAATATATAAAGAATGATAATTTATAACTCATTGAAATATACTGTGATAATTCCTGTCCCATATAATTCATTTCTCAAATTTATTTCATTGCGTTAATCTTTTGACGTGAGTCTTTAAAATCCTTTTTGTTAAGGTATAAATTTGTGTAGCGCTGTGATTCAGAAAAGGTGACCACTCAGACTAACATGGGATTAATATAATAATCCCAATGCTATAACCTACAATGTAATTTTTATTTTTTTTATTAAAATAACCGCAACTTTCTGTCTAAATCAATTTGTTGATCAATTTATTTTACACTTACTCGTTTGAATAAACATTGTAGTGTAACACATTGAAATTAAGATTTAAAGAAAATAATAATGGAAATATTTCGACTCACAAAGTAGTGTGTGGAAAGTAATACGGTGAATGTTTCGTTATATTGTAGTGTTATAATGTTTATAATATTTCCATAAAGATAACAAATAGAGCTTTAATAAATCAGGGAGGATAAATATACGCCAGTCATTGACCACCATAATGGTTTCGATACGAGAAAGAATACTTATTTATAATCCAGGTCATATATCCAAGAAAAAAATTGTTTTATTTGGCCAAGTATTTGCAAGAAGTCACCTATATCATTTTTTTATTTTCCTTTCCGGTTTTCTCTGATATTTCAAATTCAAATATTCAAAATCATATTAATAGTTGAAAATATAAATTGAAGCAATATAATATTTCAATAAACGTTATAATTGAATAATATATAAATCCAGTAGAATTGTAAATTTCAAGTTCAATTTCAAAAAAATTATGATAAGATAAATTAAAAAGAAAACTTAATCTAAAATAGCTATTCTAATTGTCCTTCTCAAAACACGTCATTGATAATGGAAAATTAATAATTTCATGAGCTATTATTACATAGGAATCTATCAAATTGTAAAACGATGTTCGTTTATTGATTAGATCGCATGAGAAATTTTGCGCCTACATCGTTTATATTTCCATATAGCAAGCAAGTCATTCGTATTATTTGTATGTAATTAAACTAGATAATCGTAATTGATAAAAAAAAGATAATTGATAAACACAAATATAATTATTTTGAATAGTTAGTAGATTTATAAGATAACGTCCTTAGATAATTTAATTGAATCGAGTATATATAATGTGAGTGACTACACCGAAAGATTGTCCATTGCAAAATTCAAAACAGACATGAAAGGTAGGTACGGCAAAATTTAAATGATAAGAATAATATATTGTGTAACAGTGTTTAAGTATAAGTTTATTCAGTTAATATGAACTGTGAGATTCTTAGAAAGTTAAATATAAAATAAAAATAAATACTATCTTTCAGCTTTTACAGTGTATTTGGCCTTTATTCTGGCAACAGTTGCCGCAGTGCCTGAGGGTGAATGTCCACCGGAACAAGAAGAAGATTGGTCAATAGAAAAACTATTACGGCACGAGGACTGCAATAAATTTTATAAGTGCACTCTAGGAAAACCCGTAGAGCACGTATGCCCATCAGGATTATGGTTTTGCTTAGCGGGTTGGAGATGTGAATGGCCGGAATTAGTAGACTGTGAAGATAGGAACGTGCCGGTAGAGACGACTTCAACTACAGAACCAACAACCGTATCGACTACAACTACGCCAGCGACAACAACGACAACCACCACAACAACGACCCCAGCACCAACTACAACAACTACTACAACCACCCCCGCACCAACAACAACTACCACTACAACCACACCCGCACCAACAACAACTACCACTACAACTACTCCCGCACCCACAACAACTACCACTACAACTACCCCCGCACCAACAACTACCACCACTACAACCACTCCAGCACCAACAACCACTACTACCACTACAACTACACCAGCACCAACAACTACAACTACAACAACAACAACTCCAGCGCCAACAACGACTACTTCAACAACAACCTCAGCGCCATCGTTCAGGCCCAATGGATGTCCTGTTGATGTATTCTTACATTGGCTTCTTCCTCATGAAACAGACTGCAACTTGTTCTATTATTGCGTTTGGGGTGAAAGGGTATTAAGAAGCTGCCCAGCGACTCTTCATTTCAACAGAGTAATTCAGGTTAGTAAAACATTTCTTTATGACAAAACATGCAGAATTTTACCAATCGTACCCGACCCGTACTATATTTCAATATTTTATAGATTGTTTCTCATCTCACAATAATAATACATCATAAACTATTTCAAAATATGGAAACTAATCTTAATGATTCTTAGCAGACTTGGATAAAAAACTTGGCGTATATTATGTCAAATAATTAGTAAATATGTTGCTTTATTTAGACATTAATATTTTTTTCCAAAGGACAAACGAATTTAACTAGCAATATAATTATACATATATACGCGTTATTTCCGCGTAGTTTTACTCCAAGGATTTTCCTTACATAGTTATAGAAAATATGTTTAAAATTATATACCATTTAACAATAGAAGAAAAACGTCTTAATTCATTTTATGAACAGGAAGAATTGTTGCATGTAGATGTTAATTGTTACGATTATTTTGGTTGCTTTATAATTAGTCATAGCTACATGCTCCATATTTATTTTAGAATATGGGAGCTGGGAAAATACTGGTATTTAAAATATTTGTTTACACTTTTATTTTAGTTCTTTGTAAATTACTAACAGGTGTTCATAAAAACTGACAGAATTTATGAGTTTCACGCCATTGACTTATTCATTTAACCTTTATAGCTAAATAGTTTTTGAATGACTGGGCCCTACATTAAAGAGATATTTTTCAGTTTAATATTTTCATAACATAGAAATGTAATTCCTTCTAGTGAGATAACGTTTAGTATATGAAAACTTTCAGATTCCGTATGTCTTCTTAGATTCGAAAAGTAGCAGATGGATTAACTTAATATATACATTATATAAATAATCTATTTCACCCATTGCGTTTGTACATAATCATTCTTTTAAAGATTTTTATCTCAATGTTCCTTCGGGAATGAGAAATTCGAAGATAATGGATATTTCAATAACAGATCTACGTTGCTCGTAAATTACTCTAAGCCTATGATAGTTTCACAACAAGATGCAATACAGAAATTGCTAAAAAAGGCCTTTGTTTAAATCAAATCAAATTAAAATATCTTTATTCAAGTAGGCATATTACAGCACTTTTGAATCGTCAAATATTTTTTTTTCTTTTCTTTTCCACACTATAATTCTAATGTACGTCTGATGTTGATAGTTTATTTATTTTGTGTTTCATTTAAATGCATTTAAGATATCACGACAATAAGGCAGCGATTTTAAATAAATTAATAACGTATAAAGCTTTATCTCGTTTATTAAATTCTGCCTTAGCGTATTTTACGTCCTTGTCCTTGTGTGAATTTAGTCAATGTGTTTTATCTGTCTGATAATTTTATCGTCATTACCCTGGAGATAGTAATTATCGGTTTAATCACGTAACGAAAGAATATGTGGTTTCGGAACCATGATTAGTTCGTTGTAAACGGCTGATCATAGCGAATTCGTTAACGATATATGAAATTGAGTTATAGTTTTTTAACCAGCTGTATTCGTTTATACTATTTTCGTATAGGAGATTACACGACTCAAATAGGTCTTGATTTCACGTAAATGGCAGTGCGCAGAAAGTTGATTCTTATCCTACAAAAGATATTTATCAAAATGTTATCGTATTGAATCTTTTAAAAGTTTGACGTCATTATATTTCTTGAAATATAAATTAGAGTTGGTCTTGTTGGTTATAGCGAAAATTCCTCATGAAACGACCTCTAATTGTCCTAAACCTAGGCTCTTTATTTTATGGGTTTTATTAATATCAATATTAACCATTTTACATTACGTTGGACGGTAACAAAATAAATAAAAATTTGGATTTTTGAGCTTAAAATTTAAATGAGCGAGGTTTCTTGCCAGCAGCTTGCCTAAATAAGGAGTAATTATTATATAGACGACTTACCTGAATCTGAATTGTATTTAAATATTACATTAATGATATTGATGCTACGCTTCATATATTTACGTAGTTACGGCATTACAAAACGGTTAAATTGCTAGAAAGAGTATATAAGTTTTCTCAGTTATGTTCATAATAATTTATTTATTGGTTATTC
Organism: Elymnias hypermnestra; assembly: GCA_015832385.1. Lineage (NCBI taxonomy): Eukaryota > Metazoa > Arthropoda > Insecta > Lepidoptera > Nymphalidae > Elymnias > Elymnias hypermnestra. Next base: position 1,371,508 of record JACTOM010000053.1, on the reverse strand, counting down.
CTGCCATTTATTATATAAAATGATGAATAACCTATTTTTTAATATATTTTCAGGTTTGCGACTGGCCTAGAGATGCTGGTTGTACCACCGCGATGAACAACTAGACAACAGATTATTCCAAATCGAAGGCAAAAAGGATACATTAACTTGTCTGTGGTTATATGTGAATTATCATTTATTAATATAATCTATACATATTATTCGTAAGAAAATAAAATTATTTAATGAAATTTTTATATAAAGAAAGTTGTTTTCTTTCTTATTGAAATTATAATACTAATAACTCAAGACAATGTTAAACTACTCGTATATAACTGTTGGAATTCAACAATCGGAGAATTTCCATTAAATTATTTGGCTCATAAAGATGTTGTGCTTTTTTTATCATCCTGAGGTCTAAGAATAATTATTGATATCATTCAAGGGTGGTAACGAATTGGAATTATTGAAAATCATTGCAACTAAAATTTCTTTAACAAGTGGGTTTTGGTATAATCCTTACTAATATTATAAATGCGAAAGTAACTCTGACTCATTGCCTTGTCAAAATTACTGAATCGATTTAAATGAAATTTGGTACACAGATAGTCTAGAGCAGTGTTGGGCAAAGTACGCCCCACGGGCCGGAATTTCGGGACCGCGAAAGTATTTAATCATACCAGTACTATCCATGTCGATGGATGTATATATATACATATGGTCCGCTATAGTTTTTATAATATTATGATTAAAAGCTTTAACACAAAATGCATTTCACGTATAAATCTGGCTCTCTAAAATTTCTTAAACTTTGGGTCCCCCTATTTAATTAAAAGTGCGTGCATATAATTACACATGTTGGAAGCGAAACTTCTTTGGCAAACAAATCTCTTCTTCTTTTAAAAATGGCTTGTTTATATTTATACAAATCTAAAACTTTACACTTCCGATACTTAGAGGGAGGGAAAAGGGAAGATATGTTATGAAGTTAATATTCATAAAAATACAAATAATTTATTGAAATCTCAAACGACGAATTGTAAATGTCACGTGTTTTTTGTCAATAACAGAAATTATTAATTAAACTTTGTTTTTAATTTATTCTATGAAAAATATTTTTATTCTATGTAGTGTATTAATCTCGACAACATCTGAGTTATAACAGGTATATTATAAGGATATCTATGTATGTATGATATGTAGTCTTCTACATCTCTCTTACGCTCAATCGGGATGATATCAGTCTCGAATGATGAGAGATTGCAAACTTTTACATCGTCCACTAAACTATTTTTTTAACCAATACCTATCTTTAACCTAACAAGCTCATTATCTCTTATCCCACTAGGTGGGGTCGGCACTGCATGTTTTCTTTTGCCCCTTCACTCTATCCGCTGTCATTTCTACATTCACACCCCTTATACACATATCCTCTTTCACATAGTTCATTCACACATTTTTTTTGTTCGCCTTCTCCCAGCTCTACCGCTTACCATCATATTTAGTGCTCTCTCGCATACATGGCTATCCTCCCTTCTCATGGCATGACAATAATAGCCTTCCACTCCTTAACTTCTCGGTCACAGGTGCTACTGTCATACTCATTCCTTATCTTACCTAATTTTGTTACTCTACATATCCATCTCAACATTCGCATCGCCGCTGCATGCAATTTCCTTTCATTCACTCCTTTGGTGGCCCAGCACTGTGATCCATATAGGATGACAGGTCTTACGATAGTCTTATAAATTTTCCCCTTTAGTTTGAGAGGTATTCTGGTATAGCAAATTGTTCCCGAGATCTGCCGCCACTTCATACAAACTGCATTTATTCTGCTAGTAACATCTCGGTCAATGTCGCCGTCGTTTTAGAAGACAGAACCGAGGTAACGGAAATCGGAGCAGACGGAAGGATTACACCATCTAAGACAACCGAAGAAAAACTGGATAGATCCCCGAAATCACAGAACAAATGTTCTGTTTTGGTCCTATGGATCTTAAACCTCTTTCCAGTTTTTCTTGCCTTTTTTCCAGCCTTTTCTGCACCTCAGCTGCATCCTCTCCGACCAGCATAATGTCATCGGCAAACAGCATGCACCAGGGTGCTTCCTCTGTATTTTTGATGTCAATGCATTCATTACTTTAACAAGCTAACCTTACGAGTTAAATTAGGCATGTACGTAACGTGTTATCCAGAAAATAACAAATTTATTGACAAGGTTTTAGATAACGGACGACCTCACTTGCGTTACATTCGCATTGTTATTTTTATTTGTATGCATATAGTAATATTAACTGTTCCCAGTGGTGTCCCGCGTAAGCCTAATCCCGTGGCAATATGGGTAAATCTGTTACGGATGTAAGTGTAAATCTAAATTATACTCGAATCCACCTAAAGACAAAAAAATTCAACTAAATCAGTCCAGCCGTTTGAGGAGTTGAATGACATGCACACGCATTTGTGCAAGTATTCGATTGGCTAACAGGGGGTTCGATCCCCGGTGGGACAAATTTAAGAAAGCAAAGAGATTCGTGTTTTAGTAAGATGCTGTGTAGAAACCATAAGAGGCTAATTGACTTTAAGATAGATAAAAAAAACCTTATTGGACACACAACATTAAGAAAAATTACAGGAAAACTTGAATATTAATTAAGAAACCACAGTATACCAAGGCGGTATTATTGCATAAGCAATTTCTTAACAATAACAACAGACAACTTTTGGGTAAAGGAGTTAAGTGAAAGAAAGCATGTGTTCCAGTACGATGCTGTATAGAAACCATAAAAGGTAAATTGTCTTTAATTATATTAGCGCGCTTCCATCTGAAACTGTATTATCACTTCCCATCAGGTGTGCTCACAGCCAATAAGATGTCAGCAATTGAAAAAAGGAGCCAACAAATTTTGTACAACAACAAGTAGATTTTAGACAATTTTTTTCTCACTCGGTTTTCTGAAAAGTTTATGTAGTGTGTGTAGGTTTGTTTTAAAGTTCACTATATTACTTTTTATTTTCATAATTGCAAATTAGACTGCGGGGAGATTGTTGTATCGAATTTTTTGCTTTTCAACCACTCGAACATTTTTTAAATACCCTATTCAAAACCACTCCACACTAAAGGCTAAACAAAGAGAAATAATTCATCAACGAAACGTTCATACAGATATGAAATTAACCGCGGATTCCAACGTATCTCGGCTAAAACGTCCGCTAATTTATTTTTTCTGCTGTGCTGTGTAGAAATTAGAAACCATAAAGATGTAAACTGACTTTCACCAGGTTAACGCGTACTATCATAAACAGTATCATTATCCTCTCTGTGATTTGTTTACGCGTAGAGTTTTACAAATATGATGCTCATGAAACAAATTATTCAGTCTTGAAATTTTCATATAATAAATTACAGTACGATTGCTACACTTATTAACTTACAGATACTAATAATAGGTATCAATAATATCTAATTGGAAATATAATTATAACAGACACCATGTGATAATACTTTTTCGTTTGTTTCAGATTAGCGCCTTACCTTATTATACGAGTGAATTTTAAAAACAACACTTTGTGTTCATAATTTCCGCAGGCTCGCTTTTCCCAGCATTCTATTGAGAAGTAAATATAAGGACGAAATAAATTTGTCACTATATTTATATGGATGTAGGCTTCAATATTTCTGGTAATTAATCTTTTATTTGAATAATACACTAATTACCGGATAGAAAACTCTCAAAATTTCTGTTTAAAGTTTCAATTCAGCAGAATTGTGGTGAAACGCGCCATGAATGTTTATGCCAATATTAATTTTAAATCTTTTTCTCATGCCTTCTATTGTATATTGAGTTTATTATGTGGAAAACTTTATTACAAGTGAATCCTATATAACTATATAAACTAAGGTAATACTTATTATAGATTCCAATACCAAATTACATAAGCTACTTTTACAGTTATAACTTTATTGCAGGCACATTTGTTTTTTTACGTGAAATACAAAAATAATATATATTTGTTATACACGATTTATCCTAGAATAGTTTAATAAAAACAAAACTTTACCTAAGCACGTATACATAAAGTTGCAATTATTTTTAACGAAAACTTAGAAAAGCAATATAAAGACAAACGTATTGCTTATTTCTTTCTTTCCCTAGCATCTTGTAGCAGATTAATACTATTCCAATTTGTATCATTACCACCGTCGCTTTCCAGAACCGTTGGAATAAGTCTACCGCCACATATGACATTTGTTGGCCAATCACACTGTTCATTCACAGGATTATATAAAAGTTCAACTGGACAGTTCAAAGCAATGACTTTTTTGTCGAAACATTTGTAGAACCAGTTGCAATATTCGTGAGCGATTAAAACACCATCGGAGTCTTCCTTTGAACATATTTCTGGCGCCTCAGCAGGGTTGTCGTTAACAGGTCTATTGTCTTCGTTACCTGCATTATTCTCGTCATCCGGACTTTCGCTACTGCCCTCAGTCGTAATATTATTGCCATCATTTTCTTGAGGTTTCGGAATAATCCTTTCGCTACATACGACATTTTCAGGCCAATCACACTGCTCTTTTTTCGGGTTGTAGAGAAGATTAAGTGGACAAGCCAAAGCAACGGGCTTTTTGCCAGAACATTTGTAGAACCAGTTACAGTATTCGTTGGCAACTAAAACACCATCGGAGTCTTCCTTTGAACATATTTCTGGCGCCTCAGCAGGGTCGTCGTTAACAGGTCTGTCGTCTTCGTTACCGGCATTATTCTCGTCACCCGGACTTTCGCTGCTGCCCCCAGTCGTACTATTATTGCCATCATTTTCTTGAGGTTCCGGAATAATCCTTTCGCCACATACGACATTTTCAGGCCAATCACACTGCTCTTTTTTCGGGTTGTAGAGAAGATTAAGTGGACAAGCCAAAGCAACGGGCTTTTTGCCAGAACATTTGTAGAACCAGTTACAGTATTCGTTGGCAACTAAAACACCATCGGAGTCTTCCTTTGAACATATTTCTGGCGCCTCAGCAGGGTCGTCGTTAACAGGTCTGTCGTCTTCGTTACCGGCATTATTCTCGTCACCCGGACTTTCGCTGCTGCCCCCAGTCGTACTATTATTGCCATCATTTTCTTGAGGTTCCGGAATAATCCTTTCGCCACATACGACATTTTCAGGCCAATCACACTGCTCTTTTTTCGGGTTGTAGAGAAGATTAAGTGGACAAGCCAAAGCAACGGGCTTTTTGCCAGAACATTTGTAGAACCAGTTACAGTATTCGTTGGCAACTAAAACACCATCGGAGTCTTCCTTTGAACATATTTCTGGCGCCTCAGCAGGGTCGTCGTTAACAGGTCTGTCGTCTTCGTTACCGGCATTATTCTCGTCACCCGGACTTTCGCTGCTGCCCCCAGTCGTACTATTATTGCCATCATTTTCTTGAGGTTCCGGAATAATCCTTTCGCCACATACGACATTTTCAGGCCAATCACACTGCTCTTTTTTCGGGTTGTAGAGAAGATTAAGTGGACAAGCCAAAGCAACGGGCTTTTTGCCAGAACATTTGTAGAACCAGTTACAGTATTCGTTGGCAACTAAAACACCATCGGAGTCTTCCTTTGAACATATTTCTGGCGCCTCAGCAGGGTCGTCGTTAACAGGTCTGTCGTCTTCGTTACCGGCATTATTCTCGTCACCCGGACTTTCGCTGCTGCCCCCAGTCGTACTATTATTGCCATCATTTTCTTGAGGTTCCGGAATAATCCTTTCGCCACATACGACATTTTCAGGCCAATCACACTGCTCTTTTTTCGGGTTGTAGAGAAGATTAAGTGGACAAGCCAAAGCAACGGGCTTTTTGCCAGAACATTTGTAGAACCAGTTACAGTATTCGTTGGCAACTAAAACACCATCGGAGTCTTCCTTTGAACATATTTCTGGCGCCTCAGCAGGGTCGTCGTTAACAGGTCTGTCGTCTTCGTTACCGGCATTATTCTCGTCACCCGGACTTTCGCTGCTGTCCCCAGTCGTACTATTATTGCCATCATTTTCTTGAGGTTCCGGAATAATCCTTTCGCCACATACGACATTTTCAGGCCAATCACATTGTTCTTTTACTGGATTATATAGGAGTTTAATGGGACAGGTCAATGCAACGGGCATTTTGTTGAAACATTTATAAAACCAATTACAATATTCATGAGCTACTAACACACCATCGGACGCTTCTTTGGAACATATGTCTGGCGCTTGAGCAGGATTATCATTGCCTGAACCACCATTGTCTGTATTTTCATTATCATCTTTATCTTTATCTCCATCTTCATCTATACTATCGCCGTTATCACTATTATTACCATCGTTATCATCAACATCTGGAATAATTCTGTCACCACAGTCAACATTTTCAGACCAGTCACACATTTCTTTAAATGGATTATAAAGAAGAGTTCTTGGACAAGTAAAAGAAACAGGTTGTCCATAAAAGCAGTTATAAAATTGGTTACAGTTTTCATGAGCAATCAAAGTACCGTCGGCTCCATTACGTCCACAAATTTGTGTTGCTTCAGCAGGATTGCAATTGCAAGCCCCATTTTCGTTTAGCTCTTCGTTCTTTCCTAAAACCACAGCAATTGCGCAGACCACTGCAGCTGCGACTGAAAAAGACATTTGATATGATATCTCTTTATACCATTAAAATATCTTTATGATAAAGTAGGTAGGTATAATAAAAAATTGTATTTGCATTAAATGATCAATTATTATTTACTTACATCCTATTTCAAAATTGGTTATTTCTGAAATGTAGACCTTTTATAAGGAGAAAGAAATGTGAAAAAGTATAATTTGAATTACGTCACCGTAGTCATAGGGCGATATTGCAAACGATCTTTAAAAGTGGTAATAATATTTGAGCTTTGTGTATAAATGTCGGAAAAGGTTACATAAATTTAAAATCACATTATCCTGCATTGAATCAAAAATGAAAATCGAAAATTTGACACTTCAAAATTATTTTTTTTGTATTGCGTCATGTTATAATTAATATAAATGATTCTAATTAAGCATATTAACAGTTTTATTGTAAGGAAAGAATATAATATCTCCGTACCTCTCATTTCCGATAGTAATGATCACTTCTCAGTCACTAATGCACCATTGATTATCATAATATGAAGAATGCACGGAATTTGTAATCTAGCATTGTTTTATATATGAATTGATTATCTTACAGTATCTGTGATTGTAAAATGATTTCAATAGATTTAATGACCCCATCTATCGGAAATGATACGATAAAGCTTTGTAAGTGTTTACGTATAAATTGTAAAAAACTAAAAAGTTAATCCTATAATATGAAGGTTCCGTAGCTATTATTCGTTTGTACATTATATATTTTATTGAGTTAAAGGGGTACTGCTTCTTTGGTCTACAGCCACGAGGTCCTGGGTTTGAGTCCCGGGACAATCAAAAATCGATATTGATGTTTCTATTAAGATTGTCTCAATGTTTCCTCGAAGTTGTGTTGTTAGCGATGCACACCACCTCTGTGCCTCGGAGAGCACGTTAAGCCGTCCGTCCTGCACCTGATTTCTCTCCGGTCGTGTTGGACTTCCGACACATCGGATTATGAGAGTGAAGGAATAGAGAGTGCACTTGTGTACTATGCCTGCCAATCCGCAGTGGAGCAGCGTGGTAAGTCTATGCTCTAAAAGCTCTCTTTCATACGAGTGAGGGTGCCTGTGCCTAGCAGTGGGACGTTAATACCTGCTACCTTACCGTTTTTTAAAGGGGTACTGAGACGAGTAAGTTATCAATATTGTTATTAAATCACCGAAAAGTAAAAGAGATTTTTTAAATTTTAATGCTTATACGAACCCAGGTCATAAGCTGGAAATCCTGAAACAGCCTAGAATAGCTTCAAATGTAAATATATGCCTTCATAAAAATACATGAATAGATAGACAAAAATTTCTTAAAAACATCTTTTCGTCGCGACTCTTCAATTTTATTTATATCACTACACATTGATTAATCCTTACCATTGGTTTGTCAACAATGACAAACAAAATAAATTACAAGTGGTATTTAGTTTACACTTCGAGTGAGGGATCCTAGAAATTTATTGCACATAGATAAAAGGAATTTACCTTTTGTAGGATACCTCAATACTGCATTATAAATTTGAAGTTTAAAATATACTTTTTCTTCGACTAAAATTTATATCGTAATTGCTATGCCTCTGACTTTGCCTGCAAGGAATAGTGTTTTTGGGTGGCAGTTTTATTAATGTAGGCTAATTATTTTAAAAACAAGAGTCAAGAATGCTACCAATTTCTCATCTTCGTGGAAATACTCAAAATTTTTAGTCAGAAAGCTCACATCACACTTTGAATTAACCCGACCGACGTAGTTAGTCGACCAATTAGGCAGTATATTTTATAGTATGTCCTGTTCATCTATCCCTTAATGGCTTCTCGCCTCTTTTATGGTAGGTACCCATGGCATATTTGCTGGTAGGGTCTAAAAGTCGCAAATATGTCCAACAAGACCACACAAAAAATGGGGAGTGACTGTGTTATGGACACGGCCGTTTGTTGTACATAAATACGTCTCCCAAATGGCGGAGATCCCCTCTCCACCACGCACGATGTGTTACTGTCTTTTCTTAGCGTAATAAATATATTGATTGTTTAGCTATCCAGTGGTATAACTGAATTTCGGATGGAGGTGATAGATGTAGCTACGACACCAAACAGTATCCCTCGATTTTGTTATATTTCTTTTTATTTTATCGCCTCCCCTTGGATGCGATTATAAAGACGTATTCACGTCAAAAACGTTCTCTTAAACTGTGTCGGGAGTTAGATCCGGAGCAATTTTAGTGAAGTTTTCCGATTTTTAAATCAAGTGTGGTCGGGATGCTTCTTTATTAATTCCCTTGTTATAATTAATTAATTTATTACTCAATATTAATTAATACTTAAAAACTTTGAACAATAATCTAAGATATTAACAATTTTATTATGTTTCAGCATTTATTAATGTTGCAAATCAAACTTTCGCTATTTCGTAAGGTTTTAAATGTGTCCGATTAGTCCGAAGTTCTAAATATTTTCGCAATATATAGGACGTTGTCATCAATCATAAATAAATGACGCATAAATAATTGCAACTTCATAAAATTATATTGCATATCCTAGATATCGTATCGGTAGATAGTATCAGATTTTTTTTTATTTTATTGGCTATATCACAACGCGGCTTGACTAAATTTGATCAGTTAAAATGAAATAATAAAACTTATTTTTAAACTGGTACTAAAATGTTTGTTCGATATTCCACTTATACTTTATTATCAAATTTATTTTGTAAAGAAACACTTTAGGGTTGTGATGTACATATTATTCTCTTGGCAGCTGAACAGCAAAAAAACATTCCAATCAGGGGGTGAAAGGCTTCGGTCATCACCTTGTCATCTACTATAATTTATTTATTAATTTATTTTCTAGTTGTTGGTCTAAACAGATAGACAGATATTCATATAGACAGCTATATATATATATATATATANATATATATATATATATATATATATATATATATATATATATATATTTGTGCAGTATCTCTATCTCTCTAAATGTTTTGACAAGTTAGCTGACACTGGTGTGTGTACTTGCTTCGATAGAAGGTCTCAGGATTAATTCTAGCCTGGACATAATTAAGTTTCTATACGATTCTATATAGAAACCTTATGCGAGATGACAGTCTCGCAAAAGGAGGCAACCGCTATCCAGGCCTGTTCACTGGTAAATATTGCGCCTATAATAATTGCCAGTGAGAGATCTATGCCGATAAGCGACGTCATAATGGCCGACGGCCGACGGCTCAAAGCCAACAGTTTGGTTCAGGTATTTGCCGAAGCAACCATGTATGTAAGCACCTGTACCAACCTGCAGGAGAGTGATCCGTGATCTCTGTCCAGCCATTTGTCCAGATGAGGGCAGCTCGCCCCTACTAAGGTCCCGCACGCTCCTGGGAACCCGAAATTCTCCTCCCATCTTTGGGTCAAGGCTCTGTTAGCTAGAATCCTGACCCTTCTTATCTCGTCAGCGTCTGGTGATTCCCCTCTATTACTTAACATCAGAGCACATTACAGTCAAGCGCTAATCCGACAGGTAAAATAAAAAAGAAAACATCTGTATAATCCGGATAATTTCCATAAAAAGATAGACTGTAGTAGACAGCTGATGACTACTTTTTATTTTTTATTTCTTATATTGTTTACATAACACTAAATTGAGCCATTTAACGCTTAGTTATCAAGGCAATAAAAAAAGTAATTACAAAAAATAGTTTCTTTTATTCGCCTACTTAAATATCAAAAGCAAATATCTACACAAAAAAAGTTTTGTTATTTGTTCTAAAGGCGTATAAATCATGGGATGAAGCCAATTCGCTGGCCTTCGGGAAGTAATTATAACGGTATGAGTTAAAGAAAAAGCTTAATATTTTTTGAATATGTTATAATATAATATAGAATATATATAAATATATGCTTTTATTATTTCTAAGTGATCCCCAACAGAACTCATGCCGCCGAAATAAATATAAAGTCAGATTGCAAAATTTTGTTTACTACAACTGTACATACATCAGACAAAGGTTGGCATTTTAGCAATTTTTTTATTATATAATACTTATACATAATAATGCTTTGTTTGCCTCCAAGTTCAAGGAGTTTTCGGGTTGAATGTAAAAACTCAGATCACGCCGAACATACAAAGTTTATAAAACATCATATACACGTTTTAAAATTATATAAATTTAATTTCAGGCATAAATAAATTTGGACTACAAGTTTTGCTTAATATAAAGTGTTTTTGGAGCTTGTAATGATATAAAAACGGTGTTTTGATGTAGTCAGATGTAAAACAGCTGTTCTATCCAAATGGAAACAGTTAGTATGAAACGGAACGCGGCGGCACACGTCACTCGGCGGCGGTGGGGACCGAGAGGGAGGGAAAGACGTTCGACGTCACCGGCCCGCGTCACCCGACCTCTCAGTTACCGAGTGATAAACGCGCTTTACCGACGCCTTGTCCGTCATGCAGCGCGCTTGACTTGCCGCCGAAAACCTTAAGCTGCCTAATGCATCTTAGCCTGCCAACAACAAATCACAAGTGAGTGCGCGGCCCGACAATGCAACCAAATTAATTCAAATAGCACTTAATAATATTGAAGCGTAATGACCTCGACGGTCTGTTACAGATGTCAGCCGTCACCGCACAAGGAACGGCGCTTTTATCACATCTTAGAAAATGACTGAAGGTCCCCCGTACCAACATGAGAAGCCGGTGAGTCTCACAATATAACGTCACGTGTGGCGACTCACTCGCGTGCCGAGAGTGACGACCGTGACTAAAATCGCCGAGAATGTGCTCGTTTGGAAACTCCGACGGCCCCGTTCGTTAGTGGGTACGCATTGATACATTTCTGTTTTCCTTATCGTTATCAATCAACGTCAACAATCTTGTTGAACTCTCTTCCTATAGCTAATGTTGGAAGAATTTCCAATTATTGTGATTTATCGTGCGGTAAATAGGTCTGTTGCGGACGGGTGTCAGCGCCCGAGATCGCGTTTAAAATGTAACTGGTTTTTGAAGAGATATACCGGAATTATTTAGCATACAACGTACATTTTTGAAGGCGTGTTTATCAACATCACAATTTATGTATAGATAACAGACCTTTCAACTTTTCCTTGTTTAGGAGTTATTTGAAATAAACAAATTTAAAACTAAGTATATCCAATAGAAATTTTACTATATGTTTTGACTTCAACTACAAATGGATGATTTCTCTCTCTAAGTTCATTTATTCACAAAATCATCTTAACCCTACCCTGGCTAAACTATACATAGTTATTATATATCAGGGTGGTTTTTCGGCCATGAAACCTTAAAGAGTGAGTCTCGGAAGAGGTGGTGTTAAAGCATGTACTCATCAATATTGTATAATAAATCTCAAAAGAAATCGTCAGCAAACTAGCACTATCACCATGTTTGTAATGAAACTTCTTTATGCGGGGAGTAAGCTGGTGAATTTTGACGACAGAGTTACGAAAAGTGTAATCATGCGAGTCGAACGCGTATATATATGTTTTACTTCAGTCGTGTGGTCTAAAGAATACTCGTTTATTTTTTTTTACTTCAAATTAAACTTCTGCAGTGGTAATAAAGCCCTTCTATTTTATGGATTTGTAAAACTAAATTTAAATAATAACTGTGTTGTATATTATATAAGAATTATATTATATTAAAACATAAAATTATATATTCATTGCTTTTACATATCTATAATCCCGAACCAGTGAACTATAAATTTATAATGATAAGGCGTGTAGGTATTGAAATCTTATCTTAATGATGCAAAATATCTATATTATTACATTAGTCGCACTCGGTTCCCTTCCACGGTTCTGCCCACGTGATTTATAAGTTTACCATGCAAAATATATATAAAAATATAATAGAAACTAGTATTCTTCTGTGAAATGTGCGTAAAATTTATGATTTTCTGTAAGATCGACCAGTTTTTACAATTTTACATAGCTCAGTTAGTTTTCATACGCATAAAACAGTGTTTGAAACAATTAAAATCTTCAAATAAATCATATTGGCGAGTTCACTTACTAAGCTACAGTCGTTAAACTGTAAAACTTACCTAACAGTACAGTTCAATAACCATTTCTCGGCCTGTGTGTATGAAAAAGATAATATGATTCTCACTACATCGGTACTTTAAGAATAGTTTTATATAGCTAGCTACAATCATGTCATATGGTAGTATATCACGTAGTGGTAGGCTTTGACCGTGGCTAGTTACCACCATACCAGCGAAGACGTACCGCCAGGCAAAGATTTGACTGTATTTACGCTTAGACTTTAGTATCACTTACTACCAGGTGTAATCACATTCAAGCGCTAACCTATTAGCAAAAAAAAACAGGACCAAGATTCCCTGAGCAAATCTGAGACCACGTAAATCTTTGCAAAATATAATAAACCAGATTAGAAATTATCGTCAAACGATCATTAAGTTCACCTATTGATAAGTAATTTACATAGACTGCAGATTACTTGCCGAATAAGTGAAAACACCAATCGATAGTCGTAATTTCCCACCCAAACATCTTCGCTTTTGGTTTTCTTAATTACTATGTTATGCTAATTGATATCTCGCAGTTACCCTATTGGAGTGTAGCACTTCGAGAATATATCGAAGCAATACATTGTAATGTATGTTTGAGTTTAATCTAGTGGCATAACTATTCCATGTGGAGCCCGTGGCAAATTCTTTTGATGAGGCCCTACCGCAAAAATCATTAGGTACTTATTTTAATTTTATAAGACCTCTTCAGTAGTTATCCAAGACTAATTAACATTTTTACTGTCAAGAGTATGAGTTTATATTTGTATTAATTCACATTCCCCAGCCTATATACGTCCCACTGTTGGGCATTGGTATCCTATCTTAGGCTAGAGGGAATGAACTATCGTCCCCACGCAACCTTCATCAAGAGACTTCACATTGATTTTCTATTCGCTAGCCTTTTTATGAAGAAACAACATTTTGAGGAAACCTGCCTTAATTTACAGTAAAATAAAAATAACAATTTCATTTCAATAAGGTATTTTTTGAGAAAAAACTTTTTTTCGAGCTTGCTGTTCCTTGGAATAAGATTGGCCCATAAAATTTTAAGTCACATAACCTGTCTTGTCCCAGTACCTCTTGGACCAGGGGCCTGTGGCATTGTGCCAGCCCTGCCACCCTATAATTACGCCGCTGCCATTATCTCTATCAATATTAATTGTATTTATTCGTGTCATTTGCTATCAAATCTAAGACAAATCCAATTCTGAACATGATCTTACATTTGTCGTTGTTTGAAAATCAAAATGTTGTCACCAAGTAAACCTCAAAGATATCAATATGACATAGTTAAAGCATAACATCGCATATATGAATGTAATACAGGTTTCACAAAAAACACGTGGCTCAAACTGACATGTAAACAACTTGATACACGCGTCGCAATATTTGAATTACTGATTTAGGTACTTGTAACATTTTTTGTAGTCATCACTTGTTTGAGATCTAAAAATGGTCTAGTAAAAGAAAAATAATTATCAAAGCGTAAGCGTAAACATACTAACAATTATAAATACTAAATACGTTTGAAGGCCTCGCTGCTGCAGTTGTATGAATATTCACTTAACTAGCCGAATTTTGGCGAAAAGGGCGGATTTAGGAGATTGCCTTTTCTAATTTATTCAAGTCTAGCCTGGTGGGAGACTTAAGCTGTTGCTGGTTACCACCCTACCAGCAAAGGTTTACCGCCATGAAAGAAATTTTGTTCCGGTACGATGCTGTGTAGAATCCATAAGAGGATACCTAAATTACCTTTTACCAAGTTAGTGCTTCTATCTTAGGCCGGATCATCACTTACCACCAGATGTCATCAAAGCCAAGCGCTAACATGTCCGCAATCAAAAAAATACTACAACACTGTTTCTACTTAACTATGTTTTTGTACGTGTTTTGTATGAAAAAAGGGCTCGTTAACTAATAAAATATAAAGGCAATAACATCGATTTTAATTTATATTTACAGTAGTCCATCGTATATTTCAAGTATATATAATAGTTTCGAATTTAAAGAAACACAATTTTTTTTATCGTAAATTTTACTTCAAAAGGTTCTATAAAAAAATAATTCAATTTCACTTGTATTACGCAATAAAATAGGTTTAATAGAGAAATTGCTGGTTAAAACGTAATAAAATAATTATTATTTAATTATATTTATCAGAATTTTATTGCGCATTTTTTAAATCTTCAAGGCATATTACACTCTTTTAATCTCATAATAAAAGCAAATAAATATAATGCCCGCGAATTATATGCCATATAATAATTAACATTCATTTATCCGTAAACAAATTATAAAACACACAAGTCATTTTAACTATATACATAATTAGTCGAGTTGTTAAACTATTTGTTGAACTTGAAAATATAAATTGAAATTGATAAGCATACACTTAAAACGTATTGTTTATTACATACAAAAATATATCAGTCATAACACAAAAAATCCTTACTTGGTTGCTTAAATTATAAAAATATTTGGATATGACCTCAAATTGATATATCACATTCGTTACAATAAAATAAAATATTTCATTTCATTGTAAAAAAGTTAAACTACTAAGTTACTTTTGGGTTCCTGGTATTGTATTATGCGTGAAATGCTGATTCTTTGTCGAAGAATTCGCCATTTTCTCACAGAAATCGTATTCTAATTTTTGTTACTGATTATAGCCCAACCAGAATTTACAATAATTATATAAAGATCAATTCCTGTCAGCTAGTCGCGCTAAAACTCGACAACGGCTGAATTGATTTGGCTAATTTTGGTTTTGAATGACTTGTGGAAGGCTTAAAGGTTGAGTAAACATGAAAAAAATTCTTGGAATATAGTAAAAACAACAATTTCCCTTGTTCTAGGATACTAATACTACCAGTCAAAAATTTGATGTTTGTCTCGTCGTTTAGAAAACAATTAAATTTAAAGCTGAAGTTTTTTTTTAATTTTTTTGGTTTTGAATGTCGAGTGTTTGGTGTTAGTCGCGTCGTTTAAAAATGAAATGAAATTTACGTATACCTTTTGTTTTTTTTTTCATTTGTTTTTGATATTGACAACCAACAATTTCTGATGGCATCCTTAATATTTTACGGAGTTTGGCGGGAATATATACCTAAGGGTCGCGTTATTTTGATTACGAATTTTTGTTTTGTCTAAGTTTTGACCACATTTTTCACAAAAATTGAAACATCTGCAGTTATCATTCAGCTTTTGTATTTATTGATTTTGAGACGGGACGACGTTTACCTGATTAGCTAGTTAAAAAATATCATTAGTCGTTGTGTACGTTTTGAGCGTACAGGGAAACGCCTACAATTGATATCGTGAACTGTTTTATGTATATTTCAATTTTACTAATTCAATGTGCCAAAGGAAGTTTCCATTCCATAGATTAGTTATTTTTTGTTGTGTACCACGACTTCTCAAGTGTAATATGCAGCTTCGAATCTAGTTAAGACAAAATAAGTTTAGTTCAGAAACTTGAAGTCTAGGGGGACTTAATATGGTTCCTTCAAGAACTATTTACCATGAAAGATACATATTCTTGATTTGATTCATTGTTTGACGAAAGCCATTCAAAGGATCTTAAATCCCTCCTCGCAAAAATCCACTATAGATTAACCTTATCTGTTCAGACGTCTGATAACACCTATTATGAAGTAGGGGTTAACATAGATATCATCGGCGACAAGGATAGTTTCCCCAATTTCTGACGTCATCTGAACATACCCATCATGGGGAGTTCCGACCAAAGCCCTTGTACAAAGTAGAGTTAACGCAACATTGATCTAAGTCTAGGTTAGGATAGACAGAAAGTACCCCAAAAACATCTTTCCCTGGATGTTGGGGTCTTCGGGTCTTTTATTTCCAGGAGAGTATCCGTACAGTCCCCTTCCTCCGAAGTCGCTGTAATAGGCACTAGGAAAAGCAGTGAAAGACATTTTCAGAATGTAACACTCTCCCTGGATGAGATGAAAAATGTATATATGTAACCACTGATATAATTAACAAATTTGTTTGTCTTTGATTTACGTGTCAAAATAATATTTCTTATCTGAGGTTTAAAGTTTGTCGACATTAAATGAATACTATAGTTATATGTAATAAACTGTAAGCACACAGCATTAATAAACTATAATGCGTTATACTTATGTAAACAAACTCTGTCCTTGTCATTAAGAGTTATTAATTGTATATTTATTTGCTCAATTCTCGTTAAGATAAGATGAATTTTATTTTTTGCGAGGAATATATTTGAAAGTAAGCCTTTCAAACTAAGATTATATTCTTAGTTTGAAAGACGCGTGCTGATAGTAATAAATGCGTCTTTAGGTTTTGGTATTGCCGATTAACTTAAGATTTCCTTAATGAGTGTCGATGTAGTCTAATTCAAAATATGCATCTGAAAAGGCCTTAGTAAATATTCATAATTTTTGGGAAGGTTTTGTCACATAAATGTATAATAATTAACAAAAAAAGTAGAATTCAATGGTCGCTTAATATTTTGCAATTTGTTTCTAATTGTGGCGAAATAGTAAAGATACTTAACGAGGAGGTAATTTTAAGTGAAAAAACAATATTTACATATTAACCTATTCGCCAATTGTTTATTCTATATGTAAGTGGACAAAAAATGTAGCTTGAAATTAAAATATATTCTTAGTCAATTATTATTGTACATTAACATCATATCTGTAATTGAATACGATAATAATTCAACAGCCCCATATTGTTGT
Organism: Elymnias hypermnestra; assembly: GCA_015832385.1. Lineage (NCBI taxonomy): Eukaryota > Metazoa > Arthropoda > Insecta > Lepidoptera > Nymphalidae > Elymnias > Elymnias hypermnestra. The sequence continues at coordinate 1,354,085 of JACTOM010000053.1, read as the reverse complement.
ATTACAGTGAGTATGCAAATATTTAAAGACCTTCATGTAAATTAATAGCAATGCACGTTTGCAACGTGTAACATAAAAATTTGTTATTTATCAGAAAGTTAAAATAATGACAGTTTACTGCGTATACATATTAGAAAACTTGTACATCTATAAATATATTGACTCTTAAAAAATAAAGTGAATGTACCTTATATAACCTAAGGAATAAAAATAAACTTGTTATAAATACTAGAAGGCTGCATAAATGAACAACTCATTTAAGGGTAACTGTATACGTTTCTATAATAAACTTCCAGAAGGCGTTCTAGAGATGTCCCTTAATAAATTCAAATCTTTTATTGAAAGAAAATGAATAAAAAATCATACTATAATTTGAAAGATTACTTAGATAAAAACGCGTGGGAGAAAACGAATTGCTGTAATTTAAATATGATAAATTAATATATTTCACGATTCAAAAGTGCTGTGCTGCTGGCCTACTTGAATAAAGATATTTTGAATTTGAATTTGAGTTTTAGGGTGTGTGATTCATATGACGAGCGATTCATCGTGGCCTCATGAATGCACAAAAAAAAATAATTTGTTATATATTGTGACGCTAAATTGTAATTGATGTCGTAGGGTCAAGAACTGACTTTTGACTGACTGCCTCAATGGTGTAATAAATCAAGTATCCACTTCTTTAGAAGAGATCCTAGATTCGATTCCTGCCATCAAAAGTTCGGAAAAATCACATTTTCTAATTTGTCACGATCTAGACTGGTGATAAAGGAGACCTTGCAATACCCAATAAAACCCAGCTGAAGCCTCTTTATACATGAGTGAGACACTTGTGGTTCAGCTTTCGCATACTTCCCTGGTGTACCGGATGAGTCCGACTGAGGATTCAGAAGGAGGAGGTCAGCCGGATAGTATCCGCGTCATTCTGTTAATATACATACCTAAATATGTTACCCTAATAGGAAATCTTAGCTAAACTTTTCATTAGTTACTTTGCTTACAATATCATTGAAAATTAATACAAGTAGTACGTTTTCGCTACCTTTTCCATGAGGAAATGTTCATTAATTTGTACGATTTTCTAAATAAATATTTGGCATCTTTAAAAAGTGTCAAGTAAAGCCATTGTTGCACACACCCAAATAGTAAAGGTAGGTAAAGTAAGTAGCCCATTAATGTCCCACTGCTGGGCATATGCTACCTCACTCATTATGAATGAGGGTTTTAGAGCATAGACCCACCCACTCTGCCCCATTGAGGATTGGCAGGCATAATACACAAGTGTACTCTCTATTCCTTCACTCTCATAGTCCGACGAGACGGCAATTCGACACGAGCGGAGAGAGATCAGGCGCAGAACCGACAGCTTCACGCGCTCAGTGAGACACGGGGGTGGATCACACCGCCAAAATTTTCCCAACTGCGGGCAAATATTGAGAAAATCTTAATAGAAAACTCAATATCGATTTCGAATTGGGCTGACCCAGGACTCGAACCTAGGACCTCATGTCTGTAGTCGAACATGCTAACCACTACACCAATGAGGCAGTAATAATCCCAAATAGTATTATTTCGAAAATCCAGGAAATACTTTTGTATGAGCACAACCTTACAAGTAAAGAAGACTTCAAGGTTGTCTTTTCTCATAAATTTATCAAATTTTTTTCAAAAATAAAAACTCTTCCTTTCTGCTCAGTTGTTCCAAAATTTGTGTTGCTTTCATGCAAAAAATCTCGAACGAATTGCTTCGGTAACTTTTAAAATCAAATGTCTTCTCCGTAGCAACAAAGCATACTGAAATCTTAATAGCCGAAAAGGCCATTCGCGTAGTCTACTTATATAAAAACATCAATAACTTTAATTTGATATTAACTAAGAGTATTCTAAACATTTCCTTACTTTTAAAGATATCTTGTCAGTACACACCCTTCACTAGATTGGGCTATTTTAAGAAAACCTGTAATAAATGGCTTTCACCTTTACTTTATGGAAGCCTCTAAATTTTGAAAGCGTTACTATTTTAACCTGTATTTTCAGCATCAACTACTATATACAATCTAATTTGTAGATAATTTGATTTGAATGCAATCTAATATGTCTAATTTCGAGCAAATTTAGGGAATTATATTTTCTAATTTGTCCAGACTCATGGACTGATGTGAGGTTTAGACTTTGACTGTCTCGTCACATACCATCAGTTGAGATTACTGTCAAGCAAAAAAACAGCAGCAAAAAGATGGACAAGCCTTCGAGCAAAGAAATGACTTCTATTAAACCCAAGGATAAAATTAACAGATATGAAATGTAGATAATCGCTGTAATCTCATAAATTTATGTACGGCAACTTTTATTTGATATAATGGTATTAAATATTACTGTTGTACCTTATAGCCGTACATTATAAATGGTGAGAAATAAAAGTTTTAGGATAAAAAAATTATTATTTACACGTGTACTCACCTGTACCGCTAAGAAATGACGATATAACGCTCAAGGTTTTTTTATGATATAGTAACAGCCCTCTGAGCTTATTCACATTAGTTAATTCCACTTGTTAAATTTGTCCATGGGATTTGTAGTCTATATTATTTCGTTTCAACATAAAATAAGTTTCTGAGATTTTCCAGCGGAAATTATGAAAAAACTTCTTTATTATAACTTTATTTACCTACCCGTGAAAATGTCAATCAAAACGGGTGGAACTCTTTTGAGATTACCCCAAAGAAGAATGTAAAATTGTTTTGTTTTAATTAGTATCGTGTAAACATTTAAAAGTTTTTAGTGAAACCACTTATTACGACTTTATTAACAGATAATCGCTTTTCATTTATTTCAGCAAACATACAAAGTTACTAAATAAAAAAATCTTTGTCATTTGTACTTTATTACCCGTAGACGCAGTTGTTTTATAGGAAATAGGAAACAATTTACTTAAATTGTAAAATAAATTAATAGTACTGGTTTAGCATGGTTAACTTTATATACGAAATCACATTATTATTATAATATCAAAGTAATTTAATACTATAAAATAGAAAATATTTATGAGAATATGTTTATATTATATACTAATGGTTAAACTTCATTTTTTTTTAATGATATGCCACCTTCTCAAAGTTCTTGTAATTCTGTGAACATAATAAATGCAAAAGTAATGATTGAAAGTACGGTACCTTTTTATCTATCATTAATATTTTATACATAAACACCACAGAGTTTATATCATAAAAAAAATATATATACTGTGGCTTTAAATTTACCCAATATCCAACGAGAGAACGTATACTCATTTGTCAATTCACAGAGTAATTATTTTTTATAAAACATATAAATATATACCTATTGAATATTTATAAATATATGATATCTGTGATTGATACGTCAGTCTATAAGTATTATCTACACAGAATACCGTATTTATGATCAAGAAATGACATTAAAATATCATAATATATAGAAACTGTTGGGGCAATTTAAATGAAAACTTAAGAAAGTAAAGAAGCAGATATTAAAGGTATTTATATGCAATAGAAACCCAATTTGTAACGATATTCCTATTTGACCGCTGCAAATATATAAAATAAAATACCAATATAATACATTTTTGTTTTCGACATCTTATCACAAATGGATTTTTTTCTGCATTTGACTGTTAGCATCAATCGAGATTAGAAAATTTGTCCACGGCTAACTTTATTCTTAAGTTTTAGAAAAAACTTAATTAACTTAATGTATGTGTATAATAACCTGCTATACATACCCTAAAAGCCACATATTCTATTCTTTGATGTGAAAACGCGCTCTTTTGGAATATGCCTCTACAAGCGGTACTTTCATAGGTTGTTAGGTCTTCTCGATTTTTCTTTATGGCTCAGAAGCTCGGACACTCAAGGCTAAAAGAGATCGGCTAGATGCTTTTGAAGGCCCAGAGCTAACCTAGAGAAATTTTTTTTGGATGGATGGAAATGGAAAAATGGAAGAAAAAGACCTAGATGTTTAAGCCCGAAACGATGGTCTGATCAGGCGTAGCGTAACTGCTGTAAATCAAAGCCAGTCAGATAAACCACATAGCTACCGATCATCAAAGATGACACAACGTGCTTCGCCGAAAATATTACGATGTTCAGCAGCGAACATGAGGAGGAGGGATAGCTTCTTACGTACCCTACTATCTACTGAAGATTATAACTTACGTCCTTTTGATTGAATTTCGGCTAAGGCAGCCAATTTGGAAGGATTAATTAAATGGATCAGTTTACTTTACTGAAACTTACTCTATTGGTAACAGATTAGGATAACTTGTATTATATCCACCATATTTTAATAAATTCGCAAATAATATTATGTCAAATTTCCGACGCTTAAAACATAGTTATCGTCTATAAAATTCTTATTTGATCGTAAATTATTTTGCACTTTGCTTCTCTTAAATACCATTATATATAAGTCGTAAGTGTACATAAGTTGTTTTCTTTACTTTAAATTTACTAGTAATGTATATTATATTTCGTTTACTTTTTTTAAGATACATATTTTCAATATTGCCATTTACGAAGTAGTCTGAAGTTTTTCTTTCTACAGCTATTTTATTCATTTTATTAATAAACCGGGACGAAGTTTAAATACAACGAAAGTAAAATTACAATTTGTATTAATTAAAATGACTTTTAACGAATTTTAAGGAAATAAATACTTTATTTAAAGGTCATTATGTTAAATTTACGATTCGCGGATATATGGACACCAACAGACCTATGTTCATACGTATATAATTAATTGTAAGTAATATATAACATTCTCTAATCGCTATGTCGATTTACGTTGATAATAATACATTTGAACCATAACCGGGTCAGGATATAAGACATTCTTATCTAGCATAAATATTCAAATATAGTTAAATCTGACAAGATTTAAAAGTGTAAATTAATGAAATGTTGTATATATAGATTTATTAAATTAAAAACACTAATAACTTAACACGTTTATTTTTCTAACACGATCAAAATGGCGGCAGTATTAAATAGGCGATCTCGAACGAAATCCTGGTGAAAACTAAAACGTGTAATCCATTATTATGGTATGTAGAACTTTTCATAATCTAGTACCCATTCAACTAACGAATAAAATACGTTATAGCTTATTATTTATCCCGTCAATTCTCTTGATATATGTCAAATTATAATAGCAATTTTAACAAATGTAATTCCTAGGGTTGTATACCAAGTAATGTCATTCTTCTCTATCACACTGCTGCTTTACAATTTGAAGTTATAATAATACCCACTCACTCTATTTTAGAATATTGACAATAACTTACTCTTTTGCATATCAGTAATTTTCGTTACTTGTTTTTTTACGAGTAAAGTAGCAAATAAGAGATATGTTAGTTACTTATCCCATGTTTAATCCAGTGTGGCCAGCTATCGAACAGTGTGGTCATTCCAACAATAGCTTTACTATAATAGGGTACTAAAGTGGGTTCTATTTGTGTTATATTTTTTGCAGCTGGAGCCCAATTTCTGTATTACCAATTTTGGCAAAAACCAATTTATTTACTTAATAAGTGATCAATAACAAGTAACAATATCGATCTTCCTTTTAAGGCATTTCTTTTTAGATCTAATTACCAAAACCTTTTTGATTTAGTACAGTATGAACATTTGCTACAACGATAAAAGAATTATAGCAATATCATTTTAGAATAGAAAATCTAGTAAGATACTTGGTAGCCTTCTGAAACTCGGTCTCATTAGTAAAGACAAAATTAAGAATACATATATACGCTTTATGGTATTATGACGTGTTTAAGCTTGGAAATCCTATTAACAATAATGTTTGGTAAAAATATTGTAAAATTTCAATTATTTTTAACAGTGTTTGAGTCGCTTATGATCATAATATTGTTATATTAATTTCAAAATCTCAGATAGTTCGCTACAGATTTTGTGTTCTATATGTCCAAAAAATATAACTTTATCTTTTAACTATAGTAACAGATTGTAAGAATTTTTAAGTATAACTAATAAGATTAATTGTTAACCAAATAACAAATAGTATTGTAATTTGTAAGGCACATGACAGTCGTTCACTTGTTGCTACGAGATGCGAAGGTCACATGGCAATCGCACTTTTCAAACGTCAGCGCCTGGCTTATTTAACTACGATTTATATGATGAATATTTCTTGCATAAATTTATAAATCAATTGGTTTTTTGTTAGCTTTTCCGCCAATAAGGTAATTTATTGCTAAGATAATATGCCAAAGAATACATCTGCGTCGAAGATTTCTCGTCTAAAAGTTTAAATGGTTCAGTTGTATATTAGCTCTCATAATTGTTATGCCCGCTGACAAAAACAGATCATTGACAAAAAAGACTGATAAATTTTTAGAGCTACATGAGTGACACCAAAGATGCAGTTGACATATCTATAATTACAATTTTCTATGTCCACATTGTTTGCTATATTATAAAGAGCTTTAAAATATATATCAATATTAAACACGATGACTGCAAACCTGGGATTAATTTGCTGGCTATTAAATACATCTTACAGGTTAACATGTTCTCTATTCTACAACTTCATTTTATCAATGTAATCTAAATCAATAATATAACTTCTACGGCAATAATATAATTTATTTGGTTCTAATTAAACCTCCCAATACAAATATATTTTGAAAGCGTCGCAGAAGTCAAAATTTAAATCCCTTTTAGGAAATTATGATTTTGCAGCCTAACGTTAGCCTGTACTGCCCTCAAATAAGGTCACAATAACACAATGTCCGTTCTTGTAGTATGTTTATTCAGTTACAATTTTTTCACTGGCAATTGGAGTTAACCTCCATTCGGGAGTGTGGCATCCGCTGGCTACACCTGAATATCCACTAAAACCCATCGCAAGCAAACCAGATGTTGGCTGATGAACCAGATGTTCGATGATGATATTCAGCTCTGGCACTCCGAAAAAATCCGACTCAGACGTTCATAGAATGGGGAGCAAACGGGTAAACGTGCGCTGGCACCCTCTCTCCTCCGGTGTCTGGGTGGAGTATTTACCGCACATTTTCCTTCTATAATGTCTCCTTCTATAAGTTGACAGCCTCACAGAAGGAGGACACAGCCCTCCAAACTAGCTCCCCACATGCTCGGCAACGAGACCTCGCGACCAACCAGCGATACCACGAGATAGCCCGCAAGCCGGTCATTCTGCCAATGTTTATAGGGTAAGTTACCTCTTGGTGGGTTAGCATTCGTCCAAATTCGTGGGATGTTAGGAGACGCCTGCGTGCCTCAAGTTTGGTGCTACTGTTGATACGGCGTATTGCGCTGCCTGGGGCCCCACATGTTAGTGTCGCTGGTTGGGAGTGACGTCCCCCTGTCCAGCATAGTAGGCTCTAGAGTTGGTAGTGAGACTGGCTGGAGGGCAGTTCCCTCATTCTGTGAGGGCGTTATCTTGCAGAAGGAGGCATTACAGAGTTTAAAGGGAGAGAGCGGTCAATGTTCCTTTCTCCCACCAGAGAAGGGGAGATGTCAGACAGCGCAATTTTGCGCGCCTGCTGTCCCATTCTTGAGCCTTTGATTCGGATACATCCGGGGCGCCAGAACTGAATGCGTTACCAAACATCTGACGTCTACCATAAGGTTAAAGAGGGTTCCGCTGGGTTTTAGTGGGTATTCTGGTTTCCGTGAGTCCCACACTCCTGGATGGTGCTGTATACTCCATCTTGCGTGCGTCAAAGCATTTACCAGCGACAAATAAAAAAAAATTGCATTCATAACTCAATCGCTAATCTGTACGCAATTAAAATTAATATATATTCTGGACCGGGAGTTGATTGCAGAATTATTTCCATTTGGCATCGCGGCGAAGATTAAGCCCCCAAAATAAATAGTAAGCGATTACTCAGAAAAATGATTCCTCGACCATTAAAACTTGATATGATTCACGGCCAAGGCCACTCTGACGTAACTCTAGACACAGTTGATTTTGGCTAGTGGACATTCACTGGACGCAATCAACATTTTTGTGCAACGCGTAACAATGTCCATTTCATTTGCCAGCGGCGTAGTTTCGTTTCTTAAAGGACTGGCGCATACAATTGACTATATTATTTTATTAAATATTATCCTTGTTTTAGCTTGTATAATATAGAAAAATACGATAATAGGTACCTCGGTAGGATGCAGTATCCGCTGTTCTTAATGTTCATTAATGTTTTTATAAAGCCGAATACTTGGGTAAAAATTCGATAGTACAAATAAATAATTTGACTATATTCGGTGGATTTACATTAAATGTATTTGTAAGAGAAAAATGAATAGTGAATTATGAGATTTTTTTATTTTTTTGCCCGATTTAAGTCAAATTTACGCAATGATTCTTTTGGCAATGTAAACGCTCGCTTTTTTTATTTCGAGTGCCATTAGCAATTGGACTTAGTGATTTGTTCATCGTAACCGGGAGAGGTGGCGATCTCTTAAAGAGCCTCGCCAATTATTATTTGAAGACGAGCCCTTGAAGGACTAGCCCTACTGACAATGTTGCTCCGAGAGCGTCTCCTGTGAGACCAAAAAAAACTTGGAACAGCAATTACCTTATTCTTATATCTGAATATGTTTGGAGAATCTGGAATAAAATAAGGGGCGCCCCCGGGAGAGTGGGTGGAACCTATGGCTTGGTCATTTTCTTACGAGGGACGTTAAGACTGATTCTATAAAAGGACGCGATAACCGTTAGCGGATTCCTATGATTGATTTTCGTAGAACGTGTTATAATATTTCTTTATCGTCGGGAGTTCTACGTCCCTGTGCAGGGACGCTTTCACAGGATGAACTTCCTTAAATATCCACGGGATCGGGTGACACCGCGGGGAACAGCTAGTATATTATACTTTTCAATTCATCACTTGCGACAACGTTGACGTCATTTGAATTTTTACTTAGAACGCACATATTATTACAATCCTAGACTGAAAATCCTTCTAGCGCTCAATGATTTATGCCATAAATCATCAATCGTCAACTCGCTTCAAGAATAGCGTTCGCCATTGTATACCTTTATATTTCTATTTTCTTTACATCAGGACATAAAAAATTGTTTCTGTTCGCTAATGAGAACCTGGCTTAATTCCTTTTGATAAAGTATGATTTGATCTATGTGATATTTTGTACTTTTACTAGAATGCTATAGAAGTTGAATGGATACAGTGCTTCTGACGGTATGCGAAATATATTTGTACATTTGTATAATCGAAGGGAAGAAATCGTTTAATAGTTATACGCATATTTTACTATACGATTTCATTCCGTTTTTATAGTCATTATAATAAGTGCTTAATAATTAATCTATAATATAATATAATACCAACGTTACAAATCTATATTTACGTAGTTCAAACTATTTTCGAAGAAAAACTTCTTTATGCGTGTCCAGGGTAAAATTTTTACGTCACGAAGATGTACAACGTTTTTTATGCTAATTCGTTTAAAGGTGAGGTAGTTTTAATATTTACAAATAACATGTCGTATTTTAATTTGCCACTCGTCACTTAATAATTAATATACTATTTTTCATAAAATATTTTATTATTGACAAAAAACACGTTGCATTTTTACTTATAATTCGTCATTTGAGATTTCAATAAATTATTTACATTAATTTTAGACACTTAATATTTTTATGACAATTAAATTCCTAACATATCTTTCCCCCCCCCCCCCCCCGCGCCTCTAAGTCTCGGAAATCAAAAGTTTTAAATTTGAAATTATAAACATACAAAACTTAAAAGTTAGTTTGCCAAAAAAGTTTCACTTCTGACGTGTGTACTTTGTACGCACACACTTTTAATGTTTTATTTTATTGTCTCCAAATAACTACATTAAAGATTATCATTCCGTTATAGTTGAAAATAGTTGATAAGATAATTTATTAGATATCTGTGTTAGTAAAAATAAATATAAAGGAGATCCCGCTTATGTAGGTATATAATAAATGGTAATAAATGGAAAGAAAGAAGGAAACCTCGAGCATTCTTGAACGAATAAAAGTGGGGAGATTGCAAGAAGAGGATGTTAGAGAAGAATATCTGAAAAATTTGAGTGGGCGATTCAAGAGTGAAGACGAAGGAAATGAGATTGAAAGTTTATGGAATAAATTTAAAGATGGAGTGGTTGGTGCTGCTATTGATGTATGTGGCGTGTCTAAAAGGAGGAAAGGTAAGAAAGAGAAGAATTTGTGGATGGACAAAAATGTTCAAGCAGCTGTGTGTGAAAAGAAGAAAGCTTGGTCCGATTGGTTGGCTACAAAAGCGAACCAACGAATGCAAAAGGCAACGAATGATGACGTAAAAAAGGCAAGAATGGAATACAAAAGGGTGAAAGTAATCGTGAAAGAAGCTGTAAGAAAGAAAAAAGAAGAATACAGTGATATGTATGATAGGAGACTTTCTGATGATTTTCAGTCAAACAAAAAGTTTTTCTGGAAATCAATACAATTTGCCCGAGGGAGATCTACTTCCTCGGAGCTTTGTAAAATCAGAAGTTTAGATGGAAGTTTAATAAAAGGAGAAGAATGGATATTGAAGAGATGGAAGGATCATTTTGAAAGTTTGTTTGAAAGAAATGAAGCAGAGGTAAATATGGCCTCTGCGGATAGCAATGAATGTAAGACAAGTGATAGCGAGATTAGTATGGATGACATCATGAAAGCGATAAAAGGTATGAAATCAGGTAAGGCTGCTGGGTATGACAGAGTGTCAGTCGAGATGCTGAAGGCTGGCCGCGGGATTGTGGTAGCTCAGCTGTACTGCCTTTTCAATATATGCTGGGAGAAAGGTCAAGTCCCAAGAGATTGGAGCAAGGCCGTAATTGTCCCTCTATATAAAGGAAAAGGGTCACAGCAGGAGTGCAAAAATTACCGCGGTATCAGCCTTCTTAGTGTCGTCGGCAAATTGTATGCAAAGATATTAATTGAAAGGGTGATTAATGAAACTGATGGGAAAATATGGGACGTGCAAGCGGGATTTAGAAGAGGAATGGGATGTACGGATCAGGTCTTTTCTTTACGGTGCATAACTGAAAAATGTTTGGCTAAACACCAAAAAGTTTATTGCGCGTTCGTAGATTTAGAAAAGGCCTATGATCGAGTGGTGAGGAATGAGCTGTGGTCAACGTTATCTACGTATGGGGTGAGCGGTTGTCTGATCCAAGCATTGAAGTCTCTCTATGAGGGTTCTAGTGCCTGTGTCAGAATAAACGGAGCGTACACGGAGTGGTTTCCTGTCGAAAGAGGTGTTCGACAGGGATGTGTTGCGTCACCATGGCTGTTCAACCTTTTCATGGATAAATGTTTGACAGATTTAAAAGAAAGTATGTATGGGTTAAGAATGAATGAATTACTCATCAAATGTTTACTCTACGCTGATGATCAAGTAATACTTGCGTCATCCGCTAACGAGCTTCAGGAGATGCTAAATATTATGAATGAAGCTTTGAAAGGGAAAGGAATGAAAGTGAATGTAAACAAAACGAAAGTTATGCTTTTTGAACGAGATGAATCTATGATGAATGGCAATATTTTGATAGATGGGGAACAAGTGGAAGAGGTGAAAGAATTTGTATACTTGGGATCTAAATTTACAAAAGATGGAACATGTGAAAGTGATATCGAAAGGAGAGTGAATGCAGGGAATATGGTAAATGGTGCTCTGCATGCTTTTATGAATAGCCAGATGGTGTCTCAAAGGGCTAGACTGGCAGTGCATGCTGGAGTGTTGGTGCCAACACTTATGTATGGTAGTGAAAGTTGGGTATGGCAGAAGAATCACAAAAGTAAAATAAATGCGGTAGAGATGAGAGCGTTGAGAAGCATGAGTGGATTAAAACTGAGTGACAGAGTGAGAAATAGTGTGATAAGAGAACGTTGTGGTATAAAAGAAGACGTAGTGACTAAAATTGAAAAAGGTATGCTTAGATGGTTTGGGCATGTAGAGAGAATGAATGGAAGGAGACTGACACAAAAGGTTATATGAATCAAGAGTGAATGCGAAAGTTGGAAGGGGAAGACCAAGGCGAACGTTCCTGGAGCAAATCCAGGACATTTTAAATAACGGCCAGGTCAAAAGTACTCTAAACCGACGAACTTGTATGAAAGGTTTAATGAGAATGAGAACTTGTATGAAAGGGGAAGGATGTTGTCTCTGCCTACCCCTACGAGAATGAGTATGTATGTATGTAATAAATAGTATAAATTCTGACGTATTTATAAAACCTTCTAAATTATTAATATATCTCTTAATCTCGTAAACTTGTAGTGAATTCTGTTACATTTACTCAATATTTCTTTTTGATTTATATAATTCTATATGGTGTTTATAAATAATACATACAACATAACTCGATGTAAAGCAGTTTAAATGAAATCTAATATCTTGCAGTACGTAATTCAATATGCATATTGCGTTATTTTTTCGTCAGCAATTCGCAAATGTGTACAATGTCAACACATGGAACAACACTTCAACAGTATTCAAAGACATACATTACAATTATTTTCCTGTCAAACTATAAAATCTCATTAAAATCATTTGGAATTAACGTTTGTTCGTTAACAACATTGCCAAGCTTCAAGGATATATACATTATCACAGAAATCGTTAGTATTTTTTTTTTGCTTATATTTAATCAGAACTACTCAACAAGTGTCTCGATCATGTATATATCAACGGGAGGCACTTCTTTCAGTGACAGTAAATGTCATATCACTTTTAAACTGTAGAAATTCAGTATTTATAAGAAAGAAAAAATTGATTTTGCGTTGAACTTGTCGATTGTACTTAATAATTCAAAATCTATTAATCTTTAACAGAGTTCCCCAAACTTTATTGTGTCGTAGACCCCTGCCATGTTTTTCCATGTTGGGTAGACCCCCTAGTTACCTGATGTTAATTTCCTATAAATTTCTAACTGTAGTGAAGTTTAGTGTAAAAAACTTAATGTATAAATTTATTGAATATTAAACTACTAATAACTAAATTCATGATTGGCGTAATTTATCTATCTTTGCTAACTACGAGTACAAAACTAAAATTTAATAAAAAATAATGTACTTACTTTTCTCCAGCACTCTCAAACCAAATAACACTGACTCACTATAATTTGTGTGATATACTATCTGTTTATATTTTTCAAAATATTTTCTTAGCACTTTCCTCTTCAAGATTCAGGAAACGAATAAGCGTATTTGTCGAACTGAACGATTCAGTGCAAGGTAGCGAAGCTCTGAGACTGCGACTCTCAGGTTTTTCCAAGTTCAAACTGTATTGCGACCACAAAGAGAATACCAACATCCTACAACTTACACAATTTTATAAACATATATAATCTTTTTTTTTACTTCATAGGTACGTTTATAAATAATTTATATGTTTCGATATTGTAAGATATTATGATGTAAGTTAATAGGTACTATCAGTGTATGTGTTGAGAACCACTATCGTGGACCCCCATTTTCATTTCATGGACCCCCAAATTTTTTTCGCTGACGTAGACCCCTAGGGGTCGATACAGACCACTTTGGGAATCACTGATCTATAACAAGGATGATACGGAGGTAATTCTATCGGAAAGGTAGTCGTAATCGGAGGCTTAAAATTGCATTTGTATGTTTGTATAATATTATAGATGCGGTGTCGGATCTATTTGATTATATAGCAGCGTAATGAACTAATATCTTCAATAAAACATATTATTCTACAATTAATATTTATAATTATATCATTGCCGCGGTCGTTAATTTTTGACCCCGGTTTAAAATTCCAATTAAATTTTATTAGAGTTGTATCCATAGTCAAAGTCAAACCTATATAGGATCCTAATCACTAATATTATGAATCGACTGTACTCACGATGTCACCGCGCTGTTCCCGTTTCCATGGGAATAAAGGCTAATCCATTCTTAGTTAACGTTTACATCACCATATAGTTATCACTGCATGACTGAAACTTTTAAATAGCTATCCAGCTGGTTTCAAGAACGGTATTTCATTCGATAAATAATGTATATCACCAGATATTTCCATGGGATCGCAAACTACGGCTGTTATACGGTCGGGCACAGCCAATACTCTTATTTAGATAAATAACAAAAGGAGGTGCCTCATAGGAGAGGTTTTTGTTGCTCAAGCAGGCTAACAGTGTCCTAGAAATACCCCCGGGGTATTCAGGTTTTCCTTCACCGTAAAGCACATTGATATATTTAAAAAAACAGCCAAGCACGACCAACTTTTATTTTTATAAAGAGAAAGCTAATGGTGCATGCCCAGGAACCGAAATCGCGATTTTTCTAAACGAGAAGCCATCTCTCTCATCAGTAGGTCATAATGGCTTTTAACTTTTTAGGTAGATAATGAAGATGAAGTTATTTGCAGATGTGTATCCGCATATGGCTGGAGGTCGGACATGCGTGCGAGCCACGGCAAACAGCATCAGGGAGGGCGCTGTCACTAGACTGGCGAGTGTGGGTGCGCGGAGCTCGTGGCGACATTAGCACCTTTGTCCACAAAGTCGTGTTCGATCTACATCCGCCCAGCGCTTTTGTTTATCCCAAAAGAGGTGAATAGATTTTATTACCTTTTTAGTGTATTTCACCAAGTTGTTTTTATTTATTGCTTACAATTTAGCGCTTGACTGCGGTCATACCTGATGTTACAGTGGAAGATGGAAGTGCCCTAATCTGGTAATAGGCAATTTACCTCTTATAGTTTTGTATACAGCGTCTTACCGGAATACAAATCTGTTTGGATGGCAGTACATCTTTCTGTTAGGATGGTAACTAACCACGGTCAAAGTTTCAGTCCAGGCTCAGACACAAATTAGATACTACAATTAACAGTTTGAAAGTTTAAGCATCAATTTAAAATTCTTGTTACATTTCCAAATAAATCGATCATAGGTGAAAATATATTACATCTTGCTGTTTACTTGTTATAATAAAACAGTGGAACGTTGTATCAGTAAATATAAAAATCTATAACAAACGTACATAAAACATGCTCATTATCGTTATCGCAGACATGTAGATAGCCCGTTACCAAGCAAACAAGATCGCAATAGTTCACAACGACACACATCGAACTCATCCGTCGACTTTATCTTTACAGTGCTCCAAGAGCCGCCGTATGAAATCCAAGAGTCAGGCTGTGCTTCAATAGATATTCCAATTCACGTGTACCTGAAATTCTCCAGCAAACCAAAGAAAATTTGTCTCAGATATAGTCTTCATATCGAAAACAACAATAAAGCCAGTTCGGAGTCGAGGTGCGTCTACTACGACTTCGAAAACCCCTCAGAGTTGCTGTGCGGCGCATTGATGAAGGGCGGTGGCGAAGTCATCGCCAGAACTGGTGGTTTCAACAATTCGGGAAAACTCATCGTCCTCTTCCCCGAGGACGATCGGACCGCGGGCCTCAAGGCTATCAAAATGAAAAGATATAAATACGTGAAGCCGATACGATGCAAACACAGAGGGAAAAGACTGACCAAACCTTGCACTCTGGATGAAATGTGTCCCAAATGTGGGGAATCGATAAGCGCCGACTTCACGAATCAGTTGCGCGCGGTCGATATGACCGAGGACGAGATAAGCCGCGTTTCGCAATTATACCTATCGTATAATAGTTACGATAAGTCTGTCAACGGGTTGAAACTGCCGCCATTTTCCGATCCTATATACAGGGTGCCCGAGTTGCCGGCGTCGTTACGCGGCGCGCTCGCCAGCGTGGAGGCAGACTACGCGATGCAATGACAAAGTTCCTCAAATGCCTTGATATTAAGCCGTGCCATTACACTCATTTATTTAAACAGTGACACATCTTAAAGTGACGTGCGGTAATGTATACCGTTTTTCAGGCTACAAGACTCAGTTTTGAAGTAAAACTTCATTACGTACGCTTAACTTGGGGAATAAGGTGGTGAGACCGTTAGGTAAAATGTTAGGCGAGGCGAACGGAAGTTGAGAGGGAGATATAAGTTAGTGAAGATAGATGGAGCGAGAGTTATTTTTGTATAATACTGTAGAGAAGAGAGAGGTGCGAGCACACATTTTCTTTCTCTCTTCCTTTTATAGCCGGTGCATGAAATGTATAATCAATCAGTAGTTCATTTGCAAATTTGCGAGCGTGCAAATTTATGCAAATTTATAGGTGGAAAAATACTGTTCTCAAATTTTGTGGGGTAAATCGAGGATACTTTTTGCAATGCTTTCGTCACGCATTCATCAGCTTACTCCCCAAATCAAATGTGCGTAGTTTTACTTCAAAAAATAAAAAGGCTGTGTTGCGTTGGTATGTACTGATACCGATATAGTTTTGAAAACGCGTCACTTTTAAAAAATAAAGCTATTAATTTTGTTGTACCGTGTGAGATGATGACTATATAATACCAACTCTAATGGTTATTTGATGCTTCTAACTATACATATAAGAGGTATCCTATTTAATCTACTCAAAGACGTTAATAAAATACAATTATTTGTGTAAACTGTTAATATCGTAAGTTATCTTTGTCTTTTGACTCGGAGAAAACGTGCTGTGAAAAAGATCTCAAAGTCAGTAAGCTTTTTAAATAAACTAGACCTCAAAAAATGGGCGCTCTATATAAATTTTAAATAAATAGTCCTAAATTTATTTTTACTATTACTATATTATTTGTATTTAGATTTTATCCGACGGAAACAAGTCAATAGTGTTGTTATTATATTAAAAAATATACATATATAGGCCTCAATAAATAGTCTTTTTAATATGTAAGTACTATGACATTTGTTTTTGTTTTAACTTAAATTATTTTTTATTTCAACGTTAAATAAGAATTTATTTATAAAATAAAATCGATTTTGCATTATTTTGAATTTTAATATATAGTTTCTTACATAAGTAGCAAGTAATGCAATACCTATACCTGACAATGGTTGTAAAATTAGTACATAAGATGTTATCTGTTATCATAGATTATATTTTATAAAAATATAGTTTATACAATTACCTTATTACTTACGAATTATAAACTGTGTAATTTGAATGAATTGAAGGAATAAATCAAATGGTGCTTATTATAGGAATTTCAAATGAATACCGACAAGTATACTTGAGGTTACGTAGATAGATTTTTAAGAGTAGTTATATAATAAATATATTTTTGTATCTGTTATATGAATTGTTACGTGTTTTATCATGAATAAAATTCTGCAACAATTATTAATAGCTAAGAGTCAACGTTAACGTTTTTAATTAAAAAAGTGTTTTCAATAATAATACTGTATAGTCTAAATCTTTGCCTTTTCGTTATATTTAAATTTATTAGTTAAAAAAAAACTAATTTCAATTTTTTTAATCAAATCGCTAGTCTACCTTTACCATTTTTTTTTATTACCTAAGAGATATTTAAAACATAGGCTAGAACTGTTAAATACTCAAAGACACAGCAAAATATACCATACATAAGAATTAAAAGTTTAATTAAACATCCTATAAATAATTTATCCCCCGGTAATTGATTATTGGCCATTGATTGATATTATAAATCGAATACAGTTTAAAAAGAAATAGAAATTTTTTAAAATTTGAATTTATATGAAACAGGTGCTTCTATTTTATATCGTTATTATTTATGATACAACTGTTTTTTATAAAATATAAGCAATTTTATTCCTTATCTTCTAGTATTTAGATGTTATTCTCTTTAATAAAGGTGCGTAATTCACAATTGGGCATAAAATGTCGATAGTATGTCTCACTTTTTAGGGTTGAAGAGCAACGTATGCGTAAATATACATATTTACGCATAGGTACTCATAATCCGGGAGGGCCTCATAAAAAAGACATGGATAAATATTATTATTTGTATGTTATTTGTTTCCCCCTTTAAATAATAGTCAGAATAGGATTGGGACTACCCTAATGTCGGAAAATTATACACAGACGTGTATAATTGCTCGACATGATGATAGCGCTATCCAACAAGACGGCAGTAAAGACGCGCTTCTTGATATTTTGGGCATATAAAACCACAAATTTATTTTAATATTCATATTTGAAAACCACAGCTTCGTAAACTACTTTAGTTGCACAGGCTGCACTACTACAACGTCTATTTAGCAGCAGTTGAGTTTGTAATATCATATAGAAGAGATATTCTTAATCTTTTATTCAATGTTATTTTAAACAATTTCAGGCCCATTTAAAGCAGTTCTTTATTCTACCCTCCATTCTCAAAATTTAATCCATTAAATTCGTTGTTTGTCCAAACTGGTCAGTGTTACCATTAAATCTTTTTATTAAATGGTTAATATAGGTGCAATTTTCATAATATCCAGTATGAAAATGTGATAAAGGAACTAATGTTGTACATTAAAATAGGTTCAATATTCGTACATATATTTTAAGGTATTTGATGTGTTTTATTTAGCTGGTAGATACAAAAGATTATATTTTTCTATTAAAAGAAATTTTATTAAATATTATGAGGTTATTACAGTCTATTTTTGCACTTTTAATTTAACCCTATTCCTTAATGTGTATTCACTCAAAATTTGAACTCTAAATTCATTAGTCTTGTTGGTCTAGTTGTCAGCTTGTTCGGCTGGAGATATGAGGTCATGTGTTCGAGTCCCGGCTCGGACGATTTCCAAATCGATATGGAGTTCTCTGTTAAAAAATTCTCAGTATTTTCCCTCAGTGTTAAGTTAACAACTTTTGGCAAATACTCATTGTGCTCCACTTCCATGCCCCGAAGAGAACATTAATGCCCAGGATTATAAGAGAGAAGGAATAGTGTGCACTTGTGTTAGCACATTCGCTTGTGTACTTTGTCTGCCAACCCACATTGAAGCAGCGTGGTGGGTTCATGCTCTGAAAGCCCTCTCTCCTATGAGTGAGGAGGCCTGTGCCCAACAGTGGAACGTAAATGGGCTGCTTCTTACTTTACCTACTATTTAATTTAACGACTTACTTTTAAATGTGTAGATATACTCTTATGTTTCCCGTACATAATGGTACGGCGCACAGGAACAACTGCTATCTCTTAAAGGCTTTAACAACTAAGCTTTCAATAAATTTAACATTTAGAAAGTATAATAAAGTTTTGATGCAGGTTATTTCTGGAAAAATGATAAAATTGCAAAATTTTAAATTTATTAATATCAATGGATTTAAGCATTACTATATTGCTATTTCTTTAGAATAGTTAAAATATAAATAATAACTAAATGGCTGTTTTTTAATTTTTTTTATTAGTGATTATTACAAATATTAAAATTTCATCTTATGGCTGTCAGATGTAAAACTCTTGCTTTTCTCAGTAAATGGATGAATTAAAAAAACAATTTATATGTCTTGTCAAGTGTCATTTATTTTACAAAATACAAACCTGACTCAGGTGATCTTCAAACTTTTCAATTTGCTAATATAATTGCAAAATTAAAGGATAATAAATAATTAAGTGTTTACGAAAAAATATTCAATTACTATATAATTAACATTACATTTTGTTCACATTTATAGAAAATGGTTTGCGTTCCGTGTTTCATCATTCCTGTGCTATTGTTTTTGTGGCACAAATTTATTCAACCTTATGTTCTACGCATTTGGAATCCTTGGGCTGTAAAAGACGCCGATGGAAATGAGAAAACGGAATTTCCATTTAAATGTGAAGGAGGTGTTTGTGCTTTCAAGAGAAAACCAGATGAAAAAAAAACTGAAGCTACGGATAATGCAACTTCTGAAACTACAGATTGCGACAAAAGTGAAGCATCGCGAAAAAATAACCTTGAAATCAAACCAGATGCAAGGTTAAAATCTGAATAAAGAAAAAATATATGTTGCTTTGATACATTCATAAATTGAAATTAGTATTAAAACCTTGATGTTCCTTCTATCCAAGGTTTATATCTAGTGTTTCAAATTTATATTATTATTATTCATATTGTATTTCAATTTCATGTTAAGTGATAATCAGCATTTATTTAAAGTTTTGAAATAGTTGTTATTGCGTGTAAGTATGGTAAAATCTATGTGTTTCAAAATGTTTGGGACAATGTTGTTTTACAACTGCAACCACTTTTAGTATATGGGTAGATTAGGATTGAATGAAATTCTAATGATTTTTGTCATTGTATCAACCAATGGATGTCCACTGCTGTACATAGATCTCCCCTAATGATTACCACACAGATGATCTTGCACCATTTGCATCTAGTGGCTGTTAGTCCCATAGTTAACAGCCATGACTCAGAACTGTCTGCACTATGTAAAGACTTTTCAAATGTTAAGAAATTTTTAAGTAAAAAATGTCCCATAATTTCATGAATGCTGTCCATCCCGAGCCCACTTGCATTCTGTGGTTGATCTCTTTCTAGGAGTTAGGACCTATTTAATTGGATTGTGGTTAATTCTAATGGTATAAAATGTTAATATAATGGAGTGTTTAATAAGGGAAAAGGAACAAATAAAAGATCATCATATTGTAATATTCAATTTATTCACTATGGGAAAATGGATACATTAATCATTTTGGAAAACAATAAATGTAGTTAAAACTTCAACATTGTTTTATTATTGAATAACCAAAGGTAAAATATTCAGATGGTTAATCACATATTTAAATACACTGACTGAATTTTCTTTTTAATTATATGTAATGTAAACTTTAAAGTACCAATACTAAAAAAAGAAATAAGTTATTAAATTCATTGCCATATGAAGATTTTTAATAAAGGAATTTGTTGATACTATAGATAAATTGGCTTCACCTAAAACGCTAATATATTTCCAAATAAAAAATGAACTCTTCTATGACTCATGAAACAAAAAATAATATTACATATATTTTATAATATATGTAATATCCAATATGCACCAAAATTATTCATCTGTGTTTAAAAAGTTTTATAACTCTGCCTTAGAAGATTAAGATATATTTTTACATGATAAACTGGAATGAATTTAATTAGTATATATAATATTTAATAATCTAGTAAACCAGATTTTAATTGTAACAGTTATCATAACTTAAAGTGTTTTGATCCAAAAAAATGACAAGGATTCTAACTGTATCACATTCATGCAATCATATATACTTAACCAAACATTAATTATAGTGGTCTTAGTCTAACTTAAAAACTTATAGTAGAAATATTAAGCTAATAAGAAGTATTTACAAATACAGCACATATTCCGGATGGGTTAATTAAAATAAAAAAAATTCTCAGGTGTAGCTGTAAATACATCCTATGAGCTGGTCAAAAGTGTTTCCTTGATGGCAATCATACTTAATTTTAGATTTGACAATTGTCAAATTACTTCACATTTTTTAATTCCACTTCAAATACTAGTGTTGAATTAGGCGGAATGACTGGAGGCGATCCCTTTGCACCATATCTATGAACAAATATTAGGGCTTTGTGAAAAATGTATCTATACATATATGTTTTAAAAATAACAAGTGGTGGTAAGTCTGTATTCAATTTTTTATCTTATTAAATTAACTTATTATGTTAAAAAATGTCTATTTTGATTTGGTCACAGATTACATATAGGTATAATGGTTACCATAGCTACAATATTATACAACAAATGGCAATGACTTCTATAATAATTATTGTAACTATACAATTTCGCCCACCATATTAGGCTTTTTAAAAATATTTTGATAAAAATGATACAGACATACAACTAAATTAAAATTTAAAATCATTAAGGTATACTTACGCCATTGCAGGTGGGCAGATAATTTTCCTTTTGCCACCCACTTTCATACCAGCAACACCAACATCCCAGCCAGAGATGACCTCTTTAGCACCCAACTTGAACTTGAAACCTGGCCCTTTCAGACAGCTGTCAAAGGTCTTGTTGTTTTGTTTCAGTTTTCCCTCATAATATACCTGAATAAGGAATAATTTTAGTTAATAGATGACAAGATATGAAAGGGGGTAACAAAGGCTACTTTGAGCCCTGTTCAAAATCAAGATACTATTCAAGTATCAAAAGTAGTTTGTCAAAGTAACAATACCAGGGCCTTTTGGTAGCCCCATTAGGAATATGTGTAATTTTTTGATATGCAAGGCCAGAAAGGGACAGTTTTGTATGTTACAATGTGTAATATATTACTTCTGTGAACAACTACTATCAAATCCAAACATTTTTATTGCTTAAATAATCTTCAACATTATAATATTTCTTTAGTAAAAGAATGTTTTTGACATATTTCTTAACATTAAAAAACTGATTGCAGTATCTTATTAAAAAGGTGTATGTTTGTTTAACCCAACAAATGATTTCTCTTCCTACTAAAATATGGCACTGCAAATATAAACTTATAATTTTTGAATGTGTAGTTTTATAACAATATAAGAAAATAGTAAACTTAATCAGGTATACTTTTTTCATTATCATCAACAATTTTGATTTAGTTTATACAAATAAGAGCATTTACTGTTAAGATTTTTATCATCCAATTTAAATTATACTATGAATTTTCAATTATCTTCCTAATAATAAGGGTATTGAATTTATTGAGTGATATCTGATTCTGAGGCTTTATTATAGCAAATAATAATATGATTTTAAATGTACCCAATACACAATAACACTTATGTTTAAACACCTTCATTTTATTATTATTTGTTATTGATTAGTAATTTACATTATCACTTTCTTCTGGTACCTTTTTATTGTTTTTAAATATCAATAAAAACTAATTTTATTATGTACATATATAAAAAGGATATTTATGTATAAGGCCCTGAAACTGTAACATGAGCATCTAGTTCAGCTTCAGAAGCCTTTTTTTATTAAGGGGAATGTGAACTAATAATGAGGAATTGAATATCATAATAGACAACAATTTTAAAAATGGACAACCACTTACCACAACCTGCTTGCCTGGTTTGGCAGGAGGACCACCTCCCACTTTCAAGTCTTCAATTGACACTCCCCCGCTTAAAGATTTCTTTTCTTTCTTTTCAACTTCTTGGGAATCCTTTTTTGGTTCTTTATCTTTCTTTGCCTTTTGCTGCTCTGGTTTATCTTTCTATTAATAAACAAACAATATGAAAATAAAATGTCAATATAATTCTTACTTATTACAATTATTCAAACTTCTTATTTTATTAATTTATTACAATAACTTAGGGAGCAAATACATAATAGGTTTTTGGTTTTTTCATTAAGTATATTAAGACTTTGCTTGTGCCAGATAACCTCTCTTCCTAGTTACATTGCTACTTGTATGTTACATTTCATGTGTAAAAGAAGGAAAACAAAAAGACAAAACAAGCAAGAATTAATTATAATAAAAGAGTGTGTGTCAGTATGTATGCAAATGTCCTTATGTGTTAGTGATTGTGTGTGTGTCTATCAATGTGTATGCATGTGTGCATGTGTAAATGTTAGTAGGAATGTGTGTATGCCTGTGTCAGTATTATGTTACAGTGGGTGTAGTTGTGTTCATGTGGGGCTGAGTTTAATTCTAGGCAAGGTAAATTTAAGAACTTGAATTTTAAAATTTGTCCTGTGTCTGAATTAAAGAGAGGCTTCAGCTGTGGTTGGTTTCCACCTTAGCAGCAAAGAAATGCTGGAAAACCCTCTTAACAAGTTAGTGTGCTTCTATCTTAAGACTGTATCATCACTTACCACCAAGTGAAATGACAGTCAAGCAATAAAAAAGTATAAATGTTACCTTAGTTTTTTCTACTCCATTTACTTGGGGTTGTTGTTCCTTCTTAGCTTGCATCTGCAACTTTTTCTTAAGCCGTCGTTTCGCTGACTTTGTCAACTTGGACATGTCAATGTCCTCTTTGCTGGTGTCCAAAGTAGTGTCTGCCTTGTCAGATTCTTCTGTTTCATCAGCGTCATTTTGTTCGTTGTCCTCTTCATCTTCTTCCTCCTCTTCATCCTCTTCTTCAGATTCTTCCTCATCATCACTGTTTCAATTATCATTCATTTAAATGATATAATCTCACTCCAACTCATTAGAAAACATTTTATTCATAAACTTTGGAAAAGATAGACAGGCCCTATGGAATGGTAAAATATGTTTGGAGCCCTTACATTATAAAAAAACTACTTGTATTTTAGATATTTTGAGTGTTGAATGATTTATGGCATGTATGAACCCCCCCCCCCCCCACCCCATGTTTGAATCAATTTTTTTTTTAATAAGTATGTAACATATATTATAAGTACAAAAGGTAGATTAGTAATAAAAAATTTAACTTCAATACACTGTCTTATAAAATTTTTTGAATTGACTCTTTGTACCTAAGGGCCATCAGTTTTAATTTAAAAAAAAAATATCAAGGAACCTTCACTACAAGTTTTTAAAAAATAAGCCTTGCCATGAGTAGATTATTAAAAACATGTTTAATACAGAATTGAATATTTTAACAAGATGAATGTATATAAGGAACTAACAGTACAAATTGAAATAGAGCTTACCTATCAGCCTCAGCAGATGTGTTCACTTTGAATGAATCATCATTATCATCAGTGTCTATATCATCTCCATCCAAAAACTTCTGCAGCTGGTTCTCACCTTCATCATCAGAATCTGAACTGTCTGCTTGCACCTTCTTTGCTGTTTTTTTATCTTGCTATTGAGAACAAATTGCATTAAAATTAAGTAAAGAAACAAATGATTAAACAATAAATAGTATAATAAACCTGTGATCTATACATAAATAACAAAAATTGTTTCAATTTATATCTACTACACTTCAAAATCTTCCAGCTGGTGGGACGGAATTAAAGTCAGTATAATTGCAAAGATGGTTTTATAAAACTAAATTTCAAATACGATTTTACATGTAATATGAAAATTTACATCAAAATAAATCAAATGAGTCTACTCTCTGCTACATATTTTTCTAGACTAATACAAAATGAGAGTTCTTGAAAATGATCATTTATGGCATAAAATTGACGGTAAGCTTTTGACTGAATTAAATCCTCTTTGGGGACTAACACGAAAATTATTGGGGGAACAACTTTTTCCAAAGAAAAATTGCTACTTGTAACTAATGCAATGTAAAATGCTGATTGAACTGGGCTACAATATCTTTTAAACCATACCAGGTATCAACTTGTTCCCAAAAAAATGACATATTTAACTCACCTTTACTTTCTTACTTGCTCCACCATCACTGCTTTCCTCTAGTTTCCTCTTGTTCTTTGCTGGCACCAGTGTTGGAACCTCTTCATTTTCTTCAGCAACATCTTCATCTTCCTCTTCTTCACCATCTGAAGGTTCATCTTCAAATTCCGGGTCCAAATAACCAGTTAAATGGACATTGCATTTACCTAATGTAAAAAAATGAGTACTTATTATACTGATTTATAATTACTTCCCCATGAAAATAATTAACACATTGTTTGCGGGGCACATATAAATATGTTATTTATAGACAGAAAAGTAAAAATAGATGTTATTTTTTATATGTACCACAAACTTATTAGTTAGTAACACTAAATTTATCTGACTATAGCTGTGCATTGTGATTTATACAAAAATTAGAAAAAATAGCTAGCACCATTTTATCAGCGCACAATGGAAACAACCCACAATCGATGTGTTAATATAAATTTACACAAAAAATGACTAGTTTACTAATAACATAACAAAAACAACAGTGGCTATTAACATCTCACTGCATTATCACTCGTTGAAGAGAGTATACTGCACATTCTTCAGAATTACTCTGGAAATATGCAGGTTTTCTGTGATGTTTTCCTTCACTGAAATGCATTGAAAATAAGAATCGAACCCACATTAATTTTAATAAACCTAAACTTACTAGTGCCTGCCCATACCTACAACTTTAACAAGAATTCACGTCTGTCAATACTATGCCATAATTGTTTCTAAAATAAGAAATATATAAACAAAAATATTTTTTACCATTTGTCAAAAATGAGACTGAATCTCCAGCTTTGAAGTACAAGTCTAGTGGTACTTGAAGAGTTTTGGTTTTTTGCAGTGTGCACACAAGGAAATTTTTTCCATCAACTACTACCATTACTTGACATGAATTATTATCTCCTGTAGAAATGTCCATGGCAGCCTGTGAAATGTGGAATGGCTTCTCCACCACTTGGGTGTAGCGCTTGTTTGGTTCCATTATTAATCCTGTAATAAAATAGAACTTACATTTTTTCTACTTGAATCCATAAGAACTTCATTAATTAATTAATATTAGAAATTTATAATTATTTTTTAATTTCTGAAAACTTTGTATGCATCTTTCAAGATACCACGTTTTAAGGCCAGGTTGACAGCATATTCAAAAATAATTCTCGACGCGTCGATCTTTTTACAGCAAATTTTTGGGAAAATCGAATTTTTTTTCAAATGGCGGTCATATTGGATATAACCAAAATTTTCAAATTTCCTATAATGCTCCGATAGAAACACTATTCTGATTTAATAATCTTTTAGAAATCTAGATTTCTGAAGGCACTTACGCTGTCAACCGTCCATGGAGTCTTTTTCGAAACGCCATATTGCGACCGCTTTTCTGCTTATTATATGATCAGTTATTACTTCAATATTTAATACTTAAAATATGAATTAATTTCGAGCTAAACAAAAGCCTTATTGTCACAATGATATTCCCCCTATATCGAAATGTTCATAGACGTCAAAGTGCATGCGTTACACTCACCTCATTATTATATCTATAAGTCCTTAATGTGACTATAATACATAAGAACTTAATATAGCCTTTGATATTCTTACATTTAAAATTATACTGGCACTTGGAAAAATATACGAAAGAACACGTGGTGGTACCGGCTACTTACCCCAAAACATTTTAGTTGATTTTTTGGACACGTAGGGAACCGAATTTAAAGATTGAACAGATTAATTTAAGGATGAAGCGAATCACTGTTCTAAGTCTAGAAACCAGAAATAAATTTGCTTAAATTTTGTAGGCGGCAATTTAAAATACAACGACTCGATAATACCACACCGAGAAGAGACCATAAATGACAGTTAAAACGCAAAATGCGGTTCTTAGGGATACAGATAGCAAAATGTATTTAAGCAGCCATTTTTAGCGATAAATATAGAAATCTTTTAAAAAGTTTTACATCTACACAGATTTAATGTATTTATTGATTATAAATATATATTCTAGATTTAATACATTTTGTTCGTTTTTGAGATGATAATATAACTCTTAAGTTTTTAAAAGGTATTTAAAAATCTATCCATCACAAAAAACGTCTGAATTATCGTAAAACAATCGACACGGTTTATACATATTTCACATCAAAAATAATTTTGTACATAGCATCACGCCTCATTCCCATAGGGGTAGGCAGAGACAACATCCTTCCACTTGTCACGATCCTTGCATATCTCCTTCGCTTATTTCATTCTCATTAAACCTTTCATACAAGTTCGTCGGTTTAGAGTACTCTTGACCTGGTCGTTATTTAAAATGTCCTGGATTTGATGGAGGAACGTTCGCCTTGGTGTTCCCCTTCCAACTTTCGCATTCACTCTTGAGTCTTAAATCCCTTTTGTCAGTCTGCTTTCATTCATTCTCTCTACATGCCCAAACCATCTAAGCATACCTTTCTCAATTTTAGTCTCTACATCCTCTTTTATACCACAACGTTCTCTTATCACACTATTTCTTACTCTGTCACTCAGTTTTAATCCACTCATACTTCTCAACGCTCTCATTTCTACCGCATTTATTTTACTTTTCTAATGCTTCTGCCATACCCAACTTTCACTACCATACATAAGTGTTGGCACCATCACTCCTACATGCACAGCCAGTCTAGCCCTTTGAGACACCATCTGGCTATTCATAAAAACGCGCAGGGCACCATTTACCATATTCCCTCCATTCACTCTCCTTAAAAATCACTTTCACATGTTCCATCTTTTGTAATCCCAAACATACAAATTCTTTCACCTCTTCCACTTGTTCCCCATCTATCAAAATATTGCCTTTCACCATAAATTCATCTATTTCAAATAACTTTCGTTTTGTTTACATTCACTTTCATTCTTTTCCCTTTCAAAGTTTTATTCATAATATTTACCGTCTCCTGTAGCGGATGACGTAAGTATTACTTGATCACCAGGAAAGTAAACATTTGATGAGTAATTCATTCATTCTTAACCCATACATACTTTCTTTTAAATCTGTCAAACAGTTATCCATAATAAGGTTGAACAGCCATGGTGACGCAACACATCCCTGTCGACCACCTCTTTCGACAGGAAACCACTCCGTGTACGCCCCGTTTATTCTGACACAAGCACTAGAACCCTCATAGAGAGCCTTCAATGCATGAATCAGATTACCGCTCACCCCATACGTAGATAACATTGACCACAGCTCATTCCTCACCATACGTTCATAGGCTTTTTCTAATCTATGAAAGCGCAATAAACTTTTTGGTGTTTATAATTTTGTGGTTTCACGAAACCATGTTGTAAAAAAATTGTTGATAGTCACCATGTTGGATTTATATGACTTAATTCCGTTAAAATCTGTTTTACCGATAGCAAAAACTTGCAAGACTATCTTACTTAACCATTTTGGAGAATCTCAAGAATAAGCAAAAGAAATTCAACAAACACACGAAAAAAAAATTGAGAGTGCGTGCGTACAAAGTACACATGTCAGAAGTAAAACTTATTTGGCACAGTAATTTTTAAGTCTTGTTTATATTTATGTAAATCTAAAACTTTTCTAAAGATTTCCGAAACTTAACCGAATAGTTATTAAAATATTTAAAGTGTCAAAAATTAATATAAATAATTAATCGAAATCTCAAATGTCGAACTGTAAATAAAAATGTCGTGTTTTTATGAACATTACAAATTATTAATAAAATTTTGTTTTTGTTTTAAAATTTAATAAACTGAATGAATCAATTAAATATTTATATTTTATGAAAAATATTATATCGAATTATTAAATGACGAGTGTCAAATAGAAATAGCATATGTTATTTGTAAATATTATAACTAAATAACTTTTAAACGATTTAGCATAAAAACGCTGCAGATCTTCGTGACGTGCCTCCATCCATCATGCGTCTATAGAAGTTCGACTTCAAAAATATTACTTTTGACAAATCGAAATCAATTTTATGTCTTGATGCTATACACAAATTTTACAATTATTTAATAATAATATTATTAGACTATATTTGCCGTTGTCGATGGACATCAACAGCTGGACGAAGGACGACCTTCATCCGTTTGCATCCAGCTGCTGCTAGCGTCCCATCTGATGTCATCGGTCCACCTGACTGAGGGTCTGCCGAAACTGGGTCTAACGGTGCAAGGCCGACTTTTGGCCTCAACCTCCATCGATTTTGAGAATCATTGTCACTTTAGCTTCGCATTTCGTTGGGCTACGTCGTGCGTGACTTTTGATCTCTTATGGATCTGCTCAGTTCTGCTTTTATTACGTAGGAAAATCCCGCCTTTGTCCATGGAGTGACTAATGAGGGATATTGATAGCGGCCAAAAATATTCGCAAGAGGTACTCTTTTGGTCGCTACCGCCCGACCCGTCTGAAGACTGATGACAATAACGTCATTACGTAGACCTGAAATTTTACGAAGGTCGAGAATTTCTATGGAGAGTTATATACGTTTACTCAACAGCCTATATCAGTGCGAGGACTAAATAGTAAATAATAAGTATAACGAAGAATTTATAATCTCTTGTACAAATACGTTAGATACTCTGTGACTGCTTTGATTACACTGTCTTTGCACAGAGTAATGTACATTATTTGTCAATTCATATTTCATATTGAAGTTGAAAGTTTCTTTTTCTATCAGCTGTCAAACGGCGGATACATAGTCTTCAACAATGGTAAAATTATTATTCTAAATCTTATTGTATCTAAGAAATCACCGTGATATATTGTTAAAAAGATTGATATTAAGACATATAAATGAAATAAAGGGTCGTGTCTTCTATATTTTGTCATTTCAAAATTACAGGGTCGCGTCCGTACCAAGACCGTCAAGAAAGCTGCGAAGATTATTATTGAGAAATACTACACAAGATTAACTCTCGATTTTCATACAAACAAGAGAATATGTGAGGAAATAGCAATAATTCCCACTAAACCTCTGCGAAACAAAATCGCAGGGTAAGTAAGGTTATCTTTGTTATTCATGAGATTTTGTTTTTAGGTTGTTAAGATTAATTTCAAAATAAACATTATAAACTTCTATGGGATAAGTGGAACATGGTGCATGGCAATCTTTAAATATATTAAAAGAAAAATCAGTGTAAACAAATATAGTAAACGATGAAACATTCATTAGTCTCCTGAAACATAGTTTTATATTGATATGTTGGCGATTAATATTCATCATTGTTTTAAACTTAAATTTTCGTGGTTTATTAACATATGGACTATTTGATCGGGTACATATCACGATGGCGAATTTTAAAAAATTAAATTTCGCCAATTAAATGAATTAAATTAAAAATTGAAATTCGCCATCGTGATATGTACCCGATCAAATAGTCAATATGTTAATATTCATCATGCCAATTTATATTGTTTAACTGATAAATTGCACTTCATTATTGACATTAATCTGGTGTGACTTTTGGTGTTAATTAATTTAAAATTTTATGTGAACATGTAGACTATTCATAAAATTATCTAGTGTAAGACAGTATTAGTATATGAATCTCCCATTAGACAATTTTATTATAATTTATTTTTCTCAGATAAATAACTATTGATTATTATATTATAAATTAGTCATTAGGTCAAGGTAAACATACTTAAATACTATATCATCATTATAATTTGACAATTATGTATTTATTTAATTTTTTAGAGAATGTTCAGTAACATTCATTAAAAAGTTAACTTCCAATGTTTCTTGTAGAAATATATATGCTTAGACAGATGGTCAATAATTTTAAGTAGTCTTTAAAGAAAAGCTGTGCCAAATTGTTAATGCTTATGATAGAGAGTGTGTAGCTTGCCAATTAGTATTGGAGCAATGGGATGAGTAAGTTCTGCCCTTTTAGTAATAAATCACATCTAGAACTCAATTTAAAATCCAGAAAAAAGAATGTGAAGTAAAACTAACTAGTAAACCTTCTCATATAGGACTGAGGAGGCCTGTGCCCAGCCATAAAATGTTAATGGATGTTTACTTACTTATATTCAGTAAGCTTATCAAACAGCCTTATACATGATTAATTTTTACTGGCGTTTTCTTTCAGATTTACCACTCATTTAATGAGACGTCTCAGACATTCCCAAGTCCGAGGTATCTCCATCAAGTTGCAAGAAGAGGAGCGTGAGAGGAGAGACAATTTTGTCCCAGAGGTTTCTGCCTTGGAACATGACATTATAGAGGTGGATCCTGACACCAAGGACATGTTGAAAATGCTTGATTTCACGAACATTAATGGTCTTCAATTAACACAACCTGCAACTCAGGGTGGTTATGGTGGTGGAAGACGTAATTAAGGATAATAAATTTAAAATGTATATCTTGTTTTATTGAAGCATATCAATAAAGTTTAGTGACTGTTTCTCTTAATATGTTTCTACTGAGAAATCAAGAAAAGATCATAATTCTTTTTACACAAGTTTTAATCTTCCATTTTTCCTATTAAAACATTGACAAGATATTGTAATTGGTAATCTTAAAAATACAAAATTATTGGAGATATATGGATGAATGAAAGAATGAATATTTATTTTCTCCATATTACATTATAGAAAAGTTCTTACTAGTAACAATAAATTATGTGCAGTTTATAATGTGGGGACTGGTGTGTGAACTTGATTAAATCTGTGCTTCAAGTCATTAGGCCCTTTCCCAGCTTGTAAAACTTTGTATTATTGCTGTAGTTATACATCTTAAATATATGAGAAGCAATAATTAAAATTTTATTATCATGCAAAATTAGCTTCGTACCTACTTATGTTGTTTTTGCTGAAAAAAACTACACTTTCAAATTTTTTTTTTACATTTTGGTATATATAGTCACGTGTTATTATTGTAGATACTAATGTGTGTTTGTGTTTGTTGGTAATAGAATAGCATGTGTATATATTACTATTTTCTTACAGGTTTTGTATCATATTATTAAAGTGTTCTTAAAAGGTTTTCTGTTGTATCGCAATCTATGGTTTTTAGCCAAATTCTTAACTTTTTTTTTCGTGCTTTTTAAAATTGTATACGGAAGCTTTTTTTGTGTACAAGATGTTTTTAGGTTGGTACACACACATATATATATTTGATAGCTAATCTGTGTCGACATACCAGAATTCGACCAAGAGGACATTCTCAATAGAGTAGTATGTTCACTTTTAACGTTGAAGGCCATTCAAAATGAAGTTTATGGATAGTATAATTTATAATATGAAAATTCTCAAGAAATGATTTAAAAAACAAATACAATAGAGTATCCGTTTTAATTCTTAATTAAGTTTTCTGCGATTCAAAATTTACTCGATTGTTCAAAGATATCGATAGTTTTTGAAAATGGAATTGCCTACATTTGAACAATTCGGAAATATTGTGTACATTTTATATATAAGGATGTTTTGTGCAGAATACTTAAGCCAAAACATAAGTCGACGTAATTCATGTTTTCTACATTCTGTTGGTTTTGTGGATGATTTAGTGAATTTCTGACTCGATTCAAAATACTTATCGATTGTGTGAACCTTTGGAAATAAATCGTAAATTGCTACTATGTTTTAGCTTCTTTATTTTTTTCTCTGTGGTTTACTCAATGTTTCTTGCTCATTCGCACTCATTCGTTCTTATTCATAGTGTGAAATGGATAAATCACCATTAAATCACAAAGTGTAAACCACTCGTTCGTGTTTCTTAGAATTACGGTGTTTTGAATGAGCTACTAGGGACTTTCTTTCTTGCCCATGAATTAAAGAACTTATTTTATTTT
Source organism: Elymnias hypermnestra (assembly GCA_015832385.1). Classification (NCBI taxonomy): domain Eukaryota; kingdom Metazoa; phylum Arthropoda; class Insecta; order Lepidoptera; family Nymphalidae; genus Elymnias; species Elymnias hypermnestra. The sequence goes on along the minus strand of JACTOM010000053.1, from coordinate 1,321,092 downwards.
AACTAATATTAGAATATAATTATTATGAATAATGGAATGTACCCATTTGTTAGATAACGTCAAGTTGGATAGCGATCTCCTCGGTGAAGATTTGATCACAAAGAACTACAATTGTTCAGGTAAAAATAAGTATTCATTTTACATAATGCATATATACTGTGAATACAAAATCAGTTTCACGGATAGATGCCATATCGTATTCATAATGGGAGGTTAGTTTGAAAAATCAATACAGCGAACTAAAATAATCAGCTGTTCATGAGGTGCGGGGGGAGGGGGCGCGGCATGGGTGACCGTGAAGATGTGCTTCCGATACTTTATTACAATTTACAAATAAATCAACAGTTCATAACATTAATTCTAGTATATTAATACAATATATAATTATATTACATTTCCTCATCATTAACAATCTCTTCACTTAAAAGCTGCTGCTAGCGGTCTAGAAATCCGATTTTATGAATCACAAACGAAAACATTTACATTAAAGCCACTATGAAATTATTTTGCGTATCTGAACTAGTCACTGACATCACCAGCACATAGTAATAGTACAGTTAATGACGATTGAGTCTTTAGTGGCCGTATGTAATTTTATTATTGACTAATATTACTACTTTTATTATTACCTTATAACTTCGAAATTAACAACTGTACTTTGAAAAACCTTAATCTGCTGTGTGTATAAACTATATACAAGAATGTTGCTTTTTATTATCGTAATAGTAGGTACATTGTATATTAAACAGAATTGTTGTCTCGTAAATATAAAAAAATATCTAATGTTATAATAACATTAAGCAAGTATTAAATTTTAGTTTATGGCAATAAAATTACTTCTTTTTTATTTTAAGATTGATGTTTTAGCTATTACATCATTGTGGTTAAAAAATTATTTGCAGTTATTATTGTGTCTGTTAGAGCATGTCCTTTAGTTTAAAAAAATGTACACAAATTTGTGTTAACTATGTTTTTGAGACCCAACTGGTGCCTTATTAAAATAATTATTTGCAAATTAATATTGATTTTTCACCTGCAATATACAGAGCACTTATTGTTGTTTAAATTATATTTACATGTATTTTTTTAACACTTATTTGCTTTAAAAATGTTATTGTAGTTTATAATAATACTACATTGTTGGCTTGTGTGTTACAAAGTATGTAAGCTATAGCTGTCTTTATATTATTGAAGAATATTATTTCTTATTGTAAAATTAGCCACCTGCCCTGGTTTTGCAATTTGTAGTTACCACCCAATTGCAAACTAAAAGTACCTTTTACTGAGTAATTGTACATCTATTTTTAGCATGGTGTTCAATAAAGAATATTATCTATCTATCTACCGTTATAGTATTTGCCAAATCTTGCACTGCCATTATAGGAATCCAAAATTTGATAGTGTAAATACAATTTAAATATAAATATGAATTAAACATTACTTCCTACTTCCTAGTACATATAGCCCACATTGCTGTACTTGTGAATAGATATAAATGTGAATAGATAGAATAGAGATGAATAGATATTCATTGGAGCTTTCTCATTTGTTGTTTTGTTACATCTCTAAGAGATTAGGCATCATTTTCGATGAAAACTCAAGCAGCTCGATTTATTTCTACACTTTTAACAATTAGTGTTATATTTCAACATATTTATACTACACCTTAGCAATTATATACTTAACCTAGCACATAAATCCCCCTTATCTATTGGAGAAAACCACACAAAAATCAGTTAAATAGCTTTTGATATTATTGCAATCAGACAAATGCACCAGAAGACTTTGTTAATATTCTTTGTTATTGATACAAAGAATATTTACTATCATATAGTGATTATCTAAAATTTTTACTGTAGAAAGTATATTGTTATTCCTCTATTTAATTTTTTTTTATATAGAATGTGCAATAAAAGAGCAGAACTGGATTTGTTTGCACTGTGGAGTGGTGAATTGTGGCCGCTATGCCAGTGGTCATGCAAAGGAACATGCAGAATCATTTGACCATCAGCTATGTATGAGTTGCGATGTATTTTCAGTTTACTGGTAAGTTATATTTGTGATATATTGATGTCATTCGAGAATTCTTGTATATTTATAAATTAAAAATATAAAATAGTTGCATGAGTAGCAACCCATTATCATTCCACGATTGGGTACAGGCCTCCTTGCTCATAGGAGAAAGGGTTTTGCACCATTGTCTCTGTTACATATATGTTACAATTGATCTAGTTGTAAACTATGATCAAGTGTTGTGAAGGACCAATAGGCACAGATTTTTATTTTTATTGAGCGTCAGTTGTATGGCTGTATGAGTTCAAAACCACTTTTTATTACAATACCTATTTGCAAAACTAAGCTTACTAATATTAAAAGATATTATTGTCCTTTTTGGTAAAGGAAACTTTTATAATCCTGTAGTAACTTTAGGATAATTGTAGCCTTCCAACCTGTAGTGGAACCGTGTGGTTGGTCTATAATACTCTTAAAATGTTTCTTATACAAGTGAGGAGGTATGTGTAAGTATGTGCCATATGTTGAGATATTGATTGGCTATTACTTACCTTAGTTTTACACCAGATTTGATAAATATGTTATAAATAAATAAATCATGTAATAAATAGTTTATTGAGGATTACATTTCATTGATTGCAACTTTACCATTTATTAATTTATTTACATACAAAGCAGTAAAGATTATAATATGAAAAATATCTTATGAACCAAAACACACACACAAAATTGAAGTATCACTATGCAGGTAAAGAAAATTTCATGGGATATTGCTTTTTCAGTTACAAATGTGATGATTATATTTCAAATGACACAGACGAACAAACTGTAGACAAGATAAGGCAAAGTATTATGAACATTAGGAATAATTTAAATGTTGAACCAAATAGCAACATAGAACAAATTGAGAATATAAGCAAAGACAGTGAAGAACAAAATAGTCTCATATCAAATGAATTGGACTTAAGTGAAAAGTCTGATTTGTCTCAAAGTATTTTAGAAGGGGCAATTGTTGAAGTCAACCCAAGTAGTTCATGCGATATTGCAGATGTGTCTGAGAGTAATGAAAACAAACCAAGTAAAACGAATAAGGTAAAATTAAATTATTTAAATAGCAAGTATTAAATTATACCATAAGCTTCATAATCAAGTGAAGTAACATTATTTACTTTAATATTGACTTAGAATAATTTTAAGAACCTTTCTTCCCATGTAGATCATTGTATAAAGATTGAGTCACTATTTAGTTATCCACAGATATATTATTTAGATTTGTATACCTATTTCAATGTCTACTTTATTCAAATAGGGAGAATTTGAACTATTGGTATATTATATATCATTATCTGGTTCAAATCTTTAATCGTTACTATACTCCTTTTTTTTATTATTTATTCAAGTTGAAATATATTGTTTTATACTTGTAGTATATGCCACTTGATACTAATACAAGTTTTTTCAAGTAAGAATTGAATTTGTCTTGCGAAAAATTGTACCGCGTTATCTATTGAAAGCCTTCGTAAAAAACTGATGATGAATTCATGACGACAACGTTACGAAAAGTGTGATCGGGCGAGACGAATATATGGCGAACATAATAAATTAATACATGTATATATCAATTTATTATGTTCGCCGTCTATTCGTATTATCTTCTATCATATATTTATATATCATACATATCAAACATTGCTCAAGCACACTCGGTTTTGTACCCGCGACAACTTGCTTAGCACGTTTCTGTGGCCTCTTTGAAAAAAAGGTTGATTTTCCCTGACCTATGTTTCACTTAGGTCTGTTAAACTTTCAGAGCGTTGAAGAGCCCATTAGAAGCTTACGTCTACGTTCAAGGAAGCGATCTCATTCAGAAGATAATAGTTTAGCTGATAACACAATTCAATCATCCAGAAGTAAAGAGAAAAAAGTGTCTCCATGTAATGGAAAGAGCCAAAGGGAAAAGAAGATTGTAGGTTTAAAAAATTTAGGCAACACGTGTTTCATGAACGCCGTGTTGCAAAGTCTGAATAATATACAGGAATTTAGTTGCTACTTTAGTCAGCTGCCATCTTTGGAAACGAAGACGAATGGCCGCAAAGTTTATCATTCTAGAAGTTATACGCGACAAGAAATGCACGATGTTGTCATGGCGGAGGAGCTCAGAAAGGTAAGCCAGATCATAGCTTCAATGACTAAATTATTTACAGTGGCAACACGATAAACCGGAGTAATTTTAGTCGTTAGGCATTCGTATAATCGAATGCATGAAAAAAAATGGATACATTTTCCATCATATGATGTATGGACTTATTTATGTACAAAAAGGTTTTCTTAGATTACATTCATACATACTAAAATAATGTATTCTTAATAATAAAAAAAAAATATTAGGTACATATCTATATACCTATAATATGTTTACAATATGTATTTGGTAATCATAAAATAAACTATTGACTTTAATTTGATTTAAAATATTTGTCATTTGACGTTACACACTTTTCTTCTTTATTTCTGCACTTAAGGTTGCTTGGAAGAAATCGCTATATAACGATAAGGCCGCCTTATTGTACTACTTGTTTTGTATTTTCGTGTTTTCTCTATGTATTTTTCTTGTGGTGTACAATAAAAGTGTTCTCTCTCTCTCTGCTCTTTCACGAATTCGTTTCAGCTAGAGTAAACTGTTTCTCACAGTAGCACTCTCTGTATTCTCACAGTATCACTTTCTGTATTCTCACAGTATCACTTTCTGTTTCCAATAGTGTCGCTTTCTGTTTGTCATAGAAGCGGTATATATTATTTCACAGTATCACTTTCTGTTTCTCGTAGTATCATTATCTGTTTCTCAAATTGGTATTCTGTTTCTCATAGTAGCACTTTGTTTTTCACAGTATGACTGTGTTTCTCACAATATCACTCTCTGTTTCACACAATACTTAACCTCCTAACTAGTCTAGTCTAATGATCTTGGGCGAGAATACGCCTTTTCTGCGACACAGTTTTCTCACAGAAGAAGACTCACGACTGAGAGAGAGAGAAAACCCAGTCGACGATCCCTTTCCCCGCCGAAAGTGGCCTTCGTGAACACTCTGTCGGACTCATCCGGGAAATCAGAGAGGAATGTGCGAGTGACCCTCGGATATTCCACTAACGCATGGAAAGGGTTTCGCTGGGTTTTAGTATGCAGGACGCGTGTCTCCTCCCTAGCCGATGCCCACAATGCTGATCCTCCAGTCTGGGGGCATAAAAACATTTCCCAGGCCTCATAACTAGGAGAGAGTTCTCTGAACGAAAACCCACGCGATTCACTAGTCAAAAAAATGTATTATAAATAGTATAAAATAGTGTATAATGTTTCAGGTCCTCATCAACCTGAACACCGGTGGCTGCGGTTCCAAAGGTGCGATCTCACCAGAGTGTTTATTCCTTGTGATTTGGAAGGTGGTACCAAGATTCAGGGGCTATCAGCAGCAAGATGCACATGAATTCCTACGTTACATGTTGGACAGGTAAGTGAAAAGTCTTAAGGTATATTTTATAAGGGTTGGACATACTAAATTGTGGGAAGGAGAGACTTATTATGTAACTAATAAGTTTGTGAAAGGTTCATTACACAAACACACACAAAAACACAAGCAAATTACATGTAAATGCAAACACATAAATAAATATGAACACAATAACAGTGTCTAGTAGTAGTACTAGTAGTACTTTCATGTTTTCATAGTGCATTATTTTTTATTGAAATCGAAATAAAATTCATGTTCACTTTAAACATTGTTTTCAATAAGCTTTGCCTGGTTGTGTCACCGGAGTTCCCATGAAAATATGGGAAAATGAATAATTTCTGAGATTGAATGGTCAGTCCTATATAAAACATCTTGAAATCACTCATTTATTCATCTATTCAGTCATATCCATCAAACATTATATTAAAATATACCATATATTCATTCAGTCATTCTAATTCAAAACTCTTTAATCAAGTATGATTTTACAACATTTTTAATATAGTTATTTCCATATACTATTTCCAACGTACGTGTTAAGGACAGACTTTGAATTTTAAGTAACAAGTGTTCCTTTGCACCCTATTCTGAGCAGACTTTACAACAAACTCGGTCGGGTCTACTTTTTTTGTCTCATCATTGTTACAATATAATATTTTTTATTCAATCATTCCTCACTTTTTTATCGTTTATGCAATCCTTTAAATTTTAGTATGAAATATCAATGCGCTTTCTTCTAACAAAAGATTTAAATTTCTAAAGGGTCATCTCTGCTTTATGTCCCCTCCACTTATGTTCACCAAGGTAGAATAGGACTTAAAGCATTACTAATAATTATCCGCTTACCGAAATTTTACATTCGTCTCATTATCATAGGGTGCAAAATTTTGGAACTAATATCTATCACGCGTGAATATCACACAAGATTTATTTTTAAGTGTCAATTATTTTTTATGGAAGTACAAGTTTTCGAATAAATATACATGTTATTTTTTTAATGTATGTCATGGTGGTTAAAAACGCTATTATATTTTACCAGCGCCTTGCCAACTAACCTCCCTGAAGAGGCTTACAGGTCTCATGCACAGTGAAATGCATTAACATTATGTTCTATGTGTTGGTGTTCTGTAGTTGCGTTGTGCTTCCCCAATTAAGGAGTATAGTCTTGAAAAGTGTAGCCAAATGAAATATTACAATATAAGTATCCTCGTGTTACAGGTTACATACAGAATTGCTGCAACTGTTGCCACCGGATCGTGCTGAGGGAAGTTTTGTTCCGAGAGCTCCTTCAGCGTCCATTGTGACTGCTGTCTTTGGTGGGACATTGCAAAGCGAGGTTTGTGATATATATAGTGATCAGAATATGTAGTCAAAATGCTTAATTTTTGTGTAAACTTTGTTATAATTTTGCTTTTTTTAACTTGTTACCGTTAATTCTAATATTTTATTGGATTTGGAACTTGAGGTGATCTAGGGCCAAAAGATATGTAATCTCAATCATTAGAACAGAATTATCTGTGGGGACCCATCTGTGAGATAGCAATGCTTAGTATTATATCATTTTATGTAACATGTATATAATAAGAAGGCCTATATAATTATCTTTTTTATTGCTGATAAGTTAGTGTTTAAATGTGATCACACCTAATGGCAAGTAATGATGCAGTCTAAGATGATAGAGCACTAACTTGTTAAGGGGTAATTTATCTCTTATGGTTTCTACGCTACATAGTGAAATACCAATTTTTGACTGGCCGTATGCTTTTTCTGGTAAGCCACGGCAGAAGCCTCCTACAGACAAATTAGAAAATGTAATTTTCTAAATTTGTCCTGCCGTGAATAGAACCTAGGACATCGCTAGTCAAGCGAGTTTTCAAACTATTGCGCCTACGAGACCGTCAAAACCAAACAAAACTACTTACTCTATAAACATCCCTTGTTTGTTTCCAGGTACGTTGCTTGGCATGCGGTACTGAGAGCAAGAAGTTTGACCCGTTCCTAGATCTGTCATTGGAACTCCCTGAGTCAGGCCGGCATGACGCTCCAGTCTCTCTGACGGACTGTCTTGCTAGTTTTGTTCAGGTAATATATTTAATAATTTACAAGCCCCTGCCTGTGACGTCATGTGCGTTCAGAAATAGTTCCTTAGTAGTAAAACAGAGCCAGAGTAGTAGTACATACATAGAGCACAGTTGCAGACCAACTAGCAGCCTGTAAGTCACTACGGTGCGGCCCCCAGATATATAATTACGGTTAAAGCTATTAAAAATAGTTTTATCTAAAAATATGTGTTTATATCCTCATAACAATTGTAGCCCTTCCATAAAAAAGGTTGGCAGCCCATGTATAGAGCCACAACTGCTAATGCCATCTGTGTTATAAGAAAATAAAATTGCTACTATTGCAACATCAATTTTTTGACAGACACATTTTTCATGGGAAAATTATTATTTTTGCTATTTGCCTTACAAGTTTTCCATATTTTCTCACGCATTCATCTTTCTTACTTCTTCATTCGTCATTGAGTTTAAGCGTGACTTACGAACTGCAATTTATTTACATATATTTAATAATATATAAGTTGTTTTGCATGTTTTGAAGTTTGCTTAATTTATTACGTTTCTAAAGTAGGATAATCTTGTGTCTTGAGAAATAAAAGGTAGGCTATAAGGTGATGTCACCAGATAAATGTAAAATTGGTGAATATGTACAATGGTGTTAAATATATACTACTAATAGATGAAATAACATTCAAATGTTAACCCGCTTGCAATATTATGTAGCTTTACCATTTGATTCAGGTTGAAGAATTGGCAGACACTGAGCGGTATTACTGCAGTACATGTAAATGCAAACAGAAATCCACCAAACAGTTCAGGATACGAAGGTTACCGAACGTTTTGTGTCTGCACCTCAAGAGGTTTCGATGGCATAACTACTTTAGGTATGTATGCCTAAGTTATTTATATACATATATAGACCTCCTTACTTGAAAGAACGCTTCACCTTTCTTGGTTTGCGTGACAATTCCGATTGCGTGCGTAGGATAGCACTCAGATAACCTAACTTTGAAAATTCCTATGCCCTACACAAAATTTTATGAAAATTCTTACGGCAGTAAAAGAATTTTCATAAAATTCATTAGTTTTCATCTGTCTCTTCATTTTTGGTAATAGGAAAAAACGCAGAGAGCCAATTTTAGTGGATAAAGTGGGCATGATTAGGGTGTTATTTTTGGCCAAAAAATTACGAACAAGCAATGACGTGTGAGCTGGTGCATTATCGTGATGCAAAATCTATGATATTTTTTCCACAATTTCGAGCGTTTGAGTCGAATCGCTTCACGCCAACGTGTCATAACTCCCTTGTAGTAATCCTTATTAACCGTACGATCTGTCACTTTTCAATGTTTTTTCACTCATTGACGTGGTGACAACTCCAGGACGACCATCGTCATCAAAGTCTTCTCGGCCTTCTGTAAAGAGCTTGTACCACTTTTTTGAGACAACGAGGACTCTCCGGATGCCACAGTCAAAATTTCAAGTGTCTTGGAGCGCTTTATTAAATTTTTAACGCAAAATTTAATACATATTCTTTATTCCATTTTTTAAAGTTAAAAATCGAAGAATATACTTAAACGGGTCTAACCTTTTCATTTGTCAACAATAAACCACTTATCCGAATTGGTTGATAATGACAACATATGATTAACACATGTGTACCAACATAACAAAAATAAAATCGATAATCGAATGTACACAGTCTGCAAAAATTCAAAATTCACCTTTTCTTTTCAACAAACTATGTATATGTATGTATGTTTGTATATGGGTATATATGTGTAAAGTATTCTGTATATAATAATAATGCCTTTCATTGAAATACCAAATACATTTTTTTTAATACACAAGCCGAACATAATATTTTGCTATGTGTCTGTTTGCCCAATCTTGGTCTCGACCTCGTTTCCCCACCCATTGCTTTAAGATCGTCTTCCCATCTAAGGTATGGTCTGCTTCGATTGCGTATTTCATATTTTGGGTATCAGTATAAAAATGTTTTGCTCTATTTATTTGCTCCTTGTGCTATACGTCCCGACCACCTCCATTTTTGTTTTCTAATTGTGTAAGTAACGTTTAGAATTTCTGTTTTTTTTTTATCTGATTAATACGCTCCTCAGTCTTTCTAGCTTCCTTACTTTTAACATACTCCTCTTCATAGATCTCTGGCAGACTTCTAGTTTCCGAATAAGTTCTTTCATAAGGGACCAGGTTTGGCAGCCATATATTAAGATGGGCAGAATACCCACTTATATACTTTTAAAGACCTCTTTAAGTGCCCAGTACTTTTTCCAGGTGTTACCTATTCTTACTTGGATTTCCCTTGTCATTTGATGGTTTAATGATATAACTTGTCCAAGGTAACTAATAAGTATACTCCTGAATGTATTCTATTGGGTTACCATTCAATATAAATGGTATTTCACATTGCGACTCATGGTATCTAAGCTTGTGAGCATTTTGAAAAGTTCAGTATGACCCGAAAAAAAAATCACTAAGTCATCAGCAAATCTTAAGTGGGTCAACTTTTCGCCATTTATCCTTAGGCCAAATCTTCACACTCTTGTCCTTTGAATATTTGTTCGAGAACAGCGTTAAAACGCTTTGGTGATACAGAATCTCCCTCTTTTAGCCCTCTGTATTTTTATTTCTTTTCTAGTTCTTTGTAGTTTTAGTCTTGTTGAGCTATTACTGTAAATGCTTCTATGTTCCTTATACACTTTCCTTCTATTCCTTGATTTTTAAGTATTTGCGATACTTTTTCGTGTTCGAGCGAATCAAATGCCTTCCTTTACGAAACAACAATAAAATCTGTATATAGCTACATAATATAAATGGGCTATTTTTTCATTTGACCTGAAATTTGACCTGGCGGATATTATAAGTAGGATTGTTTGTTTCCAGGACAAAGGTGGATACGAGTATTTCGTTTCCGCTGAGTGCCCTGGATATGTCTCGGTTTGTTCTCTCCAATGTGCCGGATACGCGGCGATCCGGGCTGGGCAATAATCTGTATGATCTAGCCGCTGTCATCGTGCACCATGGCTCCGGGTAGGTCAAAAATTATAGGAAACGATGGGTTCTGTCCAGTCCTAATCGTGGGGACGATGCAGAAAATCCATTGTTACACATTCTTGATAATGGAGCCTCCATTTTGGATGTTTTCATTCCATGATACTGAGATTTTAAATCTATCTTAGATTTTCGTGTGTCTTATGTGTATACATATAATGAGTTAAATATACATTCAATAATAAATATTTCAATTAAATCTTGACTGAATTTTTATAATATTTTTATTTCATTATATAATTGTAAAGTTATTGTGTATTAGGTCATAAATACTACGATGTATATTAAGATTACAAAAGAATAAAAATACTTGTTTGGTTGTTAAATCACTTCACGGATTATAATATATATTTTATTTACTTATAATATATGATAACTTGTAAACGTCATACTATTGTAAGAAAACATTGATGAAAAATTGTTGTCATAAACATCAGAATTAGGCCGATCGCGCTTCTCTACCGCTTGTTCTACCGCTTGTTCTACGCTCGGTTAGGCGGACCGTAACAACTGTGACAACCATTGATTATAAGACGTATTAACGTAAAATGTTCTATTTCAGAGCTGGGTCCGGCCATTACACGGCTTTTGCCATCAACGAGGAGCAATGGTTTCATTTTAACGATCAAACTGTAAGAGCGTCTGATTCCAGCGCAGTGGCTTCTTGTAAACCATACATTCTTTTCTACATAAGACGAGAGTTCGCACTACCCTCCGCCACGTGACAACACTACCAAAGGAATTTATATCCTATTAGCCGATTAACGCGGCTTCGTCTGCGTATTATAACTAATGTAATGTAGGTACCTACTTGTTATGATGGCTCGATGGATAGATATGTTTGTTAAACGTTAAATCCCGACCACGTAGTTCTCATTGCAAAACTTATGCTCCTCTTCACTTCTATAATCTCCAAAAATACTCGCCTGGCAAAGAGTGATGTTTATATTCGATTTGTAATTTATTCGCTGTTAACCCAACCGGTTTGAAGGCGGGAATGTGAAATCCCTCATGTTTGTTTAAATTTCATACTTGGAGTATTAGAAGAGTTACTTCATATTTTTTGTAATCATAAAGGCATTGTGAAGAAACCTTTTTCCGTTTCCGCGCAAATCGTTAATAAAAATGATATTGGTAACTAAAAATGCAATTACCACCAGCAGAAAAAAGCGAGACAAATGTACCACACGCTTTTGTTCACGTCACGGCCGTGTCTTTTAGATTTCTATATAAATTAACAGGGGTCTTTTGGTAGCCCCGTACGGATCACAAGTCAAGACAAGATAACATCGTTTTATTTACAATATGATTTAAAAATATATGATTCTTCAGTTTTATCACGCTATTGAAGTGAAGAGGTGATATGTGTAAATTATTGTGATTTTTCAATGAAGAAAAATGTCTCGAGGAAACCCGCATATCTCTGGAGCAATTCTGGACTGTAGTCTACCAACCCGCAGGGGAGTACAATCAAGAGTTTTCGCTCTAAAAAATGTACACAGCATTAAGTTATACCCTGTTGCTTTACCTGCATATATAAGACAAGGTATACCTCTGCAAAGTTCTACTAAAGATATATATATCTCTAGGTCGGTACTTAAAAAAAAATATGCTATTTCTTCAGCTAAACCTTTCAATTTTTAATATAGATAGATAAAAGTACGTCGGTATTTAAAAGTAATTAAAATCGCCCCTGATTTATCTTAAATCAAAAGCAAAAGCAAATATTTGGCTGATTTCTATATACGTTAGCTAAAAAATAATTGGTTTGCTATATATTTAGTATAGATAGAGAAAGTATTGGAAATAAAGTAACTTTACTAGAGAAATGTTACGTTCGCAAACAGATTTTTGGTTATAGGCATCTCCAATCTCCCATTTGTCTGTATATTATTTCATCAGAATTTTTTAAAAGTCCCACTTGTCTATATTATTTCATTTATCTAAATTCGAGAACGTAAAAGACAGACACAGTTACTTTCTAATTTTAACACTAGATTGACAAGGCGTTAAATTTTTGTTAGAAGTCTAGACTTGAATAGAATTACACCGCCGACTCCAATAGTATTATATCAGAGATGATATTTATTGAGAGGAAATTAATCTTAATTTTTTTTAACGATAATGCAAGTTAATTTTTTGCGCAATCTGAGGATGTACTGACATTTTAATATTAACTTTTATGCATTGCAAAAAAAAAAAAGTCAGTTCCTACGCCATCTAGCACAAACTTATGAAACTCATTGAATAAAACTACACCTCTTATTTCAGTTGCCAAATAGAGATGGCGTAATATAATTTGTAACGAATAAATTGAAATAATTAGTATCTGCAAAGTTTAAAAAATGTATTTAAATTGGAGTGGATGAATAAAAAGAATAAGATTTATAACTTGAATATGATTGGGAGAGTGTGAAGTGGTAGTGGGATAAATAATTTCCAGTAAATAAAAAAACAACATAGTTGTGTCCTTTTGGTTTATGTCTACGTGGACTGTTCAAAACGTAATTAAGTATGGTGGATCTAAGCCCCAGATCATTTATTCTTTGATGTAGGGTTCTGTGCCGGACAGTCGGATATTAATAGGTTGATAAATTTGCCTAAATATAGTTACGATGTTTGAATAATTAAACCATCAATAAATGTATTGAAACTTTGCTACGAGTACATTTTATAAGATTATATCATTGTATTAAATATATTTTTTCGCTATAGCATATGAATTAATTCAATCAAAAGACATATTTAACATTTTTAATGAACTGTTAGTTTAAATATACAGGTATATTTAAACTCAAATACTTTCGAGTCTTGTAATAAGCCCACCGCCTTCAATTGGATTGATACATTTTTATGGTTGTTTTTAATACATTTCCAAAATAGGTTTAGCATTTCAAAATATTAAAAATAAAATAAAATTTACATAAAGTAGGTACAATATAATCTTTTTTATAGTCGCAGAGATTAACGTAACATCTCCAGTGAATTGAATACATGATAATCGGGATTTAGTTTGGCTGATAAGTGAAAATGATAATGTCACAACATAATTATACTTTTTTAGCCTTAAATTTCATAAGACGTTCTGTAAATTATACAGTTAATCTTCATCAACTGAATATTGAGAAATAAATTACGCGATCTTAAAATTGAATATTTATTAAGCTTATGTCGTTTTGTGTTAATTGTTGTACTGTAATTCTATTCATTTGATTTTAACATGTGTATACATATTTTACAATAAGTATATTTCATTATTATTCTATAGTCCTTTAAATATCCCAGTGTTCAGTTTTATAAATAATGAAGGCTGTCATATAAGAGCCCATGATTATAGTTTATAATTTAATTAGTAATCGAAACCACTTAGACGCATTCAGCTTCAACTAGGAATCTTATACGTTTGTCAATTTTAATAATGCTTATTGAATCATGTTTGAACACTTTTTGGGCCAGTAAATGAGATTTTAGGATTAGATACATATATTAAATAAAATTAGGTCGCTTAAAAAATCTCATCGCTTTTACATATTACTTCTTTTATGTTTTTTTTCTATGAAAAATTATTTGATAAATATAGGCTGTGAGCATACTGACAATTTTTGTGCTTATTAAGTCTGGCATATTTTTTTATACTTGTGTTAAAAAGTATTTGGTTTAGCATTATACGAACGATTTTAGTGATAGCGGTTAAATTTTTCTGAAATTTTCATGGAATATCGCACTTTAATTTCTTTTAATTATTGTATAAAACGTTGGCACGTTTATAACATCGATTAGTTCTTTGTAATGTAGTATTGCAATATTAACAAATGAGCTGGTCTCTTAGATTATGTTGCAATCTGTTTTTTTTTTTTAAATTTGAGTAACGACAGTATGGTGATTCGGTTTATCATGTGTATTTGGGTATAGTTGTGCAAATTAGTTCAAATTCATGTAATCTTGCGATTTCTTTTATATTATATTATATATAGATGTTTAAGTATTGTCATTGAAGAACATTCAACTGCTGCATTTTACCTTAGGATAAAATAAAAAAATATTTGTATCATAAAATACACAAATTAACTTAAATAAGGTAGTATTATTTGGCTCTCTTTTGCATAACTATATTCTAGGCTCACGCAGATTTATGCCTTATTTTGATTCTCATAATTGAACGGTTATTTGTAAGCGATAGGTATTTGAAGAACTATTCGTAACTTATCCGTGTATCATTTGAATTGTAATGAAACTATCTATATAGAGAGAAGATGTTCCAAATTGTATTCAGGATAGGTTAGTTTGAATCATTTTCAAACGTTTTTAGAACGCTCTCCATACAGTTGCTGCCACATCTATATGTACTAACGCTATAAAATCATATTATATTACTGCAACTATTATATTAATATATGTATATGAAAAAAAATACACTTATCACGTGGGCTCCTAAACTAAGCAGCTTATGTGAGAACCCTAATGTCATAATTGAAAATGAAATCAAATCTTGCTTTGATTTTAAAGTGCATTAAATTAATTTTAATTTTCATACTTTAAATCGAAGTGTGTAAGGTTTGAATTTGTTTGTAGTTTGTAGCAAATTATTAGTGTTGCCATTTATAAAGTTTCATCTTCGTTGGCGTTACGATATTTACCGAAAATATACCTTTAATTATGCCCCCACATGCTAAGATTTATATAGACATGGTTTGTTTTGTTTCCGTAGCATATATTTCTGTGCAGTCGTGACAATTTTGGAACATCTCCTATCATAAAAACTAATTATTGTAATGCATTTTGATGGGGTTAATTTATGAGTCCAATACTGATAAGTTGTTTTTAAGTTGTCGTTGCGCCAAAAGCCTACCTAAACTTCGACCATTTATAAAGTTAAAGAAATGTTTATTCCCCGAGCAAAGTCTTTACATTCCTAGAATAATGTATCTGATGTTTTATTATATCTTTTTTTTACTGCGTCATTCGCAATTGAGTGAGTATTTTAAAAACCATATTGTGATAGTACGAGTGTGTATATAGAATGATTTTGTGTTGTGAAGCGGTCTCTTTTGCAAGTACCTTATTGTAATTGTTCAACAACAGGTTTAATTTAAGTACTTCAATTACTGGAAGTTGATAGTGATTGAATTTAATAAATTCGCCGATATAACTAAAGTGTTTTAATTACATGCGATTCTATATAATAATATAATTTTTATAATTATTTACAGCAGTTGATACATCTTAAGAAACGTTTGCACCATGATTTCTTTGCATTCCCAAAATCTGTGTCTAAAGATATAGATAAATGTAAAGAAGGCATACTGCCAGTTATTGGTAAATATTGTGTCCACTCTGCTGTCTTCATAAGCGACATATTTCTTACAAATAATCTATCACCAGCACATTCCTCAGGCATGTCAGTATTTGATTCTGAAGTTTTCTCCACACCGTCTTCTATTATTTTGTCACTATAATCATATACTTCTATTACATCATTATCTTTACCAATCCATTTTCCGTCTAGTTTTTCCATAGGATCTGTAATATTTTCTTTGCAAGATTTCACTTCAGTGTGCAGTTTTATTCGTGGTTTTTGTAAATTGATTAAGGATTCGTCTACAACTTCGTCAATGTTTGTATTAGAAGTGGAAATATTCTTTACCAGTGACACTCCTTGATCGCAGTCTTCACCTCTAATGCTTTCGACTACATCTTTATCCAAGTTGTTTTCATTTAATTGAGATTCTGTACCTATCGTTTGAATGATAACTATAGGTTCGCAATGAATAAGTTTTTCTACGTCTTTATTTAAATTAGGACTTATCTCATTGGTTTTAGTAAGTTTTATCCTTCTTCTTTCTCGTGGTGAAAGAGATCCGAAAGTATTTGTTTCTATGCCGTTTATATTATTTTCTGTGTCTTTTTCTTTCGCGAGCCAACTGTTTAATAGAGCGGTGTTACTTACTTTATCAGGACTAACTTCTGCATGTTTGGATGATTGCTTAACTGGTTCAGTTACTTCGGTCACAGTTGGAAGAGTAGGTGACATTGGTAAATTCAATTTCGGTATGTAATTGGGAATAGGTGTCGCAATCCTACGAATTTTTGGAACATTTGTACTTTGTTCTTCGTCGTCTTCAGTTGTACTGGTAGATTCTTTGCTGGGTATGTTAATTAATTCAAAGTCATGTTCCGATAAATAACGTTTGTTTTTTAATGCATATATCCATACAGTGCGCTTTTCGGCATTGTTATCATTATTATCACTAAGAGAATCGTTATTGTTGGCCCAATAATTACTTTGTGCTGCATCACATTGAATCAATTCTATATCTTCGTATTGATTGGAATCTGACGACGTGTCAGAGGTTATATGATTATTTATAATTGTATATAAATCTTGTTGAAAATTATCGTTATTAGCGTTTGATACTCTTTCACCTCTATCGTAACAGTTTATGCCATACAAATCTGCTAATATATGATTGAGTATATCTTCCTCGTAATATTTGCTATCACTGTCTGAATTTTCAAGATTTCTGTTTTCATTTTTTATACGTCTTTTGTATCTAGCCTTTCTGTTAATTGAAGAATCATCTTGTCTTTGATACGGTCCTGTTTTGTTACACCAGACGTGGCTGGTGTTATTCGATTCCTCAATTTCTGGCGCATCATCAGAATTAAGCTCAATAATTTCAACACCGGAGCTTATATCCTCTTCTGTATTGTGAGGGTTGTAAAATACAGTTGGATATACGACATTGCGATTGACATCTGTTGAAAGGCACAGAAGATTTATTATTAACGTGAAGATATGTTGAATTGGAACGTGGACATCATCATCTTCCTAAGAATGATTAAAATCAAGGAGGATAGTAAAATTGCGAAGATTAGGCCACTATCCTTATATACCAGAAGACAATGTTGGTAAACCCCAACAGGATATGGATTGATGGCATCAGGCGAGTCACCGATAGTATAAGTGCTAGGGATTAAGTTGGCTTGAGGCGAGATCCAGGCCTGTATCAAGTATTTATCAGTTGTAACCACTGCGATATAATAAAATACAAAACACACGATTTATGTGAATTTGTCATACAAAATCACATGATTACGTTGATTTCCAAACAGCTTCTATTGCAATAAACTTCGTTATTCGTTGTTCTAATTAGACTAAGATATTAAATCTGCATTAAATGAATCGTTTAATCCTGAAACACATTATACCTTTTTGGATTTGAAAGTGTTTGAAACGTAATCATATATCTTAAGGGGAGTGGTTCCTACATGCTCGTGTATACACGTTTATTCTATATTTTATGAAAAATAGTTTATTAAATGCCGAGTGGCAAATTAAAATGGCACATGTTATGTTGTTTGTAAATATTAACTCTACCTGACCTTCAAACGAATTAAGATAAAAATCGCTGCATATCTTCGTGACGCTAATCACGCGATTAATAAGTACCCCTTATTTTACTCTTATGCGCCTAAAGAAGTTTCACTTCAAAAAAAATGGATTACAAAGACCTTAGTATAATGACTTACGATTGAAAATGCCTTTTTTGCGATTAATTTTTTTATACAACTGCGATCCACTCATTACTCCCGTGTGTAAATTCATAAAATTAAACTCTTACAGTAAATATGGATTCTAAATGAAACGTGTGTATGATAAACAAAGATCTCGCTGACACTTGTGTAGTGACATTATAAAAAGTGTGACATTACTTATTTCCTTTTTATAGTTGACCTGCTCCTATGATTACGATGCCTACCAGTAAATAATTTTCAATCGCTCCCCAATCAAATGATCTTTAAATTACTATGTAAATACATTAAAATGTAAAGGTATAATTTAAAGTTGAAAGGAAGGTATTTTAGTTTGTTGATGAAGACTGATCAAAATAATTTACTTATGGTATATGGATATATATTGGTATCACTAACAATTACGTTGATAACAGATATAAAGGCGTACCCTCGGATGTGGCGTTACAATCTTGGGTTTTGTCTGCCATAACGTGGGTAGTCTGGAGAGGAGATCAGCGTCGGGTATTTCAATAACATATTCCACGATACAATTAGGTCCTACTTTTTTAATTTCACTATAAAAATCAACATTTATAATTTTAGATAATTAACAAAGTATAACTAGATTTAAAACATCCCACCAGAACACGTGGGCGCGTGCGCACTCTATTAAATCTGAACCAATAATGGCCGCCACTCCAACGCTCGGTGTTATGTCAGCTGTCAACCTCAAAAATGTCAAATCCGATTCGATTGTAAACCGCTTAACAATCTGTGCTCCGTCGGATATATTTCTTATATTTGTTTGTAGCGTTGATTTGTTTGTCTTGCATGTGTAATACGGCAATTAAACAATCTCTTTGAAAAGTCACTTCTACTTTGAAGTAATATTCAATTTATGTAACCTCATTCATGCTGTCTTCTCCACTACCCCGACATTGGCAGACTTACTGTCATTAATGTAAAGCAGTACCTTCTTCTTTATGTGCCTCTGCGACTAACGAAGGCTGGCAGTGAGTTGTCTATATATAACTTTGTCCCTCGCGAGGTTTAATAAATGAGCGGCACTCGCGATCCCGGTCCACTCCATGATGTTGCGCAACCAGGACTTCCTCTTGCAGCCACTTTGCCCATCATTATTAGTTGTAAGAATACACACGTAAAGCAGTATAAAGTCCCATAAATAAAAGAAGAAGAAGAAATAGACTACTATCAACGACGTACCGTCAAGCAAAGAGATTTGTATTCCAGTGCGATATCGTGTAGAAACCATAAATTGCCTTTTCCATGTTTCCAACTTACTCTGCATCACCACTTATCATCAGATGTGATCAAATAAGACGAAGAATGTTACGAAAGATGTATACCCCTGTCATGTTTGCTCTGGATATATAGAAAGCATACTACAATGACTTGTTTGATTACTCGTTAGCGTTTAACTATGCACACACCTGGTGATAAGTGATGGTACAGTCTAATAAGTGCGTTGATTTGCAAAAAGGTAATTTACCTCTTATGGTTTCTACGCATTATCGTACCGGAGCACAAATCTCTTGGCGATACGTTTTTGCTAGTAGGGTGGTAACCAGCCACGGCGGAAGACAGTCCAGACAAGATAAATTAGAATATACACTTTCCTACCGGGGATCGAGCTCGGAACCTCTGCTAACCAAGCAAACATACGCCAACGAGACCGTCAAATGCGATAAAATAAATTATTACGTAAAATTAACTTTTTTTTAATGCCTTCTGTTTGAAAATGCAAACAACTTTATCATAAAAATACTGTTCAAAAGAGTTTATATGTTAAAATGCGCGAAAGTAAATTATTTATTAATCAATTATTTAATTTAACTGAATTGTTTTTCATATTTAATTTATCTAATAGTTCTCGGTCGCCGAATATTTCCTGTTTCCATGGGAATAAGAAAAACCCGTTACTTATCGGAAATAATTGTTAATTTACGAATCCTTATGAATATGTTAAAAATCAGTCTCATCGCAGAAGTTCCGTTACACACGAGTGGTGTATATAATTAATAAATAGAATAAGGAATAAAGAATGAAATCATTACTAATATAAATGCGAAAGTAACTTGTGTCTATTTTTCGCGCTTTCACGCCAAATCTACTGAACCGACTTAAATGAAATTTGGTATAAAGATGGTCTAGAGCCTCAGAAAGGGCATAGGATGCTTTTTAATACGAAAAAAGGGTAGAAGTATTATCATTTTTAGAGCTTGAAACTTGTTTTTAGGATGATGTTTCTATATGAATAAAAATGGCATTTAAAGTTTGCAAAAGTTTTAGACAAGGGAGTATAATAATAATCTTTACTTATATTATAAATGCGAAAGTAACATATGTTTGTTCGTCACGCTTTCACGACAAATCTACCCAACCAATTTAAATTAAATTTGGTACACAGATAGTCTAAAGCCTTATTAAAGTATAATTAGCTATTTGCAATGCTTTACTTCAAAGTATTTATACGTATACATATTTGTGAAATATTTAGCCTAAATGACAAAAAAAATACTATTCTACGCGGATACAGCTAGTATCAATATAAAGATTTACAATAAGATATTGTAATGTTTTGCTAACTTTATCTCTGTAATGTTGCATAATAAAAAACGGGGTTATGTTTTAAAACGACGGCTCAACAAAATATTTTTTAACAAAGTGTGCCGGGACTGAAAGGGCAATTACATTGTCGCTAAAAGCCAGCGGCGTGCTACATGGAGAATGTTAGCGAAACAAAGTGTAAATGGATTGATTGCGCCAATTCTCTCACAAAGGGAGTCGAAATTGCATTAAAAGCTCGCGGCGCGGGCCATTTGCCAAAGCACTTACTCCATTAGACACGTCCAAATAGCGTTACCTAGTGGTAGGAAATACTCCCCCGTGCAGGTTCGCACCTAGTTTTGCAAATTGCCTCCGTTACCTAATAAAATAGGGACCCTTATACCGCTGCTTCAGAAGAACAGCGACATAATTCAAAAAAAGTAGTGTGTACTTATGTACACGCCTTAGAAGTTATACTTCTTTGGCGTAACAAGATAAAAATCTTTGCAAACAACGATATGCATAAACTTTTTCTCGGAAGTTTTAAATTATCAGACATTATCATTGGATAGCACAACTTTCAGCGCGATTATTTAATGTCTTATTGAAATACACGCTTGAGTGCAAGAAAAAATGCAAAATAACAGCTAGTATCTTCGAAGTTTTAACCAGCTATTATCTATGGTTTTAACCATAAATCCACGGCGTAATTTTTGTTGCTTGTCAAATCAAATACATACATCCATCATTCGTTCACTCTATGCAAGGCAAAGGCCAAAGATTCGAAAATAATAAGCCTTCATTAGATATAAATAGTGTTACGCACCCTTAGTCCCGGATGCTGACTGAAGACAACGCAAACATGTGTGGGTGGCTGATGGTATGCGGAGTACCAAAGAGGTTTACGTTTTGTGTTATTGGCGAGCGATGATGGGACTGGAAGTCAAGAATATAGAATTATGTTGTATTTTAAAATAAGAAACGCTTCTTGGGTTTTGTTTTTTCCTATTATTGGGTTATCGCTCGCTGTCGGGGACAGCTGCCCAATCTATGCAAATTAAACAATTATACCGCAGAAGTCTTTGCTTTAATAATAGTTTATAATCTGTTTTCTATAGTTAAGTCTGAAAATTATAATTTTGATAAGAATATCACGTTGATATTTTCAATGTCACAATATATCTAAAAAGTAATATAAAAAAATAATTAAGGTATTATATAATTATAAAATATTTAAAAAAAACTAAAATATTGACTATAGATAACTTCAGGGTGTCGGTTTTTCGTGACGGTGTGAAGGCGCTAAAAGAAGTATAAAGAAAAAAAAGAGATTTACAGAAGTCTCTCTGGCGAATTAGGATCACCTGTAAAATGAATGTCCTAGGTTCAATAATGGGTCCTTTTTTGTTCTTGATGTATATAAAGAATTGAGAATACCATGTGAAAGAAAAATTAGGTCTTTTGTTGACGACACTTCGTTGCTGTTTAAAGTAGACAGGAATGTAGAAAATTATGACGATGTAAATAGTACCCTATCACAAGTCTGGCATTGGTTTTCTTTTACCAATTTAATATTAAACTAAGAGTATTGAATTCGCTTTGCCAAATGCAAAAGGTGTTTGTAAAAATATTCAAATAGATAATAGTCCACTAAAGAAAGTTAAGTCTACAGTCTTCTTCGGAATAACCTTAGACACTGGGCTTGAGTGAGGTACCCATATTAAAACCATGGCAAGCAAACTTAGTTCAGCTGCATTTGCTATAAGAAAAGTAAGGCAGTACACTGATGTTGAAACTGCTAAAATGGCGTATTTCCATATTTATTTTGGAAAAAAGAACAATACATGTCATATATCAATTAGGATTTCGCGTTTCCTTAAGAGAAAAATGACAAAAACCTTTGTCTTGAAAAAAGAGGTTTCGACTTGATTCCAGTTGCACATGAAAGCTAAACACATTGTAATGTACAAAAACTATGTTTAGAGGAGTAACCGTTGAATTTCTTTCCGGTTTCTCCTCAACAGAATCAACTTTCCGAACCGGTGGTAGATTTATTACCAACGGATAGACTACTGACGATACAAAAGTGCTTTTTGAGCTTACTTACCGCCCAAGCAATGAGATTTGTGTTCCGGTACGATACTGTGTAGCAACCGTAAGAGGTAAATTGTCTCTTACCAGATTAATACGCTTCCATATTTGCATATATAACCCTGTTACCATCAGATGTGATCACAATCAAGCGCTAACCTACGAAGCCATAAAAAATAACTATGTTGTTAATAAGAAACTTACGTGATTGATTAGTGTTCCTAATCCATCATTATACTTTTAAAGAAAAACATCGTGAGGAATCCTGCATATAACAGGAGCATTTCTGGGGTATATGTAACCTGCCAACCCTCAGTGAAGCAGCGTGGTGGATTTATGCTCTAAAAGCGTCTTTCCTATAAGTGAGGAGATCTGTGCCTAGTAGAGGAACATGAATTTACGTGTCACTTCCTTTTTTACTACATAAATATAAGATACTAGCAATGCCCCGCAGTTGCACTGACGTAGATACCGATCGCATGGCAATTCAAAGTCTACTAAGTAGGACTATAAACTTATTTTCGTTAACATAAAAGTTTTATTTCACTTAATTTTTAATTACTTCCTTTCAAATTTTACTTTACAACGAATGTATCTACGTAAATTACGTTACGAATTTTAATATCTAACTAATACATATTAAAATTCGTAACGTAATTTACGTAGAATGTCCGACATTAGCAATTTTACAAATACTCTACAGGTATTGAAAAATTCTTGATTTCAAGGAGGTTATGATATATTTTTAGATTGATAAAAACAAAAACGGTATAAGTATATCGGTGGGTATCATTGGTATCCTTGGAATATGAGGTAACTCACCAGTCGCAGGCCCAGTTATAAGGGTCGCTACAATTAACTTTATTGACATTTTTAAATTCGTTATATCTTTTAAACGGAATGTCCGATCTTAATACCTAATTTAAAACGTTTTTTACAGATATTGAAACGGTCTTAAATAAAATATTAATTAGGATAAGGAATAATACAGAGGCTTTTTTTTTTTTTTTTTTTTTTTTAGTTTTNGTCGGGGTCGTTAAGGACATATTTAGGCCGTCTCTTCCTAGGCGGAACGTTAAGACGGATCCTATAAGAGGACGCGTTAACCACTAGTGGGTTCCTATGATTTATGGCTCTCTCGAAATAATTTTCGGAGAGCTCTTTAAAATGACTCTTTATCGTGGGGAGTTCTAAGTCCCTATGTAGATCGACGTTTCGGACGTACCAGGGGCATCCCGTGGCCATCCTCATGAATCTATTTTGCAGCGTCTGCAGACGGGCCAGTCTATAGGCTGGCACGTGTGCGAAGACGATGCTGGCGTACGATATGATGGGGCGGATGCAAGTTTTGTAGAGTGTCACCTTGTGGCGAAGTGACATTTTACTTTTCTTGCAGATGAGAGGGGATAATCTACCAAGCACAAACGCGGCTCTGCCACGAACATTGCGAATGTGCTTACTAAAGTTCATGGCTTTATCTAGGGTAACTCCAAGATATTTGGCTTCTTTACTCCATGGGATGTCCATGTCGTAAAGCTTAATGTTAGGCAGTTTGCGATCCCAAATCCTCTTCACTCCTGTGAAAAGCACTGCTACACTTTTCTCAGGGTTCACCTCGATTCTCCATTTGCGAAACCATTCGGCGATGCGATTGGCCGCTTTCTGAAGTCTCGAGGTGATCAGATTGGTGTCACGTGAGGTGGTGAATAGAGCGGTGTCATCCGCGAATTGAGCAAAGTGTACACGCTCTGTGCTTGGAAAGTCACATGTGTACAGCGTGTATAGGATTGGAGAGAGCACCGAGCCCTGGGGGACTCCTGCTCTGAGAGGGCGCGATGAGGACAGGGTGCCCTCGACGCGGTACCTGAAGGAACGGTTTGAGAGATAGTCTCGTAATAAAAATACGAATCTATCTGGCACTTGGAGGTGGTCCAGCTTGTAAATCAAGCCGGCATGCCACACTTTATCGAAGGCTTTCGCCACATCGAGAAAGATTGCACCGGTAGGACCTCTACCGGTGTGGTAGATATTATCGAGGATGTGCTCCGTGAGGCGGTGCACCTGTTGTACGCACGAGTGTTGGGGTCTGAACCCGAACTGCTCGTCGGGGATGAGTCTCATGGCCTCTACCGTAGCCTTGAGTCTTTTAAGGATTATTATCTCATACACTTTACCCAGAGTGTTGAGTAAACTAATGGGTCTATAACTAGTAGCCAGGTTACTGGGTTTTCCTGGCTTATGTATCCCTATGACGATGGCTTCTTTCCATTCGTCAGGGAATGTACAGGCTGCTAGAAGAGCATTAAAAATGAGTACCAGGAGGCACAAAAATCTGTTGGGGAGACGTTTGAGCACCTTATTGGTGATCCCGTCTGGCCCCGGGGCTTTTTTGGCATGGAGTCCCTTGATAATTCCATGCACTTCATCTGTCGTCGTTGGTTCGAGTAATACAGAGGCATGAATAATATGGCTTTTTGTTCTCGGCACTTTTATTAACTTTTAACATGTAAAAAGTAGTTATAGTGACATAACGACAGTAGTTGGACATTTGGTATTGGACTTTTTTGTAGATATTAATACGTTTTATAATGTTGTAGAACATTTTTTTGTTCTATCTTCAATAGTTTCCGCAGCGCATGCGATTACAGATTTTTTGTGTTCAATGCTGCTTTGTAATGATGAAACATTTTTGAAATCAGTCCGGTAGATTTTTTGTAAAAACGTTACAAACATGCATAGTAAAACACAAATGGTTCCTTTTTATAATATTAGTTTAGAAAAGAAAGAAATAATAATTTATTCGATCATAATTTTCTTGCCCTTATCCCACTAGGTAGGGTCGGCACAGCATTGTTTCCTTTCGCCACTTCACTCTATCGGCTGTAATTTCTACATTCACACCCCTTACACACATATCCTCTTTCACACAGTTCATCCACACTTTTTGGTCGTCCTCTCCCGGCCCTACCGCTTACCATCATAAATAGGGCCCTCTTGCATACATGGCTATCCTTGCTTCTCATGACATGTCAATACCAGGAATATCCTTCCAATCCTTAACTTCTCGGTCACTGGTGCTACTTTCACACTTCCTCTAATATAACTCATAAATAATAATTTATTCAATGATAACATAATTTCCAATCTATGAGCCTGTTTAACTTAAATTGTTTTAGTAACTCCTATCGCTGTGTAAATATCCCTACAGGATTGTTAGTATCACTAAAAGGATTCTCCCAAAACAAGAAAACTCGTCACCTCTAAGCTAGAAAGCTAGAAAATACAAGAGTTAAAGAATTTTGTTAAAATGTTTAATTTTATAAGTTCATGCTACGTTTAGATAAATGCGAAACACCTTTTAATTAATCTGGCTAAAATGTAAATTAGGCAATTTCGAGTGGCTCATTTAGAACGTGATTGAAATTGTCCCGATTCGACTAGAAATTAGGTGAAATAGAGAGAGGAAACATGTATCGGTACGAACAAAGGCCCGCTTTGATAATTTGCGAATTAGCGATGAGTGCTCAGGCGCAATCGAATTAATTGGTCTTTGTCGCCTGCTGCTTAAAAGCTAGTCTGATATTGAATTTAGTAAAAACTCGGTGAAATCGACATTATAATTACAGCATGCTACGATTTAGTGTGGATCTTTATGTAGAAATAGGTGCTCGAATTTACCATAACCCAAGTCGCAAATTATCTTTACGCTTAATTCAGATAGATCAATTCCACTCTCTTTAAAAATGTATGTAGCAGTCCATTAACGCCCCACTGCTGGGCACAGGCCTCCTCATTCATATGAGAGCGGATTTATAGAGCATAGACCCACCACACTGCTGCACTGCGGATTAGCAGGCATAGTACACAAGTGTACTCTCTACTCCTTCACTGTCATAGTTCGATGTGACGGCAATTCGACGCGACTGGTGAGAGATCAGGCGCAGGACAGACGGCTTAACGTGCTCTCCGAGTCACAGGGGTGGATAGCACTGCCAACTTTCCAACTTTGGGCAAATATTGAGAAAATCTTAATAGAAAACTCAATATTAATTTCGTATTGACCCGACTCGGAACGCGAGCCCAGGACCTCGTGTCTTTAGTCGAACATGCTAACCACTAGACCAGGTCTGGGCTAGAATTTTATCTGGCCCGTGAAGCATTGTAGATATTATTATTAAAAACACAAAACACAAACATTAGTTTTTTCTAGAAGACTTTTTGAAGTGTTTTTTTTTTATTTTAATAATATAAGCAACTTTTTTGAAGCAGTTTCTAATATGATTTAAATTTAATCTTTTTTACGACACAATTTTTACAATGAAGTTAATTTAATTAATGATAATTTATATATTTATCTATATGTTTTATTAACAAATATACTAATCAATTATTTACGTATTTAATATAATATATGATCCTTAGCAAAATCTGCACTTACAATTAGAAAAAACTGTTTGGCCCAACTATCATAATATTTGCCCACTCTTGCACTAGACCAATAAGGCAGTTTCACTCTATTTACTTGATTAAAAAACGAAAACTTTCACATTTAACATAGTATTTAGTAGGATACCTTCCTTTGAGAATTAACAAACTTGTCCCCTATCTGCATATGAGATTGTGTCAAAACTTGCGTGGCCATAGTAAAGGCCATTCATCCCCATCTAGAGAAATGGTTATCCAGAAGGTATTATCTCAAATAAAAAGTAAGACTATTGTCTTATATACTGATATTGGAGCTGCCAAAATGGTGTATTTCGCTTATTTTCATAGCATTATGTCTTACGGCATAGTGTTATGGGGTAGGGCGGCGGACATTGAAACTATATTTATTTTACAAAAAAGAGCAATACGAGCCATATATCAATTAGGATCTCGTGTTTCTCTAAGAGATAAATTTTAAGAAACATCAATTCTCACAGTACCGTCGCAATATATATTTAATAATATCTTATATATCCGTGATAATATACATTTATTCAATAAGAAAAGTGAAATACACAATTTTAATACAAGAAATTAATAACTTGTAATCCCATATGTTAGAAAGATACTACAATCACAATTAACAAATACGTCTGGATACATACTTTTACAAAAGATATTATCATGTTGAGGATTATTTAAGCGATAAAACGTTTGGTCTTCATTCCAGTTGCTCACAGAAGCAAAATATTGCACATTTTAACATACAAAACTATGTTCAAAAGAGTAACCGCTGAGTTTCTTCTCAGCGGATTCAACTTTCTGAATTCTAGTAGGCTGCATAAGATTAACAACTCATTTAAGGGTAATTGTATACGTTTCTATAATAAACTCCCACAAGACGTTCTAAAGATGTCAATTAATAAATTCAAAGTCTTTGTTAAAAGAAAGTTGATAGAAAAATCGTATTATAAGTTGCAAGATTACCTAGACGATAGAAACGCTTGGGAGTGAACAAATTGCTCTAATTTTAATTAAAATATAGTAAACTAATTTGTTATTGTAATGATGATGGTAAAAAAAAAAACCCGACTGAGTTTGTTGTGGGTTCTTCTCGGATCAGGGCGCGAAGGAACCCTCGTAACTTTAGATTTTAAGCCGATCTTGAGTACCGTCATCAGATGTATATTAGAATCAGAGTGTGGAAAAAAAATATAATTTGACGATTCAAAAGTGCTGTAATATGCCTACTTGAATAAAGATATTTTTGATTGATTGATTGATTGAACCGGTGGTAGATTTGTTACCAATGGACAGACTACAGACGATTCAAAAGTGCTTTTTGAGCCTACTTAGCCTGTCGTCAGTTCTGACTCAAACAAATTAGGAAATGCAATTTCCTAAACTTGCCCTACCGGCGATCGAACTCGAGACCTCTAGTAGCAAAAAGGTTCCTCGCACCACGGTGCAAGTGAGGTTGTCAAAAGTATTGCCAGGATTCAGACACATGGCTTCTCTGGACGAGACAACAAAAAATTAAAACTCAATCAATTCAATATTTTAGGATATACCTATACAAGTAATTAGGAAGCACGCCGCGCCCGTACATTCGTTAATCAGTTAATTGACCCGTGCGTTCGAGCACCAGCTGATTCTGATTTTTTGTTTCATTGCTGGTTTTTTTTAGTAAAATGATATATTTTTTATGAAACTTTTGTTTCTTTTAGCTGTACTAACATAATGTAGCATGAATAATGCTAAAACATTTTAAAATTATAATTCTTTTCAATCAGGATCGATTTTTTTTACCGTCCTATCATCAAAGGTGTCATAAAGATTACTACAGTTTTCGTTTTCGGAACCGTTCTTATATGTTTAACTATATATTTTATTATTTAACCCCCAAGTTAAGTCGCTGGCTGGCTGACAACTGTGGAAATAATTCTAAGTATAATCGTGATTCATGATCTATCTAAACAGATAATAAACGTTATATTAAAGTACTCTAAAAACTAAATAACAAAAATGTTTGCACACAAACATCCATTAGCGCCAACGTCTATTGCGTGCCATAATTAGAATTTGCTTTTGTCTATCAAAATATTTTTAATTGGTAGCGTTGGAATATATTGTAGTATATTATTATCTTCGAAGGCGTGTATTTGCTTAATGGATGGAGATAAAAGCAAGCGCTATCGGGCGATCGAACGTAATTAGAGGGTCGGAGCCGCCACTCCGTGCTCTTCCTTAACATGCCACTTAAAGCTACACTGCTGCCTTCTCACATGTTGTCTTATTATGTAAAACCGACAGCGTTAGCCAATGGCGTTTGCAGTACACAAATCGTTTGACCCCAAGTTCGACGAAAGACCAGCAATCTTTCATACTTAATATCATAAATGCGAAAGTAAGAAAGTCTGGGGAAATACCAGTATGATTAATGAAATATTTGTTGTTCAAAAAAAGATGCGTAAAAGCGCTGTGCCAAAGATAGTTGCAGACCATACAGGCTAAAAACTAAATCTTCTTACGGTATCATCTTTATATATTTAAGAATTATGTCTATTTTTAAGAAATAATGACAACCTCTTTGCTCGGGCAAACCCAGTCCTTTTAGGGATAAAGTTCAGATTCCAGTTCATAAAACCACATTTTTTAATAAAAACATCTGCGTTATGGCTATAAAAATATATAAGTTACCTCAGAATGTACGAAAATGCCATAACATCAATATATTTAAAAAAAAATTGTATGACTTTTTAATTTGTAGGACATTTTATAATATTAAAGATTTTTTTTCTAATCAAGTTTTATATACAAACAATATATTATCGACATTATTTTAACTATTCTAATTATAATTTTAAGTTGTATTCATAATACTATTAAGTTTTATATACATTTACGTTGTAAATTTATTTTAATGCAATTTATATTATTGCACGCCACATTAGGCATTGAAATGCAAGAAAGAATTTTTCAATTTTGAATTTTTAACTCTGTCGCGCTTTCACGTTAAAATTGAACCGATTTCAATGAAATTTGGTACACAGATAGTCTAAATCCCGAAAAAGGCTGCTTTTTAACGCAAAAAAGGGGTTGTAAAATGAAGTATCATCATTTCCAGAGCTAGAGGCTTGAAACTATAAATAAATGTGACGCTCAAATTTTCTACAAATTCAAAGGTGTGAAATAAGGACTACTTACTAATCACATTTTTGTAGCTAGAGTCTATATATTTATTTTTAAGCTGTTGATTGGATATAAATAAATATGATATTAAAATTTTGTAAAAATTATAACCTCAAAGGTGTGAATTAAAAATCCTTACTAATGAATATAAATCCGAAAGTAAGTTATCGTGTTTTCATGCCAAACCTACTGAACATATATAAATGAAATTTGTTACACATATAGTCTAGGACCTGAAAAAGGATACAGGCTGCTTTTTAATGAGAAAACGGGGTGTTAAGGGATGGAAATATCGTCATTTTAGTAGCTAGAGGGATGGCACTTACTAATAATTATAAATGAGAAAGTAACTTTGTCTGTATTGTGTTTTTATGCCAAAACTACTGAAACGATTTAAATGAAATTTGTTACACATATAGTTTAGGACCTGAAGAAGTATACAGGCTGCTTTTTAATGATAAAAAGGGGTTTTAAAGGATGGAAGTATCGTCATTTTTTAGCTAGGAGGCTTGAAAGTTATTTTTAGGCTGTTGATTCGATGTAATTAAATATGGCATCCAAATTTTGTAAAAATGTTAACCTCGAGGGTGTAAAATAACAATTCTTACTAATATTATAAATATAAAAGTAACTCTGTCTGATTGTTGCTCTTTCACACCATAACTACTAACAGGATTTAAATGATATTTGATACACAGATTGTCTCGTGTCTCACACAAGATAATAAGCCCTTTACAGTGAAACACTACAAATAGCTCATTAAACGATTTATACGTATGTTCCCTATTTATAAAATAATTAACCTAAGTAATTAAAAATATGCCCAAAACACTATTCCAAGCGGACGAAGCACAGCTGGTCTTGTATATACTCCAGATAATATAGTTTTTCCTTGTGTAATATGTAATATTTTATACATAGATAAATAAATATCTTCTTAAGTTAAAGCTTTTTACTTAAGAGTACGGAAAAAGCTTCTAAAAAAACTAATTGATAATAAAATTGAAAATAGTAAGGATAAAGAAAATATTTTCATTTGATACGATAGTTTACAATTAAAATAAATGCCATCTACGAGATTTCCTCACTAATTTGAATAAATTATAGTTTTAATATTACAATTTTAAAAAAATCCTCAAATATAATCAAATGTATATATTAACAACTTTCATATACTGTTCAGTAACCACGTCTCAGTTACAAAACAAGAAATAAAGAATGTGAATTATTAAAAAAAATGTGAAACAACACTCGCGAATACGTGTATTTTACATACATACATAAAACAAATTAAAGTTAAACTATGTACTTGTAAAATACAACTTCCCTTCACAAGAGCTTTTAGTGAAATTACCCTATAAATATTCAGAAAGTATAAAAAGAAATTAATAATATACTATCGCGCGACGCTAATTGCAAATTACCAGTGCATTATATTTTGCTTAAGTGTTAGCTAGCGTTGCAAACCGACGACATGATGTCTTTATTACTGTCTATTTATTAAAAACATATTTACTTAACTAGCCCTGTGAAGTGGTCCTCATAATAATTATTCGTGCTTAAGTAAGTAAGTACCGGCCCATTAACGTCCCACTGCTGGGCACAGGCCTCCTCACTCCGAGGAGCGAGAGTTGTTAGAGCATAGACCCACCACGCTACTCCACTGCGGATTGGCAGGCATAGTACACAAGCGCACTCTCACAGTCCGACGTGACGGGAATCCGACACGACGGGAGAGAGATCGGGCGCAGGATTGACGGCTTTAACGTGCTCTCCGAGGCACGGGGGTGGATTACACCACCTACTTCCCAACTTCGGGCAAATACTGAGAAAATCTTAATAGAAAACTTAATATCGATTATTTTGAATTGGCCCGACCCGGGACTCGAACCCAGGACCTCATGTCTTTAGTCGAACATGCTAACCACTAGACCAATGAGCCAGTTTTATTTTAATTCGTGCTTAATCTTAATCTAAATCAGTTTATCCAAAACAATTTCAAATACCATCTGTAGATTCGTTACCAATAAACTTGACCTTTCAGAATAATTTGTTTAGGTTTTATTTATGTAAGTAGGAGCCCATTAGTGTCCTACTTCTGGGTACAGGCTTCCTCACTCACAAGAGAAAGGATTATTAGACTATAGACCCACAACACTGCTCCACTGCGGGTTGGCAGGTTATTTAAATGAATCATATAAGAAAGTATGATAATTTTTTATGAGCTATTTGGGACTTTAGAAATGAGAGAAAAGTAAAAAAACATATGGTATTCAAAAACACGTATTTACGTTTCCAAAATAAAAGTATTTGTTAGAATTTTAACAAAATACATTAAGATAGATAGAATACTTCTTATTTTACACCGTAAATATACTTTTATATTGCTAAAGAGACGCAATTAAAAGATACACGAGTACAAGAGATGATCTTATCTCTACCTAGCAATTTTTTCATGGCAATCTTTGGGCGAATGGAAATCCTAGTGTAAAATATGGTAGTTGGTCTACAATAATATACAAATAAATACATACCAGTGCTTCATAAGAAATGTAGAAATACACACACATAACATCTATAACTTTCGTTATAGTTTTAGTTTTAGATAGTATGTGTATGCCGATTCCGACTCGGTTGGGCAGCGTTCGGGAAACTGTGGCAGATATTTTCGTACGATACCCCTCAGTGCCTGAAGACAAAGCTCTTCGAACAGTGCGTGTTGCCAGTGATGACTTACGGCTNCAATTTTTTCATGGCAATCTTTGGGCGAATGGAAATCCTAGTGTAAAATATGGTTGTTGGTCTACAATAATATACAAATAAATACATACCAGTGCTTCATAAGAAATGTAGAAATACACACACATAACATCTATGTATGTGTATGCCGAATCCGACTCGGTTGGGCAGCGTTCGGGAAACTGCGGCAAATATTTTCGTACGATGCCCCTCAGTGCCTGAAGACAAAGCTCTTCGAACAGTGCGTGTTACCAGTGATGACTTACGGCTCCAAAACGTGGTCGCTGACTAATGGGCCTCAACGAAAGCTCAGAGTCGCTCAGCGTGCGATGGAGACGGCAATGCGCGGAGTTTCTCTACGAGATCAAATCAGAAATGAAGAGATCCGTAGCAGAACCAAAGTCACCGATATTTCCCTACGAATCGCGAACCTGAAGTGGGCGGGACATATAGTCCGACGGACTGATGGACGTTTGGGCCCGAAGGTGCTGGAGTGGCGACCCTGCACCGGGCGGCGTAGTGTAGGAAGACCCCGCACAAGGTGGACCGACGACATAAAGAGGATCGCCGGTAGCCGCTGGAGCTAGGCGACGCAAGATCGGGCCTTGTGGACATCATTACACGAGACCTATGTCCAGCAGTGGACGTCCATCGGTTAAATCGACGACGCCGACGACGAATATCTATAAAACATTTCAAACATTTAGTGTAAATCATAATTTATAGCTTTAATTGTTTAGTGTGTAATAACAAATGCCGATTAAATTTTCTTGCTTAAATTTTATAGCAAGACGTTAAGTCTTGAGTCTGCGCGCAACATAAAATATTCCGACAGTTGAAGTTACCTTGCACTTTTAACTTTATAATATTAACGAAAAAAACTGACATGAGGCATTTTTCGAATTCAAAAACAATAACTCAAAACACCTACGTTATAAAATGAAAAAGTTTTAAGTCATTTTAGTCATTACAGCGTGTTTTTCACTAATTAGTTTTCCGTTTGTAAGTTCTCGGTTGAACGCTTTTCACAAAGTTTTTCATAACTATCGATTTAAAGCTATGAATGTAATGTGTTTTCCGAGTTTATCTAAGATTATATCTTATCGATATCCTACTAAAAGTAAAGTTACTTTGTTTTTAGATCGATATCACACTGTAGTTCGTAGTGCTGTAAACAAGCAAACATGATGTCGATATTTGATGCAGGTACGTACAACATTTTTAATAATAACTCTTTTACACAAATATGTATGTGTCTATATATATATGAATACTTATAGATATACTTAATCCGTAGATTTTCAGTACATTTTAGAAATTAGAACGTTTTACGGTTTTTACGTATTTGCACGTAATAATAATATTATTATTATACTCTATATGCATATATAGTAATAAATATGTGTGCCGAATTTCAAGTAAATTTGCGGTAGGTATGATCTTTCAATTCAAGTGGTGGATTTTCGCGCATTCCGTTTATATAAGAATATGTTGAAAACCCGTTCTTAGTGGGCTTCTACGCCGCGAATGAAGTAATTGGTAGTGCCAAATTTGAAGTAAATCGGTGATGAATGCGTCATTTATATATATTCGAAATATTGCTTATTGAAATGTTGAATTATTCCACCTAGTTAGTACAATTAAAAAACTAGAAAAGGTTTCTCGAAGTATTATATACATTTCAGTTACCTCGGTCAATCGGTGTCATACATTTCTATATTTATATTTTATACGTTTTCAAACTATTGAAAAGCACTTCCAGTTTAATAAGTTTTCAAAAATTTTAAAGATTCACCTAATAGATCATTTTATCTCGACAGATAGAGAAAGGTTGTATTATATTTAGAATTGATAATCATTATTGTATGAATTATCCACTTTCTTAGGTGTGCATTAAAGTTTTTGTTATAATCAATTACAGTTGTATTGCTTCCGAACTAGAAAAAACTAACTTAAAAAGTAACCGAGATAATATAAAAATTGTCATAAGTTAAAAATAAAGGTTAGCAGCGTTAACTTAGACTTTCTTACTTCGTATTTTAGCAATAAAATCGATTTTATGAGTTATTTTACTTATAGTTAACGGGCCATCTTTACGTCTCCATATTAACCTCCTGCGCGAAATGATTACTGTTAATAGATCAATATTCTGTAATCAATGACTGAATATTGGCGTGATTGCGTTAATGCTATTTAATTTTAACAAATAAAAAAAAATGAACCGCAGGTTGAGGACTTCTACTTACACGTAAATGGAAGGCATGATTTGCCACTTTCGTTCAAATGTTTTAGGAAACGCCGGCGTTCGCTTTGTTATCCAAGAGGCTAATACAACACTGACGCCTAATTGTCACGTTTTCACACAAAATTACGATTTAATTCCACACTTTCTATAATAACCCAAATATATATTTATTTTTTCTTTTATTTTAACTCCACGGCGGTGAAAGGAAGCTAGACATTTATGTATTTTTGGCCAGAAAATGGCATGTAATTTTTATAATCCCTGTAATATTATTGGGCAAGCTTTTTTGTTATAACTAGAGGTCCTGTATATGATTCTCGTTTGGATAATTGAGGTAAGGTAAAGAGCAGACTATTAACGTCTTACTTCTGGGTACTGGGCTTCTTACTTGTAGGAGGGTGGGATTTCAGAGCATAGACCCACCACACTGCTCCACCGGCTACATATATCTCAAAGTTGCTCCTTGGTTATGTACAGGTTTCAATAATTAATCGAAAAGAACAATCAAGCACATAACTTTCTATGTATAAAGGAAAACTTAGTGGTAGTGCCCATACGTCTCCATCGCTGAGCTATCACGGTAATTTAGGGATTATTCAAATTAATTTATTTTGATTATTGTATTACCCATTTCGTTTTAACGCGCTCATTACTTTAATTTCGGTTTTAATTTGACCAAAGGTATAGCCTGTACGATATATCTTATGTCGATGTATAACTTGATCATTTGTAGGTTTATTTATTTAAAAAATATTTAATAAAGTCACTTTCTGTAAAAGAAAATATCCTTAGAGGTCATATACAGCGCGTCTTGCGTTAATAGGTTCAATTCCGTATGGTTTTTTCTTTTAAGTGCAGAGGGTTGTACAAAGCAGCAGACTATTTATAAGGCTATTACTTTATGCTTTCATCCTACATATATTCCTGTTTTTACAGAAAGGCTGTATGAAGTTATGGTACCGGATACTTTTGATTCCATTATTTATGGATAACAACAAAATTATATCGGATTTTTATCGATTTTGCTAAGAATTACTTTTAAATACTTATATATTTTAAGATTAGCACCCCTTGAGGAGTCAATTCAAACACGAAATAAATTCTTATTGTACGGCTATTACGTCTAGATTAATCCGTGGAATAATTAGCCTATCGGTCCAACCACCAGCTATTATTTTAAAACAACTCACCAAGGTGCTGTACTGTATTCTATTCACCTGTCTATTTAAAGGATAATTTTGTTTTCTGAACTTCGACCCATTAGAGATTCTCAAAATTTAAATCTTAACTTAATTAGTTAAACAACAAAATGTTATCATCAGTGATTTTTAAACAGCGCAATTTATTTGTGGAATAATTTGCCTTTATCTTATCTATATTATCTATTAGAAGGATAATGGCCGCTGACTATGGGGCTCGTAAGAAGACTCAGAGTTACTCAGCGGGTAATGGAGAGGGCTATGCTTGGGGTTTCCTTGCGTGATCTAGTCAGAAATGAGGAGATCCGGAGGAGAACTTAAGTCACCGACGTAGCCTACCGAAAGCTGAAGCTGAAGTGGCAATGGGCCTGCACATTGCCTGCCCCTGCACATAGTTTGCAGAACCGATGGACGTTGGGGCCCGAAGGCGCTAGAGTGGCGGCCTCGCACCGAAAAACGCAGGGTCGGCAGACCTCCTACCAGGTGAACCGATGACATCAGGCGGGTCGTTGGCATCCGCTAGATACAAGCGGCGCAAGATCGGACCCATTGAAATTCATTAAGAGAGACCTTTGTTCAGCAGTGGACGTCCATCGGTTGAGACGACGACGACGACTATCTATTAGAAAGGCCAAATCCTTACAAATATTTAAATTAGTCGTGCATGTATATATATTTATTTTATAAGTAAAACTTTTTCAGGCGCATGTGGGTAAAATGTTTACAGATGAAACGCGTGATTAAGGTTACAAAGATTTGCAGCGTTTTTAATGCTAATTCGTTTGAAAGTTAGGTAGCTTTAATATTTCCAAATAACAAGGATAATGCTCGGCCGCATACCGCTCGGGTAACTCAAGCATATCTTAATGATATCAATATCACTGTTATGGAGTGGCCGGCGAGATCACCGAATGGGACTTGCTGAAAAGAAAAATTAAGTCCAGAATTCCAGCTCCTGTCAACGTGGGTGAACTGCGAATCACCGTAGTTGAGGAGACTTTCCCAGGAGACCATCGATAACATCATTCTCAGTTCGCCTAGACGGGTAGAAACTTTAATAAGAGCAAGTGGAGGAAATACGCGATATTAATCACCATTTTTCTAATTTAATTAATTGTTTTTAATATTAATTTTCACTTTTCCCGGTTACACAAAAAGTTCAAAAATGTACCGTTTTTCATAAATGGCCTTTACTCGTAAAATGTGTTCTTAATGTGATCTTATTTTAATTAAAACAAATAAAACTTTAAATAACAAAAGAAGTGTAGATAGTAGATTGTAAAATAAAACCATATTTTATAAATCATGGACTTTTATTTTGTGTCTAAGGCCGCCTTTTCACCATGTTTTGTATTTATATTTCTTGTGTGGTGTACAATAAAATGTCTACTTTTAAGATTCATACGTGTGTGAGATTTAGATTGGTTTACCAGAATTCTTAGGTAATTTCTAAGAAATAGAAAGCTTTAATAAAACATAAAGCTTCGTGAGAACTTTCATGTGGCCCGCTAAAGGAAACCTGTCAATGGATGTGTTAATTTTTAAATTTGTAACCATAATTATATTGAAGAGGATCTCAAAAACTTTTTTTCCGTGTTGGAGTGTCAATTATTTCATCACTCAGTTCTAACGGCGCCGGCGCATCTGATGCTATCGGTATTTACACGTCAGCATTATTGAAAAACAGTTTCGGTTTGTGGGAATAACTATAAATAGCTTCGTAAATATGTTTTGTTCACCTTAGCTCTTGACTATGATCTCACTTGATAGTAAGTGATAATATGTTGTAAGTCGTAAAATGGCATTTATAATAATTTAGGATTATTATTTCACAAATAACATACGTATTTTAATGAGCTATTGGTAGTGTTCTACTGATTTTTGTCATTTCTGTTGCTTTCTAGGCTGTATACCAAATTTCATTTAAATCGGTTCGACACTTTTTACGTAAAAGCGCGACAGACAGGCAGAGTTACTTTTGCTTTTATAGATGACTAGCGGCCCGTCCCGGCTTCGCACGGGTAGACATAAATAGGTATAGATATTTAAGTTTAAGCACGATTATTAAAACGGCCATAAATTGACAAATATTATGAAAAAGTGTGATTCCTAATACTAAAACTAAGTAGCTCTGAAAATAACTTTTAAGGTGAAGCATAAAAATGTGTTAAAAAACTCGAAATATTCAATGTCGTTTGCGTCCACTGCGTAAGGAGCCGACCGGCTACCTAGTTCATAATGGTGCACCCCCTTCTCCCGCACTGACCCGCTCTCGTCGAGTTAGTTACTCGATGCGCTGCGTGGCGGCCGCCGCCGGCATGTATTTTAATTTTAATTTCATGATATCTTTTGAATGGAATATCCGATTTCAATAATTTAAAAAGTAATCATCAGCTATTGAGACAGTCTTGAATATTAAATTATTTATTTGGATAAAAATTTATAAATGTTATGGATAAAACGGTCTGATTTTAATCAGCATTTCTATCAATTTGTTGAATGTAAGAAAGTAATTATAGTGACGTAACTACAATAGCTAGACATATGGTTTCGCAAAGTTTTTTGTAGATATTGATATATTCTACAACGTTGTCGAACATTTTTTTGTCCTCTCATTAATACTCT
The DNA here is from genome assembly GCA_015832385.1 of Elymnias hypermnestra. NCBI lineage: Eukaryota > Metazoa > Arthropoda > Insecta > Lepidoptera > Nymphalidae > Elymnias > Elymnias hypermnestra. The sequence continues at coordinate 1,281,842 of JACTOM010000053.1, read as the reverse complement.
TCACAGCGTATGCATATGCGTATTTTATGGCAAATCTTTTTTCACCTTCGGTTGGTTTTAATAGGAATTTCTAAAGATTTCTATAGTAATCTAGTACTAAATATAGCTTATATTACTCAGTGATAATGTAGCTTTCTAATGAAAAAAGAATGATTAAAATCGGTCCATTATTTTTTGAGTTTATTCGTTACATACAAAAATACAAATCTTTCCTCTTTATAATATTAGTGTAGATAGTAAGGATTGTTTTTTTACACCATTGAGGCTAAATTTTTACAAACTTTGAATGGTATATTTATATATATCGAATCAACAGTAAAAACAATATTTTCATATCTTACAACACCTTGTTTCAGAATAAACAGTAAAGTAGCCTATGTCCTTTCTCAGGCTCCAGACTATCTATTTAAATATTTAAAATGAATTTGTTGAAGTGAAACTTTGTGAGCCCCTTCGTAAGCTCACTCTTGCGAAGACTTGCCGGTTCAGGATAAATGAAAATGCCACCAGATTCTTCACTCCAACGCTCCGCCGCCCACTTGTCACCAACTAACTGTTATTTGCAGAAAACCCGGAAACAGGAACAGGAATACGGTTCGCCGAAAGTGGCTATCTAATGTATGTTTTTTACGACTGACAAACGTGCACTATTGTGACAAGCAAGCGACGGGTGTTATCGATTTATTGGTTAAAATATGATTCCTATGATTGGCGTTTTATTTATTACCAATCACAGGGGCTACATTAATTACAAAAATAATTCTATTTTTAGAGATGACAGATATGTGTATACGCTATAGCTACAAACATTATATACATACTTATAAATATCGGACTCTAAGTTACAGCAAAAATATATTATATAACGAACGATGTTTAACAATATCATTTAACAATTTTAATTTAATTAAAGGGAAAAATAAATTTACAAATTAAAAGGGAAAAAGTCGCGAACAAACTTCTTTAGGTAAATAAGAATAAAATTTTTACGGATGAAACGCGTGATTAAGGTCACGAAGATGTACAGCGTTTTTTATGCTTTTGAAGGTTAAGTAATTTTAATATTTACAAATAGCATATGGCATTTTAATTTGCCACTCGTCATTTAATAATTTTACTACATACACTGTTTTTCATAGAATATAAATTAAAATTTTTATTTTATTTTTTTTTGCATTTTATCTTCGCATGTAATTGAATATACGTATTTTATTTAGTTCATAAATAAAATTGTTTAGAAAAACAGTATATTCAATTATTAAATGACAAATAAATATAAAATAATATATTTCATAAATTCTTTTTTCTAAATTTTAAATTCAAAAAGAAAATATTAATAATTTCTAATATTGAAAGAACACACGGGCTTTTCAAATTTCAATAAATTATAATTTGAATTAATTTTACACACTAATTCTCGGAAATCATAAGTTTTAGGATTGTATACCATAATCAAGACTAAAAGTTAAATTGCTAAAGAAGTTTCACTTCTGACATGTGTACTTTGTATGCACACACTTTTAATTTTTTTCTTTTTCAAAATTCAAACACTCCATTCAAAAAACATACAGTTTCCTAATGGTTTTAAATAATTGCTTAAGTTATTGAATGACGAAATATCGAATGAAGCGTTCAAAAGCCCATATAAAGGAACAGTGTAGCTCTGTTTTCTTATAATGACCATTAATACAATTGAATATGAAATGTGTTTGTAAAAAATATCACTATAACAATTACACTGACACCTTTATCAAAATCTCAGCACGGCGTGACGCGCATCATTGTTGTAAAAAACGCTTACAAATTAATTGAAATGCTACATTACGTCAGTGGGTTTGGAATAGGGGCACTAGTCACTTTACAAATATAAAACAATCATTTGGAAGGCACAAAGAGTGGTGCTGTATAACGCAACGTTGCTTGCTGCGTGTCTAAGTTATAAGTATGTGCCGGATTATACGCGATATAAAACGATGAAGATGTGCGTGAACCAATATGAGTAAAAATGGCGAACGCGCCAAAAATAAAATATAACTTCATTAACGTGAAGATACAACGAAGCTGCTAGTTATCAAAATGTTAAGACACTAATAGCCGTTTGTAAGACTTTTAAAAATAATGTTAGCGCTTTAATTGGAGTGCTCCAAGGACAATGGAAAATGACTGCGATATTAACACAGAAAACACGTTGGCGGAATAATTGTGCCCGATTGGCATCAATAAAAGCCATAAATTAAAGAAGAAGAAGAAGATGTGTATGTAAATTATGGTAAACATTCATAAATCATTTTACTTACAACACCTATTAAATATAATACAGTGTCCTTTAATTATAAATAAAGTTCACATTTAGAATCAAATTAAATTTTTCTACGGCTTTGCCGGCGCAGTGCTGCGAGTATTCGGTTTGCTAGTGGAGGTCCTGTGTATGTGAATATAGAAAATTGTATTTTCTAATTTGTCTGGTGGGAGGCTTCAGCCGTGGCTAGTTACTACCCTGCCAGCAACGACGTACCGCCAAACAACGAGATTTGTATTCCGGCATGATGCTGTGTAGAAACCGTAAGGGGTATATCGTTACTTACCATCAGGTAAAATCATTCAACTGTTAGCAATAAAAAAAAAATTAAAAGTGATGAAACGCGTGATTAGCGTCACGAAGATGTGCAGCAGTTTTCATGCTAATTATTTTGAAGGTTTTAATATTTACAAATAACATGTGGCATGTTAATTGGCCACTCGTCATTTAATAATTTAATATACCTACTATTTTTAAATTTTACACAAATTTGAGATTTGCTTTAATTTTTGACACTTAACATTTTAATGACAATTAAATTTATTAAATTCCTAACACATCTTCCATTTTCCCTAGCTCTTATAGTCTCGGAAATCGAAAGTTTTAAATTTGTGTAAATATAAACAAGACTTAAAAATTAGTATGCCAAAGAAGTTTCACTTCTGACATTTGTACTTTGTATGCACTCATTTTAATTTTTTTTGTGTAATTCTTCTGGTTTTGAATATCAAATATTTGATGGTCCTCCCCTCGTTCAGATATCAAATTAAGTTTAAAAGATTACTTTTAAAATTTGTTTTTGACATTGACAAGTAACAATTTCTGATCGCAGCTATAATATTTCATGGATTTTGGCGGGATTATGGGAGTAAAGGTACGCGTTTTTTAATTACTAATTCTGTTTTCAATATAAATATAATTTTCGAAGTGCACCACTAGTAATTAGGTGTTAAAATACACAGATCGCATTTAATTTATTAACTTGTACCAAAATCGGGCTCGCGCCTCGTCATCGCGGCGCCTTTCATTTCACATCTCAAACGTTTGGCTCCACCCCCACAATGGCCCCAGCACAAAGACCACGTTTGCCGCCTCGTTATAAAATCGTACAAACAATACCGCGGTATTGCTTTCGGTAAGAATCAATCGAATCAAATTAACAATACGTGTCGACCTGACAACTTTATATTGACCTCTGTTATGTGTGTTGTATAAAACAGTATGCAGCTCTTCAGCAATGGAGCAATATTGTATGAATAGCTGAAGCGGTTTAAGATTGCGGCGGCCATTTTGAAAACAAAGGAGTGACTTCAACGCCATGCTGTCTGCTTGATACGTTATTTTTGTTATTGTAATAATACATTATAAGTATACGTGTTTACTTTTAAATAATAATAAAAAAAACTTTTACTAGTTATTGATACTTTACTTAATTATTATGTATTACCAAAATTTGTCAGTAAAAATTTAGTCAAAGTAAATCCAGCCGTGTCTAAAATTAATGGGTATTGAGAAAAATTAAACAATTCTATATATTTTTCTGGTAATATTGATTAAAATGGTAGGTTAGTCATTAAATCTAATATTATAAATAAAGTATTAAAACCGATCTTGCCATATCTCTAATAACTATAAGTATAATACAATCTATGCTGGTGGTGGAAAATTAACAAAACATATTACACAGTACATTTATCTCAACTAGTGGTCGCCAAGAGGTCGAAATTATAACCATAATAGTTCCTAAAACAGTATTAAAATTCTATTGACAAAGGCTATCCTTCCATAATCACAGATTTCACCAAGGCTACACTGTAAATTTGCTTATTTTTTAAACGAAATTTATTAAATTTAGTTACTATACTATACTAAATTATATAAACAAAACAATATAACATATTTCGCTAATTTAATTAATGATGCAAAACCTATCAGTATACGGTGAAACCTCCTTGGTGTTTTGAAGATATAAACTTTTTAAATGTAATCTTATGGCGTTTGACATTGACAGAGATTGACAAATACGCATATATACTCTATATACGTGTGTACGGGGTTTTTTTATTGACTTAATTATTATTTTATATGTATTAAAAAAATATGTTAGCATTATGCACTCCTCTATATAAACTATAAGTGTGGAACATTTCCTTCTTTTCCGTCAGCTCAATTTTCTTTATTATTTGTAATATCAGCACTCTTTTCGTTTTTCGTCGCTTTATCTAAAAACTGTCTGTCTGTCTACCATTACATGGTTTCCGCCGTTATATTATATAATATAGTATTTTAAATTTTATAGGTCAATGATTAATAACCTGTATGGTTTTTTTTTTGTTATTACTTATTAAGTACAAGGGGAACTTTATAATTTTAATACACATGGTTTCTAAAATGACATCGGGTTTAATAAAATAATAACATGTGAACTTATTATAAGCCTAACAGTTCTCAACCAATTCCTTCAATCTTTCATAACCATTTTGGTAATACACTATAAATAGTACGTGAATACTATATTCAATAAAAGTAAATTTACCTCGTAACATGAAAACATCTATCGAGACTTCTTATGTAAACAGTTTTGCACGCAACAAAAAACAAATTTATTCACCCCTCATTGAAGGAAGCACTACGTGAACGATATGTAAAGCGATGTAGCGAAATGCTGGCACATACCTAATAAATATTACCACACAAACAGCGCGCCCGAGGCAGCGGCGAATTTGCATACTGCCTACTCTGTGCCACAGCGTACATAAATTTTATAAAATTGGAACTAATTATGATAAAATATCAATAACACAATTAGGTAAATTATTGATATGTATTTTATTGCACTTCTCTTACGCGTATAAAATTATACTTGTTAGTAACTGACTAAATAATTTTATTACATTGTCAATTTTTGATTGATTGCTTGCCTAACAAAAGTGGCAGGTTCGTATTCCTAACAAGGCACCTTTAGGAACTTGTATTTTCTAAATTATTTTGGTCTGGAATGGTGCGAGACTGTTTCGGTACCACATTATCATAAAAGACCTGCCATCAAGCAAATTAATTTGCATTTAGGTTCGTCGCTGGTTGGGAACTATTACGAGGAAAATATATCATATATATTAAAAGAGGGAAATCGTTTTGACATGGCGACTATCATAGTACCTCCAACCGTGTACAATATCGGATTTTGTGAAAGCAATGTTGGGAGACCTCCATCTAGTAATTAGTTGTAATATCGATGAAAACACAATATTTTGTACATATAAAGACAAAATAAAATGATAGAGACAAAATATTTAATAAAAGCAGTCGAAGTCGAATTTTCTTTTTAATCATTACTTTTAAAATTAAAGATGCTATGAAATTTGATTGCATGTCACTATAGATAAATGAATGGACAACTTTTTGACGTGATAACAAATCGATGTACGCCGTACGCACAGAAGAGCATGACGCGAGCTGTGAGTATAGTGCGTCGGCGGCGACTAATTCTGATTGGTCAACCGCTGGTAATACCCCTCCCGCACCTACCTGTGATCGCCGTATCTCCTGCTCGTCACGGACTAATGTGCGTGGCGGGTGACACTCCCACATATTCGCCTTAGACTCCCGAACGGAACAGATTCCATACAACGTAAATTGTGATCCTGAAGAACAAAAGAACAATCAAACCACTGCATACCATCGACCAATGAATTGAACCTGGAAAAACGAACCACTGAACATTTGCAACCGAAGCTCGGACACTGACTACCGAAGAACAAAACTCTGAAGAACCAGGTACTGAACATGGATGAACCGAAGTCCCATACATTCATAAATCGAAGCCCCGAACCCTCTAATATTAAAACTCTCCCACACCATCACGTTTCGCCCGAGGCAAGTTGGCAAGTGATAGAATGGCGCAATCTGCCTAAGCGTTGTCATCAAGGTTTTCTTGCGACGTTATCACGTAAAATTATCGTATTGTAAAAGATATTCCTCAGAGTATAAAATCTTTTTTTATGCTTTGTAGTAATATCAATACCCTTGGGGATTACAAGAATATAATTCTTTTGAGAGGTATTAAATCATCTTGGTTAGCCATATAGTCTGTGGCACCACAAGTATATTGTTTTTTCAAGTTAACAAACAATTAAATGGCAACCTAAATGTTGTATAAAGCTGTGTAGTAATAAAAGACGACCTTATTGTTTTAATGTAATCTCTGCCAGGCGAAACTACGTACTTTTAGATTTATATAGCTTACTAAATTATAATAAAAATAAAGACAAGCTAGTGGTATCGCTGAAATATCGTACGCTGTGACACTAACTCCACTTGAACGCTAACCTAATACGACGTATGTCAGTTACTCGCAACTACGTGCTGGGAAATTGCTCTTGCATGTAAGGGTTGTTCGCTTGATTTTCACTTCTAGCTCATTTTGAATATATGTACAAGCTCAGTACGAGCACAACATCCTATTTTAGGTTATTGTTCATTGTTTACATTCGTTCTAGATATAAGTTTTACAATTTCTAGCTCAATATTTAGCGTAATTAAGTTTTAATCTTAAATACCTGCAAGAAATTCTAATTTTTGGTTGATCCCATCCAATTTTAGCAAGAAAATATTATTATGTCAAGTCTTTCTTCTTTCTGTAAATAAAAGTTACTTTTTGTAAGTATGTTAGTCTTATAAACGATCTGAAATATTTCATTAAAATAAAACCTTGCACATTTGCTGTTGGCATTTCCGTGAATGTTATTACCATAGAAAACTATTAACTTAAATAATATTATTTTGTTGAGGGATTAATAAGTAAATGCTTTTATATTGATTAAAAATGTTTCTGGAGCGCTCGCTGGTGCATTAGTGCGAGAATTTGCTACCGTAGCGGAGGTGTTGGCTTCAATTTCCAACTGGACCAATTTAGGACATTTAAATATTTGTTTTGTTTCAGTATACCCTACAAAAAAAGATGATCCCCAAGCAAAATAGAAATGGTGTGTGGCTGTGTTTTGGATACGGCCGTTTGTTGTACTTGAATACGTCTCGTAACGGTTAAAAGTTTTATAATAGCCAGGTTCCTCCCTCCACCACTCGCGATATGTTACAGCCCTTACTTAGCGTAATACATTATTTGATCCTTTAGCTATCCAGTGATGTAATTGAATTTCGGATAGAGATGATAGATATGTAGCTATAACACCAAACGATTTTGTTATCATTCGTTTATGTTATTCAAGAAAAAAACGGTATGATGCTGTGTGGAAAGTATAAGGAGAAAATTACCTCTAACTTGTTTAGCACGCTTCCATCTTAGACTGTATTATCACGAGATTACAGAGAAAACTATTTAGAATCTGTGATGGTATAAAGATCTCTAATTTCTTCCTTGTTTGTGGATGGATGAATCATGATATAAAATAAAATATGCGGCAACAAAAAACTATATGTTGTTAGTACTTAGTAAACAAAAAAATGAGTTTATGCACAATCATTATTAGTATTTATAGGCATCGTAATTGTATGCTAACAAGTTTTTCAAATCGCTTTATATAGCAAATCTTTTTAAGAGTGTTAAGGTCATGTTGGAATACAGATTAAGCGTACCTAAGTATTTCTTTAATAATTTATGTACTAACTAGCTGTGCCCGCGACTTCATCCACGTGGATAAGTGTTTTTGGGTAGGCTAATTATTTTACAAATAAATATTAAAATAAGCTATTTGCAGTGTTTAAATGCAACCTTTTCTTGCATTAAAAGTAACCTATAACGTTTTTCAGGCTCTGGACTATCTATCCCCAGTCGGTTCATCCGGGAGTGTCAGAGTGAATGCGCAAGGGAGCCTCTTACACTCCCAATTGAGGGTGAGGAGGGTGTCGCTGGGTCTTAGTGGGTATTCTGGCTTTGCCAGCGAGTCCCACACTTCCTGCCTCGTGGCAGGGGTGCGCAAATGCATTTCCGGAAAAAAGGCTCTGGACTATCTGTGTACCAAATTTCATTTAAATTGGTTCAGTGGTTTTGGTGTGAAAGCGAAAGAGACAGAATTACTATCCATTTATAATATTAGTAAGGATTTAGTTTTGCTTCATCGAATTCCAATAAACCTATTTATGTTTCAATTACAATTTAAAATCTTATCATCGTGAAAAACTATGTTGTATATTTTCGTAAAGTTGTGCTTTAAAATAATAGAATACCGGTACGATTCTGCATAGTAATCATTAATATGCTCATAACCTGGTAAAAATACCAGGAGTTTGCATTCTGATGATCCTTCTTGTAAATCAAACGCATTAATAAGAAAGCAAGTAATGTAAGTAATAAAACTGAAACGGTTTCTTGATTTTTAGACTTCAAGATACCCTTTTTTACATTAAAAAGGCTGGATTTTGATAGCCTCACTAGAGCAGTTTTGCGAGCAATCGTTTTGCTAGGAGACGTCCGGGGTTTATTCAGTTAAAAAGGTTTGCCAACTATAAGTCGTACTAATATTTTTTAAACCAAAATACATTTGTTATCTTTGTATATTTCTAAATTCATGCACAACATTTACTAAAATACAAAGAAAGCAAAAACTACGCATTTGACACTATCACGATAATGTAATAAATAAGAGGTTATATATTTAAAATAAAGATAATTTAAATTACGCAAACGGAATGATAAATATTCAGGCCAAACCTGACCATTTTCATATTTTTAGATAGTGATTTAAAAGTATCTTTTTAAAATAATTAATGTTATTTGAAAATGTGTCAATGCTTTTGATCCCCGATAGGGCGAATTTAAGAAATTGTATTTTCTAATTTGTCTGAGTCTGGACTGGTGGGAGGATTCGGCCGTGGCTAGTTACTTTAATTTAAATTAAGAAAGACTTTTCTAATGCTAAGAGTGTAAATTGTCAGATTTTACAATAACTAACAATAGTAGACTTAATTATGAACCCTTATGATTATCTTGAAAGTATAGATAACATAAAAGTCACTTAAATTAAAAGGTCATTCTCCAAAAGCGAGAATGTAAAAGTAAACATGGCGCTGGCTCAAGGGCAGACAAACACACGAGGAAACAAACAACCGCCGAGACATCTTGAAATGAACCCTGCACTTGAATCGATTGAAGTGGTGTGTCATGCACTAACTGTTGTTGGTAACAACATAAGCACACATGCAATAAACTTATACTTATAGGTACAAGGTATACTAGCTGTGTCCCGTGATATCGTCTGTATACATGAAGGCCTCGCTGGTGCAGTGTTGCTAGTAGTAGTACGATGCGGGTGGAACTCGGCAAAGAAATATTCCTACCAAATTTCAAGTCTCTACGCCTTATGGTTCCAGAGATATCGTGATGAGTCAATAGATACCTGGATATCTCTTTTATATATATAGATGACTGCCTCATTGGTCTAGTGGTTCGCATGATCGGATACAGACTTGAGGTCCTGGGTTCGAGTCCCGGGTTGGGCCAATTAAAAAATTAATATTGAGTTTTCTATTAAGATTTTCTCAATATTTGCCCGAAGTAGGGAAGTTGGCGGTGTAATCCACGCCCGTGCCTCGGAGAGCACGTTAAGCCGTCGGTCCTGCGCCCGATCTTTCTCCGGTTGTGTCGGATAGATAATAGAGAAAAGAATAGAGAGTGCACTTGTGTACTTTGCCTGCCAATCCGCAGTGGAGCAGCGTGGTGGGTCTATGCTCTAAAAACCCTCTCTCCTCGGAGTGAGGAGGCCTGTGCCCAGTAGTGGAACGTTAATGGGCTGCCACTTACCTTATATAGATATGCAAAAATCTCGTGTCACCGTATTTGTTATAGACCTCCTCTGCAACGGCTTGTACGATTTTTTTTTTGAATATGTGATAGGTCGTAAACTATTCTTCATCCTACTCCCCTCTATTTTATAATCGCGATACGAAGTTGTGTGGATCAGCTAGTCTTTATATATACCTATAATACTGTTTTATATGTGCGATTGGATTCGTCCTAAATGGTGTCAAACTTTAATAAAATCTGTTGAGCGTTTTCAGGTGTCTTCAAGAATGGTTTCAATCGACTAATAAATAATTGCGAACTACACAACTAGTACGTTTAATTATTTTATATTACTGATAATAATACCTTGAGTAAAACCCCGAATGGGTTCAAATATAGTCGGTCCTGATTTCGTATTCTATTTGTTACAGTAAGTTGCAGTCTATTAACGTCCACTCCTGGGCGAAGTCCTAACTCATAATAGAGAGGGTTTTAGAGCATAGACCCAACACGCTGGTCCACTGCTGGTTGGCTGCCTATTATTTTTATATTAATACAAATCCATTTCGTAGATGAAGTTTGTTAAACGTGCTTTTATATAGTATTGCTTATTCTTTATTTTATATTATAGTCATATTTCAGAGACGTAAATACACAACGCTTGTCAACAAAAAAATGTAATTACCAAATAATTTCAACGAAAACTATCGAAATTCATTTAATACAATGACTGTCAGTAGTCATTTCAGATTTCTGTATGTACAGGTCTAGAATCATGTGAAATAGTTAATGTTAAGTCTGCTAGTTCTTAAGGTAATAGCTAATAACGAGGTATTATTAGTGGCTAATGAATATTGCGATTGTAATTTCTAGTATTTATATTTCGTGTGTAAGTCGCAGGTGTATATTTTAAAGCCCGAGTCGAATTGTCAATATAGAACTTTATACTAAAAATAAGTCCAGCAGTTTAAAAAAAACTCACATACAAAAGTCCAGAATATATGTATATATATAAACATTGACTGCCTCATTGGTCTAGTGGTTAGCATGTTCGACTACAGACATGAGGTCCTGGGTTCGAGTCCCGGGTCGGACCAATTCAAAAATCGATATTGAGTTTTCTATTAAGGTTTTCTCAATATTTACCCGAAGTTGGGAAGTTGGCGGTGTGTTCTACCCCCGTGTCTCGGAGAGCACGTTAAGCCGTCGGTCCTGCGCCTGATCTCTCCCCGTCACTCTCTTCCTGTCACATCGGACTATGAGAGTGAAGGAATAGAGAGTGCACTTGTGTACTATGCCTGCCAATCTGCAGTGGAGCAGCGTGGTGGGTCTATGCTCTAAAAACCCTCGCTCCTCGGAGTGAGGAGGCCTGTGCCCAGCAGTAGGACGTTAATGGGCTGCTATTTACTTACTTTTATATAAACACAGTACCTGAAAATATTCTCGGTTTATAATATATATTTTTATTGTTATGTTAAATCATAGCTATAGGTTTATAAGTCATATGTTAATAACTATTTATCAGGCTATATTGAACATTAGCTTTTATATATATATAAATCCATTGCTGTTCGTTAGTCTCGCTAAAACTCGATATCGGCTGGACTAATTTGGAATGTAGTAAAAACAAAAATTTCACTTTCCCGCAGAAACTATTCCTACCTATCAAACATTTGATGTTAGTCCTGTCGCTTAGATCAATCAATCAATCAATCACAATATTCTTTATTCAAGTAGGCTCAAAAAGCTCTTTTGAATCCTCAATAGTCTGTCCGTTTGTAACAAATCTACCACCGGTTCGGAAAGTAGATTCCGCTGGAAAGAATCCGACAAGAAACTCGACGGTTACTCCTTTAAACATAGTTTAACTTTCATGTGCCTCTAGAATCAAGTCCATTTAAATAATCTTCAATATCATATGTTTTTTTAATAGGATGTTTTTAACATATTTCTTTAATCTATGTGAAGGCAGACTCAGAAGTGATTTGAAGTGATTGACTCACGATTTCTGAACCTTCTTAACTCTTTGCCTGAACCTTTTGCCGTATAAATGAATATTATCACGGATGTAAAAATGTTATTCAATATATATTGCGACGGTACTGTGAGAATTGATATTTCTTTGAATTTTTCTCTTAAAGAAACGCGAGATCCCAATTGATATATGGCACGTGTTGTTCTTTTTTGTAAAATAAACATAGTTTCAAAGTCCGCCGCCCTACCCCATAACGGTATTCCGTAAGACATAATGCTATGAAATTAAGCGAAATAAAGTAAATTTGAAAGTTGTTCTGAAACCAAATGAAATTCAGTTTTTTTATAATTCACAAAACATTTAATGTTGCTCCCCTGGTTCAGAAATTAAATTAAATTTAAAAGGATACTTTTTAAAATTTGTTTTTGACATTTGACATTGACAACCATTTGACGGCCTCGCTGGCGCAGTGGTGCGAGTACTTGCCTTTGTAGTGGTGCGAGGACGAATTTAGGAAATATATTTTCTAATTTGTCTGAGTCTGGTCTAGTGGGAGGCTTCGACCGTGACTAGTTACCACCCTACCAGCAAAGACGTACCGCCAAACAAAGAGATTTGTGTTCCGGTACGATGCTGTGTAGAAACCATAGTGGGTATATTGCCTCTTACCAGATTAGCGCGCTTCCATCTTAGACTGTATCATCACTTTCCATCTGTTGAGATTACAATCAAGTGCTAAACTGTCAGCAATAAAAAAAAATTCTGAATCTGGGCGTAAATTTTGCGAACATTTCTTACTAAAGTTGAAACATTCTGCAATTATCCTTCAGCTTTTTTATTTATTGATTATGAAGAATTACTATGTTTATACATATCTTATAAAAAAGTGCGGACGTACACATGTCAGAAGTGAAACTTCTTTGACAAACGAATTTTTAAGTCTTGTTTATATTTATACAAATCTAAAACTTTAGATTTCCGAGACTTAGAAGGAGAGAAAAGGAAGATATGTTAGAAATTATTGAAATCTCAAATGATGAATTGTAAATAAAAATGGCAAATACAGTGGCAAATTAAAATGCCACATGTTATTTGTTTATATTAAAACTACCTAACCTTCAAACGAATTAGCATAAAAACGCTTCACATCTCCATGACGCTAATCACGCGTTACATCCGTAAACAATTTTACCGTCATGCGCCTAAAGAAGTTTCACTTCAATAAATAAGCAGTAAAATATTATTGTACGAAATATATCTATGCTATTGAATAGCACGTCATATATAATATTATGTGATTTAGTGAAAACTAATGTCATAGTGAAAACGATTTAATAATTTATTGATATCGAAAGAAACTTTAAATTTAGGGACACAGAACTATTCTCATTTATATTAACTGCAGCGTCTAAGAAGAGGGTATGTCGATATGAATTTGTTGTTAAAAAATGTCGATCAATAATTTAAAGTTTATATAACGTAAATACGTCCATTGTAAGTGTGAAGTTTTGAAAGCTAGACGCAAAGCCTTCGTGGAAGCTTCAAGTGTTGACACTGGCGGACAATGGAGGCAAACTCGTCTGTCCTCGGATTATTTTGAAAAGCGACCCATCCAACGTTTGTCGAGATGACTATGGACTTTGCATTATCCTGGTGACGTGGTCACTTTTGATCAAATTATATTCTAACAACTGGCAATTTGAACTAGTTTTGTGTTTTTACATTTTTCTGTAATCTATACATTAATAAAGCCAAAAGTTTGAACCTCTGTTTACGAAAATTACGCGGACGAAGGAGTATGAAAGTTCCCACACTTATAGTTGAGTTTATATATTAATTTATATATTTTAGTTTATAAAGAGGAGTGCAGAATGCTAATATTTTTAAAATTTATGCTTAAAACATACATTATATCAATAAATAAAATTATTATGTTTTTGACACACACTTGCACTACTTTGTTTAGTGTTAATTTTTGCGAATATATTCAGTATAGAGTAAAATTGATTGTCATACATTTAAGAAACAAAATATTTTAAAAAAACGTTTACAGTAAAGTTTTGTACGAAGAATAGTATATAATATATAATTTCATAGTATTTGATGGCAAAAAAGCAAATAAAACGTGTAGCCTTGAAAAATCAGTGATTATAGAAGTATAGTCTTTTGACAATAGAACTTTAGTAATGCTCAAACATATAATAGAAGTAATTATGATTGAATTTTGACCCCTGGGCTACTAGTAAATATAAATATGGCACAAATTCTAATATACTACTTATTCTTCTAAAACAAACTCTCAGAAAATGCTATCTAGCTAATCATTTGAATCCCAATAAAAAAATCGTATTGTAATTTGAAGGGACTACTTAAAGCTTGAGAGTGAATTAAATGCTCTAACCTAAAGAAAAAATATTGATATAGGTAATATTGAAATGATAATAATTAAAAAGGTTACCTGACTAAATGTCAGTGGGTTAGTTGTTCTCAGAACAGGGAAAGGAACTTTTTAATATCATCATCATTCGTACATTTAATTAAAGTGTCGAAATTAATAGATTTGAGACCATTCAAAAGTATTGAATAATAATATTGAATAGTAGTGTTTCTAATATTCCTTAATTACTTTTTATAACCCCCAATGTTATATTTTAAAGACGGGGCTATATTGTGCTTCTGCAAATTTACCTACCTTCAAGGTCGATCAAGGATGGATAAAGACACGACAAAAATTTTGATATGATACGATAATCTTGTGGTACTGCGTTATAGACAAAGTAAGTTAGGGTTTCTACCCTAAATCTTAATTTGAAAGCCTATACTGCTCTCACTTATCTTCTGTTCCTTATTCATACAAAAATATATGAAATTTCTAATAGAATTATTGAAATTTAAACCTTATGGTGACAAGAAATTAGACACATTGACACCAGAGCGATTTATAAATAAATTTCATGTTGAGTAAACTTACAAAGTTTGAATGCTTTATACGAATGGCATACATTAATAATTTGTATATTTTCTCGTGAATTCTATGATAATATTTGCTTTCTCACCAATATTATTCTTGTCCGTTTCAGAAAATTCCGCCGAACGGATATCGATCCCACTATAACATAAACAAACACCAAACACTGTTGTTATTCTCTATTACTGAATACGAATACGTTTCTACTCAAACATTAGGTAATATTCTAAAAAAACGGTATACATGATCGGTAGCTCATTAATGGAAGAAAGTTTTGGACAAATATTTAAGCATTCCGGCTCAAATGTAATTACGGACGGTGGTCGCAAAGCACAAAGACTGGTAGTTGATATAACAGAGTATTTATTGATCGCCGAGAAAACAGAGGAGCTCATTAGAAACACATCGGGGTACATGTGTCAATAAATACGCATCGAAACGCGAGGACAAACATATCAAGCGGGAATCAACTGGACTCTCAACACACGCGCTGTTAGGACATATTTGTTGCAGCATTTGTATTTTGAGAGATTTTTACTTTTAAGTTGAATTGAATCTTGATTAACTCAAGTAATTAAATTTACTGAATAATTTTGAAATGCAAAAGAAATTTGTACAAATATTTAAATTATTGATAGTCCTCTAAAGAAGGTTACGTCTACAGTATTCTTAGGGTTAGGCTTCAGTGGGGTGCCCATGTTAAGACTGCTGTTAGAAAATGATGATTTCGCTTATTTATATAGCATAACATGTTAAAAAAAAGTGTAATACGTGTCATATATCAATTAATCTCGTGCTTCTTTAAAAGATAAATCAAAGAAACATGAATTCTCACAGTACCGTCGCAATATATATTTAATAATATTTGCTTATACAGTAAAAAAAGTGAAATACCTAAATTTAATACAGGAGATAAAAGAAACTTGTAATTCCATATTTTAGAGTGAAGAAGGTTCAGAAATCATATGTCGGGTTGAGCATACGCATTTTTAATAAGATACCTCAATTAGTCTTAGAGTTCCCTCCACATAATTTTTAGAAATATGTCAAAAACATCCTTTTACAAAATACATTATAACGTTAAAGATTATTTAAGCGATAGAAATGTTTGGACTTGATTCCAGTTGCTCACAGACGCAATATATTACGCATTGTAACATCCAAAATTCTTTAAAAGAGTAACCATTGAGATTCTCGCCGGTTTCTTCTTAGTGGATTAAACATTCCGAACCGGTGGTCGATTTGTTACCAACGGGCAGACTACTGACGATCCATTATTCAAAATTTTTGAATAAAGAATATTTTGATTTTAAGCTAAGGTAAAAAAAGGTAGTAACCCATTTACGTTTCATTGGTGGGCAAGAATCATGTGCTCATGTCTGTAGCCGTAATGGACGATAATTTGGCTCTTTAAGTTAAAGTCCGTTCAACTCGATTGTCCTATATTTTGGTGGCTATCGTTTAGAAGAGTATGGACAACAACGAACGAGCTGTGTCGGGTTGCATCTTGAATACCACGTAAACATAAGCTGTACTTTAGAAGACCAGGGATTTTATTGCACTAAGATCAATAAAGATTTTGGGTTCTACTGACGGCTCGGTAGCTGCTTTGATCATAGGCATTTAGTGAAAAGATATTTAAGAAGATTCTTAATATAACTATACTTTTTCGTGACGACATCGAGGGAAAACAGGAATAGGATTCAGAAATCACAGATACATATTTCCATTGCATTTACATATAACAGTCACCTTTAGATTAGTTAATAAAGTTTTCGATGCATATTAGCATACAATTTGCAAATAGTTTTGCGGTTTTACTATCATAATCAAATGAACGTTTTACATAAATTTGGATCCTTTATAAGTTACTGTTTATAAAATTCGCATGGACTTGACAGCAATATGCGTTATTATAAAATAAATCGTACTTCAAACGTTTTCAATTCCGACTCTTCTATTACGTGATATAAGGAAGATTTAAATGTTTTTCAATTTCTAATATTACTTCAGATTCTCTTTATATAAAATATCTTGTTCAAATAATAAATCCTTAATTAAATACTGTGTTTATTTATACACTCAAGTTAATAATATAATTTATAAACTTGAAGCCTTTTAATACACTGTTTTCTAATATTATTACGTTATATTCATTTATGTTTACAGCATTTTTGAAGCATATCAATTCCAATGTACGACTGATGATATTAAAGATCGTCTTACCAACTAAAGCCTGGTTTCCTACCCTAGGGGTAATTACCCTCGCGGAGATAACAATGAGCTAAATGTTTGTCTTATTTAACTGACAATTGTGATAGCACACCTAAGTTATTTTATTTATAATTCATATATATATTTAACCTTTAAATGTAGATTAGAATAACAAAAATAAAAAAGCGCATGCGTACAAAGTATACATTTCAGAAGTGAAACTTCTTTGGCAAACTAATTTTTAAGTCTTGTTTATATTTTTACAAATCTAAAACTTCAGATTTCCTAGATTTAGGGGTAAGGAAAAAGGAAGGTTAGTTAGGAATTTAATGAATTTAATTGTCATTAAAATATTAAAAGTTAATACAAATAATTTGTTGAAATTTCAAATGACAAATTGTAAATATTATTGTGACGAAATTTTAATTTTAAATTTCAAATTTAGAAAGGAGAACTTATGAAATATTTTTATTTTTATGAAAAATAGTATATTAAATTATTCAAAGCCGAGTGGTAAATGATAATGCCGATATTAAAGACACTTTTGATATTTTAATGACAATTAAATTCTTCCCTTTTCACTCCCTCTAAGTCTGGCAAATGTTAATTTTAGATTTGTATAAATATAAACAAGACTTAAAAACGAGTATTTCAAAGAAGTTTCACTTCTGACATGTGTACTTTGTACGCACGCACTTTATATTTTTTATAAAGGCATTGAATTTATTGTCATCTCTAGAACGTCTCCTGAGAGTTCGTTATAAAAACGTACTCTGAAATAATTGTAAAAAGTAGGAATTTATTTAAATGTTGTTACATATATAATTACGACAAGTTTCGAACCTTTACTGCTATAGATCAAAATAAAACTAGTAAAATTGAATATCGATCCACTCAGCGCTGATAGCTCTACAAAAAGTATTAAACCAACTTTGACATAGAAACGTCTTTTGATATATTATTTTTATACCTTTTTATAACTCTTGGTGGGCTGTGTTATTGTAAACACCGCCAGATTAATCAACATCATTTCATATTTTTTGTATGTTATGATATAGTATTAATCTTTCGTATCTTTGTTGTATTGTACTGATATTGTAAATGAGAAAGTTTATAAAGATTGCCTCATAGGTCTAGTAGTCAGCTTATTCGACTTCAGACATGAGACTGGGTTCCAGTCTGAATTTTTTTTACATTGCTCGAAATTGGGAAGTTGGTAGTGTGCTCCATCCCCGTGAAGCCGTCGGTTCTGCGCTTGATCTCTGTCATCCATTGTCGGATCCCCGTCAAATCGGACTATGAGAGTGAACGAATTGAAACTACGCTTGTGTACTATGCCTGCCACCCCTCTCGTATGAGTGAGGAGGAGGAGGAGGAGGAGATTTAATATTCTATAGATGTCAATTAATAAATTCAAACTCTGTTGAAAGAAAGTTGATAGAAAAATCGTATTATAAGTTGCATGATTACTTAGACGATAGAAACGCCTGAGAGTGAACGAATTGCTCTAATTTTAATTAAAATATAGTAAACTAATATGATATTGTAATGATGATGGTAACAAAAAAAATACCCGACTGAGTTTCTTGTGGGTTCTTCTCGGATCAGGGCGCGAAGGAACCCTCGCAACTTTAGATTTTAAGACGTTCTAGAGTACCATCATCAGACGTATATTAGAATCAGAGTGTCAAAAATGTAATTTGACGATTCAAAAGTGCTGTAATATGCCTACTTGAATAAAGATATTTTTGATTTAATTGATTGATTGAGTATGTATGACTTCTTTATGCACCTCCCACTTACTTCAGCAAAATTTTCTTCTCCTTAAAGTTGTCTCGAAGAAATCGCTGATTAGTGATAAGACAGCCTTTTTGTACATTTGCTTTGTTGTTACTTATTTATATGATGTACGAAAAAGAGTATATAAATATGTGCTATTGGAGTCCCTAAATAAATATATTAAGTACCCATATCTCGGAATCACCTTCGGGATATGCAAGATGCACGCTATTTTCTTTTACAGAAAAGCACAATGGATTGGAAACAACAATCAATCAAGTTTCTTTTCGTAATAAGAACCAGAATCCACGCGTCTCACCACTGGTCCATCATGGCTTATCGAAGGTATATCTTTACTTTTAAATCAATGGAGTCAAACATAAACTTTCTCCATTGGAGTCCGGCGGGAGCGGGCCCCCAGTAATCAGCATCTGTTTCCTCCGGTTACAATTAAATGTGTACACGCGAGCGACTCTGAATGCTCGACAATCGCTTTATTCGCATTCATATTATGGGAATAGGACTCGATTTTTATACGCTTCAATGTTTCGATTCCGGGATCGTTGGATCGAAAACTGTTCACGAATTTTTGGATATTTGCACACAATTGCTTCAACATTTTGTTTATCTTTGACGTGATTACCAATATTTTAGTTTTTATTTCTTTAATTCACCTTCCAATATATTTTTTATTAAAGTGTTTACAATAGCTCATAAATTATTACACAACTGAAATATACAAATAACCATGATAACATTATATCGAACCTTAACATTAATACTGAAAAAATAAAAGTAATTAAAATGCGCCATCAGAAGCATATGGATGGGTGCCCATAAGGCTGGCAGCGTTACCTCTTTGGACAGCGATACTTATATGCTGTCTGCAGTACCACCCGGCTTTAGGGTCACGGGTGACATCAACTAAGTGAGATTATTATCCAATCAAACTTCTTTTATTTATCAAATCAAAATCAATTACGACTTGGTCTAGATACCTGTAACAGTAGATTTATTTATTTAAAACTATATTTATTGCACACAAACGAGACAAAACCATTTAGTATTTTCTTATGGAGTAAGTTTTGTAATTAAAGTGATATCTTTAAAGCAAATGCAAAATACAGCAAAAGTTAATGAACTTAAATCAGTTAGACCCGAAACCACTTCCACTTGCCCCAATCCTTGCGTATCTCCTTGCGCATCTTTCCTTTTCATTAAACCTTTCATACAAGTTCATCGGTTTAGAGTACTCTTGACCTTTCTCTTATTTAAAATTTCCTGGATTTGGTCCAGGAACGTTCGCCTTTGTCTTCCCCACTTCACTTTTGACTCATAAATCCTTTTTGTCAGTCTTATTTCATTCCTTCTCTCTACATACTGACACCATCTAAGTATACCTTTCTCAATTTTAGTCACTACATCATCTTTGATTCAACAAGATTCCCTTATCACACTATTTGTTACTCTGTCACTCAATTTTAATCCACTCATACTTCTCAAGGCTCTCATCTCTACCGCATTTATTTGATTTATGTAATTCTTCTGCCATACCCAACTTTCACTACCATACGTTACTGTTGGCACCAATACTTCTCTCTGCACAACTAGTCTGGCCCTCTGAGACACTATCTAGACTATTCACAAAGGCGTCTTTATAAAAAAAGCAAATTTAAAAATCATTCTATAATTGGAAGGATAACTTAGACAATAAAAAGTATAGCAGTGAATGAGTTGCTCTGAATAAAATAAAGTGTATTTTATTGTGATGATGATTATAAAGGATACCCGATTCAATTTTTTGTGGTTACTTTAAAAATAGGAACGTGAGAGAACCCCCGTAACTTTAGATTTTAGATCGGTCTTGTATATTAACATCAGTTGTATATGAGACTTAGATGTATACTTTTTTGAACGCCACAAAAAGGACAACAGAAAAATACTATAACTTCACATTAACTGGATTTAGAGTGCAATTGGGTGGTCTTATCGATAAATAGCAATCTCTTCCAGACAACCCTTGCGGTTAAAGAGACAGTCAAAGAATGGAGAGAGAGAGAGAAAGAAAGTAGGCGGTGTTATTAATAGACATATATCTAATGTAATATTATAAAGAGGAAACATTTGTATTTTTGTATGTAAGGTTGTAATATTTCTAATTAAAAAGTACTGGACCGTAATATTTCATGATTAGAAAACTGCAATTTCACTGAGTTAGGCTTTATTATTTAAAAACAAATAAAAATGCATTAATGTAACCCGAGGGGTTACATATTAAAAAATATTAATATCTACACAGTAGTCCGTGTTGCTATATGCCCAAATACTATAGTTATACCAGTAGAACTACATTTTTACATTTTAAAACTTAATAAAAGATTTAAAAATTACGTTTTTAAAATTTCTAAAAGAATTTTATTTTTAAATTTGCTAAGGTGGGACTTTCTACATAAATAATGTTACGAATTTTAAAATGTAATATTTAGATATATATAATGTACAATGATTAGATTATGTATGTAAGTATGTATCTAATAATCTGAAAGTAAGTAATTAAAACTAAGTGAAATGAACTTTTATGTCAACAAAAATAAGTAGACTTTCCACGGGCACGTGAAGCCGCGGGTCATTGCTAGTATATATTATAGATGCTAAGACATCGAAATATACCAAAGAAAACGTTTGTATTTAATGATTTTAAAATTCCCAAAACGTCAAATTGAAATATGAAATATATTTCATTTCAAATTGACGAATATTTTTACCATCCAGACATAAGACTTGTGTAGTAAATATCGCATTTAATCTACACTAATATTATAAAGAGGAAAGATTTGTATTTTTGTATGTAACGAATAAACTCAAAAAGTACTAGACCGATTTTAATAATTCTTTTTTCATTAGAAAGCTACATTAGCACTAAGTAACACAGGCTATATTTAGTACTAGATTACTATAGAAATCTTTAGAAATTCCTATTAAAACCAACCGAAGGTGTAAAAAAATTAGCCATAAAATGTCTTTCATCGCATACGCTGTGAAGAGTATTAATGATAGGACAAAAAAATGTTCGACAATATTATAGAATATATCAATATCTACAAAAAACTTCGCGTGACCATATGTCTAACTATTGTAGTTACGTCACTATAACTACTTTTTTACATTTAACAAATTGATAGAAATGCCGATCAAAATCAGACCGTGTTATCCATACCATTTATAAATTTTTATGCAAATAAATAATTGAATATTCAAGACTGCCTCAATACCTGATGATTACTTTTTGAATTATTGAAATCGGATATTCCATTCAAAAAATATCATGAAATTAAAATTAAAATACTAACTCGACGAGAAAGGGGCAGTGCGGGAGAAGGGGGTGCACCATTATGAACTAGGTAGCCGGTCGGCTCCTTACGCAGTGGACGCAAACGACATTGAATATTTCGAGTTTTTTAACACATTTTTATGCTTCATCTTAAAAGTTCTTTTCAGAGCTACTTAGTTTTAGTATTAGGAATCACACTTTTTCATAATAATTGTCAATTTATGGTCGTTTTAATTATCGTGCTTAAACTTAAATATCTATACCTATTTATGTCTACCCGTGTGAAGCCGGGACGGGCTGCCAGTATAAAATAAAACTCATATATCTTTAAATTATAATAAAGAACTTTAAACTTGACTACCTAATAGAATTCTCTTGAAATCTATTGGGATTCGCCAAGCGAAATCGCTAAGATGCACGACTGGTTGAACCAGGTTTACCTATAAATTGGAAAACCGATAGTGGCTAACATTTGTTTTGCATTGATCTACCTATCTCTGACATACTTGCAATGATGTTCAGCCACTGGATTTAACATTTTAGAGGAGTTCACCTTTGTTACTCTCCTCTCGTTTATACACGACTTCTAGATAAACGTAATAAATTATCTACACCAATATTATATTTCACTAGCTCTGACATAGTGGTGCGAGTTCTCGCTTTTCTTTAATTTGTCTGAGTCTGGTACTATGCTGTGTAGAAACAAGATGTCATCTCTTACCAGATTAGCGCGCTTCTATCTTATGGTAACTATTATCAGTTGAGATCACAGGCAAGCGCTAACCTCTCACCAATAAAAAAATAGTTAAGTAATACTTATATTTTTACGACTAAACTACTGGATATAGAAAGATGGAGAAGGCAATCTTTTCTTGCCTGCCTTGACTATTCTATGTAACTCCTTACCCCAAAAGTTTTTATGGGATGTTATTTATTTCTCAAGATTAGGTATAGAAATATTCATTCCCGCCATATGTTTTGGAAAAAAAGAAGAATATTATTTGATTGAATTGAAATATTGATGACTGGTCATGAAATAAAAATATTTTATAAACTCTTTTCAATTTTCTTTTCTACATTGTTTAGCTTCCCAACTTGATTACACGCACATAACACGTTCCAATATATTGGGGATGCCTCGCTTGTTGCTACGCTCAGCAGATGTATGGTATTCAACTGGTGCTTGCTGCAACACACTCACGTGGCCAGTAGCA
The DNA here is from genome assembly GCA_015832385.1 of Elymnias hypermnestra. Classification (NCBI taxonomy): domain Eukaryota; kingdom Metazoa; phylum Arthropoda; class Insecta; order Lepidoptera; family Nymphalidae; genus Elymnias; species Elymnias hypermnestra. The sequence goes on along the minus strand of JACTOM010000053.1, from coordinate 1,258,321 downwards.
TATTTAACACCACCTATCCCTGGTAGATGGCGCCGGGCGTTAGCCGAATTGTCGTACAAAATTTCCATTGAGTATCGATCTACCATTTCTCTCATAGTGCAGTGGTTTCCCTTGCCTTCTGCACCAGACATTTTAGGAGTTATTTATACCCTAAGGTCGCTGTAGCCTGTTCCACATGAAATGTTTCCCAGATGAATCTCGTCCGTTGTCTAGCAAGGGGCACAGTGTGCAGGTGAGGACATTTGGGGTCGACTAGATGTTCCTGTCGTTCTCCCCCTTACTCCCCTTAGTATATCATATAGTCCTACAAGAAATAATAGACATATATAATATTATTTTGTCTCTAGTATATTTAAGCTTGACTTTTTTAAAGAAGCACACCGATAGCCCATAGAATTTTTGAACAATTGTTATCCCTTATTTCTGAGTCCAAAACTGGAAGTTTGCATTCGATTCCAGCTCATGTGGAAAACGAGAAGGTAGATAAGCCTATCTTTAGGTAGGCAGCTAAACAAGCCCGTATTGATGGTGAGAGTAAGTATCTAATTCCAGTTTTTTCAGACATATTTGGCCAAGTCAAAACCGATTACTTTTCTCTTTGGGCTTTGATAAGCGGTCAAAAGAGATGGGTATTTGGCACTAAAAATTGCAATCGTAGACGTGGACACTCCGTTGGTTCGAGAAATGTAACATTAATCGGATTGACCTATTAATAGCGTTAAGTATTCAAATATATTTGCAAATTTAATTAAGAAATCTGAAACTAATTGCTCCACTTGTGAGGTAATTGAAGATATTTACCATGTCTTGATAGAATGAGTGCGGAACGAAGTATTTAGAACTGATTGTACTCTGCAACTAGGATTTAAGTTATTAGCACATCCATACAATGATAAGTTAATGTTATATTTAATTAATTAACCAACGGAGCTCCATTTAAATAAGGAGCTTATAAATAAAGAGGAAAAAAAACATACCGTTAGCCTTATTCAGCGATCTTTCCGGTTTATTTCACAAACAAAATAAACCAGATAGCTGTTTTACTAGGTAGCAGATCCTTATTTTGCTAGTCTAAATATAAATAGCCCTACACACGACGTTATATGACATTTTTTCACATACCCCGTATCGTTTGCTCCTATTCCGTGAACCCTCAACTTGAAGTGCGAATTTGCGGGCGGTCCACTCAACGCCTCTCAATTCCTGTTTGTTTTGCTGGTGTTTGAACTAACTATACAAAAACCACCCTAGGAACTATATTTAGAACATGCTACGGTATTTGAATCCTTATAAATGGCGCACAAGAACGAAATTTGTATAAAAAATAAAATAATATCTGCGCACCGGTTGAACGTTGTAAGAACCCCGTGTTTTCTGAAGTGTTGACCGGCTATATTGTGCAATGAGGCTTTTAATATTCCTTTTGATAGATATTAAGTTACTTTTAGGGATTGCGCTTGTAATATATGAATTCCTGTTCAAGTTGCCAAAATGTGTTATTTTAGGAGCTTTGATTGTCTATTTTATCACGACCTCAATAATTAGGTATGGGGGTGAGTTTATCGTTAATGTCTAAAAATCAATCGGTGATGCGCATAGCTAGCTTAGTGCCTAGGTTCCTAGCAGGACACTTTTGGGAATATATATCTTTATTGTATACCGTAAATATACACAGTTACAAAGAAACAGACAATCAAAAAATACACGAGTACAAGAGGTGGCCTTATCGCTACTTAGCGATTTCTTCCAGGCAACCTTTGGGCGAATTAAAATCCTAGTGTAAAATAAGGTAGGTGGTATACAATAATATACAAATAAATAAATACCAGTGCTATATAAGAAATATACGAATACATATATAAATATTCGTACAAGATATAGATAAGGATACACATAATAATTTTGAAAGAATCTTAATAAGTTTTGTTCTTGTCGTCATGTCAAGTACAAATTGATTTTTAATTTTCCTTTTAATCATCTCCAGTGAATTTGCTTCTCTCACTGCAAGAAGAAGGCCGTTCCATAATTGAGCTCACACTGAGAAAGAATTATCGTTAAAAATTTTTTGTGAGCAGTTGTTAAAAGCTTGAGGTGATGAGAAGATCGTAAAATTCTATCGCCTGTCTTGAATACAAATTTTTCCTTTAGTTACGGAGAAGTGTTAGGATAAAATAACAGACAGTATATATATTAGTATTCACATTAGTATGTGTTTAAAATCATTATATGATGCAAAGAAACATCATTTTTCACAGCACCGTCGCAATATATCTTGAATTACATTATATATATTCGTAACAATATAGAATTACACAGCAAAAAGTGCGAAATACACAATTTTAATACAAGAAATAAACACAAACTTTTAATGCCATATTTTAGAGTGAAAAGGGTTTAGAAATGATTCGTCGGTTTGAGCATACGCATTTTAATAAGATACCGCATACAGTTTTGGATTTGTCTCCTTTCAAGAAATATGTCAAAAATATCCTTTCACAAAATGCATATTATAATGTTGAAGATTATTTAAGCCATTAAAATATTTGGACTTGATTTCAATTGCACACAGAAGCATAATATTACACATTGTAACATACAAAACTATATTCAAAATACGGTTTCTTCTCAGCGGAATTAATGTCCCGAATCGATGGTAGATTTAATACCAACTACTGACGATTCAAAAGTGTCTTTTAAGCCTACTTGTATAACTCAAGATTGAAACAGTCGGGACGTATTAAAAAAAAAGATAAAAGTGCGTGCGTACAAAATACACATGTCAAAAATGAAACTTCTTTGGCAAACTAATTTTTAATTTTTGTTTATATTTATACAAATCTAAATTACTTTAGATATCCGAGACTTAGAAGGAGGGAAAAAGGAAGATGTCTTAGCAATTTAATTGTCATTAAATTATTAAGTGTCGAAAATTTACATAAATTATTTATTGAAAAATTTGAACTGTTGTTCAGCAGGAACGTGTTTACCCACGACGGCCTCGCTGGCGCAGTGGTGCGAGTATTCGCTTTGCTAGCGGAGGTCCCGGGTTCGATCCCCGGTAGGACGAATTTAGGAAATTGTATTTTCTAATTTGTCTGAGTCTGGACTGGTGGGAGGCTTCGGCCGTGGCTAGTTACCACCCTACCAGCAAAAACGTACCGCCAAACAAAGAGATTTGTGTTCCGGTACGATGCTGTGTAGAAACCGTAAGGGGTATATCGCCTCTTAACAGATTAGCGCGCTTCCATCTTAGACTGTATCATCACTTACCATCAGGTGAGATCACAGTCAAGCGCTAATCTGTCAGCAATAAAAAAAAAACCCAATTGGCTATCTATTGTACGATGTTTGCGACTGGCAAACGTGCACTATTGTGACAAGCAAACAACGGTGGTTGGGAATTTATTCGATAAAAAGAACATCCTGTGATTGGCGATTTATTACTTACCAATCACAGGGATCACATTAATTACACAAAGAACTTTATTCTTAGAAATGACAGTAATACAAATATATACACGCTATAGCTAACAAACATTTTGTATACGAATCTATAAATATCTATATATGGACTCTGACTTAAGCAAAAATATACTATACGAAAACGAACGATTTTAACAACAATATTGACTTTAAATTAAACAAAAATATATTATTTCTACTTTAAAGAGATAAGTCGCGAACAAAATCTCAAATGACGAGTGGCAAATTAAAATGCCACATGTTATTTGTAAACATTAAAACTACCTAATCTTGCAACGAATTAGCATAAAAAACGCTGCAAATCTTCGTAACGCTAATCACGCGTTTCATCCGTAAAATGTTACCCTCATGCGCCTAAAGAAGTTTCTCTTCAAAAACAGTTCGTTAGTCATTCAATATAAAAAACACGATGTTGTCAATCATCGGGGCGTTGATTTGTTATAAAAATAGTCCGGGGGCGAACCCGCGGCGCCATTCACAGTGTTCAGCGATTCAGTCACATTAACACCTATTACGCTTTGTCCCTAGCACTTCACGCAAAATACTACACTTTCCTTTTTACTGTTTATTGTCGTTTGTTTCGAGGCGCAAACCGTTGGACAATGCGCCAGTCGGTGCGGCTGGATGGGCGCTTTCAAGGGACGAAAAGCGGTAATTTGCTTCATTCAGTCATTGTTGCCGCTAAAAGTCGGCCTTTGTCGACACTTGACGGGATTGGGAGCGTTTAGGATTCGGGAGTGGACAATTCGCGGAGTGGACGTTTTACTCCTGAAACGTCCACCTCCGCGCCTCAATGGCTAATGGACTCTTTCATTCCAAACCATTTTGTTTTAAACGATAATTGGGACTTTTCGCCTGTATTACTTGTGCTCTTCATCTCTATCTATCTTTATACAATGTGTCAGGATGGGATAGAAGGAAATCGACCCTGTTTAAAAAAAAGCATGTATTTCAAACGTTTTATTAGCATTGTTTCTAGCCGTTGGTCATAGATGACCACGGCTCCGAAAAGTGGTCGCTGACTATGGACCTCATTCGAAAGCTAAGAGTCACTCAGCGTGCGATGGAGAGGGCTATGCTCGGAGTTTCTCTACGCGATCAAATCAGAAATGAGGAGATCCGTAGCATAACCAAAGTCACTGACATAGCCCGGCGAATCGCGAACCTGGAGTCGCGACCCCGCACTGGGCGGCACAGTTTATGGAGACCCCCCACAAGGTGGACCGACGACATCATGAGGGTCGCCGGTAGCCGCTGGAGCCAGGCGGCGCAAGATCGGGCCTTGTTGACGTCATTACGTGAGACCTATATCCAGCAGTGGACATCCATCGGTTGAAGCGATGACGACGACGATGTTAGTAGAGCTATATTAAGCGAAAGCTTCATAACAAATACATTACTAAAAAAAAGCCAATAAAGAAACACAATCAGCTGACGCTTAATTCGTTAACGACCGTACGCGGCTGCTGGTGCGCGTGCACAAGAAACGACAAAATTGAGCGAACGTGCGTTGACCCGTGCGTTCAAAGTTTATTGCATTTTCGCTTAATTTAGTCGTGCGGTCGTTGACCCGTGCGTATATCTGTACGTGCGACTAAACGCCTCCAAAAGGACCAATTTTGATGTAATGGTTTTCAATATGTTTTAAACGATCATTGGGACTTTCGGCCTGTATTACTCGTGCTCTTCATATGTTTTATCTATATTGATTTTATATACCAAAAGTACCTATTTTGATGAAATGGTTTTCATTTTATTTTAAAGGATAATTGGGACTTTTGTCGTGTACTCACAATTTGTTTTATCTTCATCTATCAATATAAACCCGTGAGTATATAGATATTATAGGTATTTTTATATATACCTCACTAACACCATTATGCATACTAATGTTATACATGCGAAAGTACTTTAAAACCGATTTAATTGAAATTTGGTAAACAGATAGTCTAGGGCCTGAGAGTGGACGTTAGCTATTTTTTGTGCGAAAAAGTGTTGTTATGGATGGAAGTATGGTCATTTCAGAGCTAGAAGCCTAAAACTTATTTTTAGGCTATTGTATTATTCTGTATAAATAACTATAACGTTTATAGTTTGTAAAATTTTTACACTCAAGTGTGTTGAATAACAATACTTACTAATATTATAAATGCGAAAATAACAGGCTATCATTTGACGTTAAATCTACCAAACAGATTTAAAAGGAATTTAGTACACAGACAGTCTCTAGACCATTAGACCTTTCTGAGACTCTAGTTTATCATATTTTATTACATGTTATGGGGAGTGTTCAGAGGAACTGTTTAAGTTAGTACCGCCGTCACAATTCTACGACTGACCATCGTCGTAGAAATTCCATCCACACACTCTGGACGAATGGCACTCGTCAATGTGTCGGTTTGGACGAACCTTTTTTACGCGTACATGAAAAATGTGGAACCAACTTCCAGCAGCAGTGTTTCCCCAAGACTTTCACATGCAAATGTTTAAGAGGCAATTGAACTTCCACCTCCTCGGCCGGCAACGCATCAGCAGCTCCCCCAGTGCTGCAGGTGATCCGCCAGCTCGTTTGCCTGTTATAATTATAAAAAAAGTGTCTCTCACTTAAGTTGGAAACTGATATTTATTCTGATATTTATAAGTCCTTTAGAAACCAAATTAAATTTAAAAGATTATTTTTGTTTTTTTTTTCCATTTGTTTTTGACATTTGCCAACCAACAATTTTTGATCGCAACTATAATATCATACACACTTTGGCGGGAATCTGGGCGCTTTTTTGATTATGAATTCTTTTTGTTTCGGTTAAATTTTGACAACATTTTGAAACATACTGCAATTATCATACAGCTTTTTTATTTATTGATTTTAAGGCGGTACGATGTTTGGCGGGTCAGCTAGTTGATACAATAAAAAAGTTTGTCTTGTCTGTCTAGAAAAATAATCTTTTTCGCTATTTGAGCTTATAATTGTAGGTCAATTAACACATTTACCTATAGGTTAACGATATACTAAGAAATACAGGAAAGTATTTAAAAATATTCGAGTTTTGTCAATCTCCAATCTGGTAACAAATCGATTGTATCTCTAATAATCCCATCCTAAATTCTTTCACAAAAGCGGAATACTCAGGAAGTTGACGCACACCCTTTCCAACCTTTCACAGGCTGTTTACTATTAGAAGATTATCACTAATGCCCATTGTTCAACGATAACCTGATAACACCAGTATTGAATAACTATTCTGCATAACGTGGCTAAACCGGAAAGTGGTACAGTGGGAGTATTTTGAACTCGGCATTACAAGTATTGTATTATGAATATCCATATTTTTTTTTATATTACACTAGGTGTGTCGACAGGCTTTGTTCGAATTGATGTAATTGATAAATATCCAATAAAAATGCGTGCGTACAAAGTACAGATGTCAGAAGTGAAACTTCTTCGGCAAACGAATTATTAAGTCTTGTATTTAATTATACAAACCTAAAACTAGACTTCCGAGACTTAAAATATTAATAGTGTCGAAAATTAATACAAATAATTTATTGAAATCTCAAATGACGAATAGTAAATAAAAATTCCACGTGTTTTTAGTTAATACTAGAAATTATTAATTAAGTTTTGTTCTTTTTTAAATTAATAAATGACGAGTGGCATAACGAATTACCATAAAAAAATCCTGCACATCTTCGTGACGCTAATCACGCGTTTCATCCATCAAAATGTTATTCACATGTGCCTAAAGTTTCACTTCCTTACAAAAACCTAGTGTTTCACAATGTTCTTCGTTTTATTTTCTGGTTATTAAATGTTGGGATTCCGACACGGGACAAGCCACAAATATTTAGTGACTGCCGCAGCTATTTATTTATCGACACATACTTCGTAGAGGACTGTCTCATTGGTCTAGTGGTTAGCATGTTCGAATACAGACATAAGGGCCTGGGCTCGAGTCCCGGGTCGGGCCAATTCAAAAATCGATATTGAGTTTTCTATTAAGTGTTTCTCAATATTTGCATGAAGTTGGGAAGTTGCCAGTGTCATCCACGGCCGTGCCTCGGAGAGCAAAATAAACCGTCAGTCCTGCACCTGATCTCTCTCCACGATTGTCGGATTCCCGTTACATTGGACTACGAGAGTGAAGGAATAGGGAGTGCGTTTGTGTACAATGCCTGCCAATTCCGCAATGAAGTAGCATGGTTGGTGTATGCTCTAAAAACCCTCTCTCCTAAGGGAGTAAGGAGGCCCGTACCCAGCAGTGGGAATTGTATGGGCTGCTACTTACCTTTTTACTTTGTAGAGAGAGAGAATTTACTTTATTATACAACTTAATCATAGAATAGATACACAACTTAATCATAGGATACAAAATCTTTACAAAAGCTTATCGCTAAGTAGCAATTTCTGCGAAATTTGTTACGGAAACCTTTGCAATTAATATAATGCGTAGCTGGTGAAGTGGTGCGAGTACTAATTTTGCTAGCAGAGTTCCCGGGCTTGATCCCCGGTAGGGCAATTTTAAGAAATTGCGTTTTCTAATTTGTCTGAGTTTGGCTTCGGCCGTGGCTGGTTATCATTCTACCATTAAAGACGTAACGCCAAGCAAGAGATTTGTGTTCTGGTATTACGCTGCGTAGAAACTACAAGAGGTAAATTATCCCTTGCCAGATTACTTATTGCATACAAAATAAAAAAATATAAAAACAAAATTAAGATAAAAATGTGTACAAAGGCGGCCTTACCGCTTGGAGCGATCTCCTCCAGACAACCTTTGAATTTTAGAAGCTTACTATATATTCATAAAAAAACTAAGAACTTATAGATATTTTATTGATAATATAACTAGAAAATACACACACACATATACTAGTGGCATAAATATATATACATATATGTATAAAACATATATTACATAATTAATTTTTTTTTCATTGTTGACAGATTAGCGCTTGACTGTGATCTCACCTGATGGTAAGTGATGATACAGTCTAAGATGGAAGCGCGCTAATCTGTTAAGAGGCGATATACCCCTTACGGTTTCTACACTGCACCTTACCGGAACACAAATCTCTTTGTTTGGCGGTACGTTTTTGCTAATAGGGTGGTAAGTAGCCACGGCCGAAACCTCCCACCAGTCCAGACTTAGACAAATTAGAAAATACAATTTCCTAAATTCGTCCTACCGGGGATCGAACCCGGGACCTCCGCCAGCAAAGCGAATACTCGCACCCCTGCGCCAGCGAGGCCGTCAAAATATATACTAACATATATAATATAATAGACTTACATATTATATATCCGGTACTTATAAACATACACAAATTATTATACATTACTAAGATAATATTTAATTTATCTTAGACTGTATCAATACTTACCATCACGTGTGACCACAAACACTCGTTAATATTTGCTTTCGTTATTCGTGTCATAATGATTCAAAGTCAAACTAAAAATCTAATGTTCTGAGGGTTTTATTAGCTCAGATCTTAGAAGAATCCACAACAAACTCAGTCAACTATATTTTATTTTTATCGTTATGATATCATATTGATTATCTTAGTAATTCATTCCCAAACTATTTATCGTCTAAATGATCTATAACAATAATGTATTGTCGTTATATTAAGGAAAACATACATTTTTATGCAATTTGTATTCATAAATCCATATACATTTATTTATTTGTCTCTATCCATTAACAAAATAACATTGTGCTGAAAAGAAAATTGTACGTGCCGTATTTTAATAATATTTAAACATATTGTAATACACTTTAATGTATAATTTTTAGATATATTTTGCTGTGAGAATATGGTTTTATCTTGCATTGTGTGAGCGATGGAATTAGTGATGATAATCAGAATGGAATGTTTCACCTGATTATCCCTTATCAGGTATGAACTGCAAAGGCTTGTAATTTCAAACCATTCATTTAAATTGATTAACCATTCACATTTAACAGGAATTATTATCAACCAGATGTGCCTGACAACTAATATACAAACAACTGTAAGGAATATTAAATAGCAAATATTTTCTCGAAAAAAGTGACGTTCTTTATACCCTTTATAAAAACCTTATTCGTTAAACAACCGTAGGATAATTTAATTACATTAACAGGTGCATATCGACAAAATATATAAACCGTGTTGGTATCTACCCATTAATATAGTTTAAACGTTTATAAACCACGAAATTGAAGTTTAAAATAATAAACTGTAGGATAAATCTTCGAGAACGTAATGAATTTTGAGCTTAATAAACTTTTAAGGTCATTCAAGTGAACGTCGTCGTCGTCGTTTCAACCGATGGACGTCCACTGCTGGTCATAATGACGTCTACAAGGCCGGATCTTGCGCCGCCTGGCTCCAGCGGCTACTGGCGACCCTCTTTATATCACCGGTCCAGCTTGTGGGGGGCCTGCCTACACTGTGCCGTCCGGTGCGGGGTTGCCACTCCAGAACCTTTAGCCTCCAACGTCCATCGGTCCTTCGGATTATGTGCCCCGCCCATTGCCACTTCAGGTTCGCGATTCGCAGGACTATGTCGGTGACTCTGGTTCTACTACGGATCTCTTCATTTCTGATTCGATCACGTAGAGAAACTCCGAGCATAGCCGTCTCAGAACCGTAGGTCATCACTGGCAACACGCACTGTTCGAAGACTTTAGTCTTTACGCACTGAGGGTTATCGGACGAAAACATCTTGCGTAACTTCCCGAACGCAGCGCAACCGAGTTGGTTTCGGCGGTAGACCTCCTTCTCGAAACTGGATCTACCTAGCTGGACTATATGTCCCAGGTTTGTGTACTCCTCAACAATTTCGAGAACTGAGTTTTGGACATGGATATTAGACATAATTTTCGTCTTATCCATGTTCATTTTCAGGCCCACCTGTTGAGAAACTGCTGAGATCATCAAGCATTGTATTGAGATCTTCGAGAGACTCTGCCATAATGACTACGTTATCTGCAAACCGTAGATAAGTGATGTACCCGTAGATAAGTGATGTACTAGAAGACCTTTTTAAACTTTTGGCATCAACATCAACGGCGAGAAGCCGTTGATGTTGATGCCAAAAGTTTAAAAAGGTCTTCTAGCGCCGCAGTTAAGAGCTTCGGGGAGATAACATCTCCCTGTCGTACTCCACGTTGCAGTTGGATAGACGCTGTGCTTAAACTTGATCAATATAAACTGTATTAAATTCAACGTTTTCCTAATTTTTTCTTTCCCTCTTCTTTAANACGCATAGAGGCTTTCGAAATGTGGGCATATCGGCGCATGCTTTCAATAACTTGGACCCAAAAAGTCAGCAACGCAGAAGTTTTAAAACGAGTTAGTCAAAACTGCAGGCTATTGCAGACCATCAAAATCAGGAAAGTTGCCTATCTTGGTCATGTACTCAGACACCAAAGATATGATCTCCTGCAACTCATAATGATGGGCAAGATTGCCGGAAAACGCGGTGTTGGCCGCCGCAAGAAATCGTGGCACCGCAACATTCGTGAGTGGACTGGTGTTACGAGCGCTGCCAAACTGTTTCACCTCGCCCGAGATCAAGACAGTTTCTCGCAGCTGATGTCCAAACTCCAGTAATTGGAGAGGAACGAGAAGAAGAGGAAGAAGGCCATTCACGTGAACGTCTTTTTGCTACCTTTATGGTACTACTAGCAATGCCCCACGATTTCACCCGTAGATACCGATCTCGTGGCAGTCGAAAGTCTACTAAGTCGAACTATAGATTTATTTTTGTTAATATCAAAGTTTAATCAAATCAGAAATATGGAGATCCGTAGGCGACCTAAAGTCACCGACGTAGCCTACCGAATTGCAAAGCTGAAGTAGCAATGGGTAGGGCACACGTCCATCGGTTCTGCGAACCGATGGACGTTGGGGCCCGAAGGTGCTAGAATGGTGGCCTCGCACCGGAAAACGCAGCGTAGGCAGACCCCCACCAGGTGGACCGATGGCATCAGGCGGGTCGCCGGCAGCCGCTGGATACAGGCGGCTCAAGATCGGGCCCAGAGGAATTCATTAGGAGAGACCTTTGTCCAGCAGTGGACGTCCATTGGTTGAGACGACGACTACGAAAAGTTTTATTTCACTTAGGTTTTAATTACTTTACGACATATACTCGTATATGTCGGAGAATAAGAGAGAAGGAGAGCATAAAGCGTAGGGTTCTCCGCCGACATCGTTATCAATGGGATCCATAATTTAATTTCTTATACTGTGGGCGTTCGTGGGTAATGTTGGTGCAATCAAATACTTTATTAATTGTCTCTGATTATAATGTTCAATCACTTAATGTTCCCGATATCAATTTAAACAAAGTCATTAACAATAATAGCTAGAAACGCGACACTTGAGAACTGCCGAGAGACGCGCCGGACTGGCACTTATTGACTCTGCTCCACACCGATACACAGATGGCGCCAGCGTTCCACGGACTATTACACACGGACCAGCGATCCACAGACTCTTGCACTCTGACATATACAAATATGTGTACTGAATATTCCAGAAGAACTGTGAACAAATAAAAACAATCATTCTGGAATACATACACTCTTCTTTGTCTATTTGTGTATGATGACATGTAAATAAAATGGTACACTGCAAACAAAATGAGTGTGGCCATCGCTATACTACATTATAATATAATTTTCTTTAGATTGACATTTTAAAATTTGTTGTATCTTTTAAAATTTATGTCCGATTTTAATAATTTAAAAATTATTTTACTGGTATTGAAACGGTCTTTAATGACACATTTATGAGAATAATGATTAATACAGAGTTATATATATGGATTGATTGTTGTCGGCACTTTTATAAACTTTTAAAATGTAAAATAGTAGTTACAGTGGCATAACTATAGTAGTTGGAGTTATGGTATCGTAAACTTTTTTGTACATATTAATACTTTCTATAATATTGTAGAACATTTTGTTGTTCTATCATCATTAGTTTCCGCAGCCCACGCGATGACAGATTTTATACGACCAATTTTTTCACACCTTGGCTTGTATTAATGCATTTTTATTAGGGATCCCTATCTTTTTGAGAAAGTAATATAGCCTATGTTTTTCATTAAAAAGGCAGCTTTCTGATTGTGAAAGATTTTTTGAAATCGGTCCGGCAGTTTTTGTGTGAAAACGTTACAAATCAATTTACATACATACAAAAATATAAATGTTTTCTCTTTATAATATTAGACAGAGAGAGAATACACTTTATTGCACACAAGATAAATATAATCAGACATATAAAATAAGATACTTATTACTATAACTATAGCATGCAAAGGCGGTCTTATTGCTACAAGCAATGTCTTCTAGATAACCTTTTTATATTGAGAAGCTGACTTAAATAGATAGGGCAGAACAGTGCCAGAAACTTAAATGTAATAAATAAAAATAAATTTTAGTTTATAACGATATAAGATATTTGTTTATGAATATATAAATAAAATCAATATCGTCGTCGTCGTCGTCGCTTCATCTTGCGCCGCCTGGCTCTAGCGGCTACCGGCGACCCTCTTTATGTCGTCGCTCCACCTTGTGGGGGGTCTCCCTACACTGCGCCGTCCGGTGCGGGGTCGCCACTCCAGCACCTTTGGCCCCCAACGTCCATCGGTCCTTCGGACTATGTGCTCCGCCCATTGCCACTTCAGGTTCGCGATTTGCAGGACTATGTCAGTGACTCTGGTTCTACTACGGACCTCTCCATTTCTGATTCGATCACGTAGAGAAACTCCGAGCATAGCCGTCTCAGAACCGGCAGGGTCATCATTGGCAACACGCACTGTTCGAAGACTTTGGTCTTTAGGCACTGAGGGTTATCGGACGAAAATATAACTTCCAGAACGCAGCCCAACCGAGTTGGATTCGGCGGTTGACGCCCTTCTCGAAATTGGATCTACCTAGCTGGGCTATATGTCCCAGGTATGTGTACTCATCAACAATTTCGACAGCTGAGTTCTCAACGATGACTGGGTGAGGCGGTACATGGATATTAGACACAATTTTCGTCTTATCCATGTTCATTTTCAGGCCCACCTGTTGAGAAACTCTGCTGAGATCATCGAGCATTGTATTGAGATCGTCGAGAGTCTCTGCCATAATGACTACGTCATCGGCAAACCGTAGATGAGTGATGTATTCGCCGTTGATGTTGATGCCAAGTCCGTTCTACTCCAAAAGCTTAAAAAGGTCTTCCAGCGCCGCAGTGAAGAGCTTCGGGGAGATAACATCTCCCTGTCGTACTCCACGTTGCAGTTGGATAGACGCTGTGCTTAAACTTGATCAATATAAACTGTATTAAATTCAACGTTTTCCTAATTTTTTCTTTCCCTCTTCTTTAACCCTATAAGAATGTTTAATTAATACTATATTGTAAAGTTTCAATGGAATTGAATGTGTACTGTAACTCTTTTAATATTTAGTAGATTTTACTGTAGATTGAGTGCTACGTCTATTGCGGAATCCTTATAAATCATATAATAAGATATTATTAAAAACAACCAGTGTAGGAAAAGCCTCCATAAGGTGGACCGACGATATAAGGAGGATCGCCGGTAGCCGCTGGAGCCAGGTGGCACAAGATCAGGCCTTGTGGGCATCGTTTCGTGAGACCTATATCCAGCAGTGGACGTCCATCGGTTGAAGCGACGACGACGATTAAAAACAACAGGAATATATATAAATTTAGCCGACACAAAGTGCTTTTAATAACACTTTGATCCAGTAGACTTCTTATTAGTTTTATTATTAAGACTTCAATAATGAGAGAATTAGTAAAACGGTAAAAGTTTTTGGACGAAATTTAACCCATTACTAAACTTACTATCATAATAATCGAATAAAATTAGATTTTCTTTTAAGATAATGATCGCTTCCATGAATGAAGGCAAATATTTGATGAGTTTAATACGCGAGACTTAGTGATTCATATTTTCCGTGAAACTTGACGGCTAATGCCTACGATGAAGTCCTTAGTTAAGCAGTTCATTCTTAAGTATCTTACAAACAATGGAGCGTGAGCGTGAGAAAATGTTTTAATATTACTTAGAATATGATATAAGGTTTTGGGCGATTAAATCTATCAATTACATGTATTTACAATAATACAAATATTGTTTCTTTACGTGAAAAGTTTATGTAATAGCTTATTTAAATTGTATCCATAGGTGCCATATATTAGGACCTAATATATATTGTATTCAATATCTTATTACATAATAATGAGGAACTAGATCTTGTAGATAGTACCGCTTTCTTAGGTATAACATTAGATAATAAATTACAGTGGGGGCCCCATATAAGTGGTCTATCGAATAGGCTGAGCTCTGCGGCTTACGCTGCTAAAAAAATTCGTCGTCTGACAGATCTTGATACTGCCAGACTGATATATTTCAGTTATTTTCACAGCATTATGTCATACGGTATTCTACTTTGGGGTAATGCTGCTGATATAGATGCAATATTTATGCTGCAGAAAGGGGCCGTTTGTGCGATTTACAATATGGGTCCAAGAGAGTCGCTAAGAAACAAATTCAAGGCAATTAACATAAAGACAGTTCACTGTGTATACATATTAGAAAATTTGTTGTACGTGCATAAAAACATTGACTCTTTTAATAAAAAGAGTGAATGTATATCATATAACTAACGAAACAAAAACAAACTTGTTATAAATTCTATAAGGCTGCATAAAATTAATAACTCATTTAAGGGTAACTGTATACGTATCTATAATAAACTCCCACAAGACGTTTTAGAGATGGCATTTAATAAATTCAAAGTCTTTGTTAAAAGAAAGTTTATAGAAAAACAGTATTATAAGCTGCAAGATTACTTAGACGATAGAAACGCGTGGGAGTAAACGTACTGCTCTAATTAGAATTGAAACATATTAACCTAATATGATACTGTAATGATGATGGTAACAAAAAAACAATAATACCCGACTGAGTTTGTTGTGCGCCCTTCTCGGAACAGGGCGCGAAGGAACCCTTGTATCTTTAGATTTTAAGTCGTTCTGGAGAACTAGCATCAGACGTACATTAGAACTAGAGTGTGGAGAAGAAAAACAATAGATATACATATTATTTGACGATTCAAAAGTGCTGTAATATGCCTACTTGAATAAAGATATTTTGATTTGACTTTGACTTATATATCTCTAATAATATTCACTTATGGAAAATAGGAGAGAACGGAGAAGCATAAAGCACAAGGGCGTAGGGTTCTCCGCCGACATCGTTATTAATTGGATCCATTGTTTAATTTCTTATTCTGTGGGCGTTCAATCACTTAATGTTCCCGATATCAATTTACACAAACTCATTAACAATAATACCTAGGAACGCGACAGTTTCAATAGTCGACCACTCGGGCCGACCGCCACTCGAGAACCGCCGAGAGACGGGCCGGACTGGCACTTATTGACTCTAGCCCCATGCTGATACACAGATGGCGCCAACGTTCCACAGACTCTTGCACTCCGACATATATATTATTTGACGATTCAAAAGTGCTGTAATATGCCTACTTGAATAAAGATATTTTGATTTGATTTTGACTTATATATCTGTAATAATATTCACTTATGCAGCAAAAAAGTGAAATGCACAACTTTAATACAAGAAATAAAACCGAACGTGTTATCCCATATTTTAAAGTGAAGAAGCTTCAGAAATCATTCGTCGCGTTGAGCATACGCATTTTTAATTAGATACCGCAATCAGTTTTAGATTTGCCTCCGCATAGTTTTAAGAAATATGTCAAAAACATACTTTTACAAAAGAATGATATAATGTTGAAGATTATTTGGAATTATCCTTGAAATATGAGCTAACTCACCAATCGTCCAGTTGTAATGGTCGCTACAATTTTCTTTAGATTTTAAAATATGTTATATCTTTTGCACGTAATATCCCATTTTAATAATATAAAAAGTGTTTTACAGGTACTGAATTGGTATTTAATAAAATATTATTCCATATGATACGGATACAGAGGTGTGAATAAAATGGATTGATTATTGTCGGCACTTCTATTAACTTTTAAAATTTAAAAAAGTAGTTATAGTGGCATAACTACAGGAGTTGCACATATTTGTTGATATTAATACGTTCTATAACATTGTAGAACATTTTTTTGTTCTATCGTCAATAGTTTACGAAGAACACGCGATTACAGATTTTTTATCACTAGTTTTTTCACACCTCGGGTTTCATTAATGCATTTCATTAGGGATCCCTATTTTTTTTTAGAAAGTAATATAGTCTATTTTGATCAGTACAAACGCAGCTTTCTAATGGTGTCAAAATTTTTTAAATCGATCCAGTAGATTCTGTGTGAAAACGTCACAAATTTGTGTCTATTTAAAAACTAGCCATGCTCCACAATGGTACTCGTTTAGATATTGTAAGGTAAATTTAGGAAGTACCGTCATTCCAGAAAAGATACCAGTACAGTATGTACTGGTAAAAAGGTTACGTCGGTTTGTTTGGTTTTGAAAAATCTGGGAAATGTATGGAAAGTTTATCGGATTTTTCATTGAAATATTATTTATGTTTTAGGTTTATGTGACTGATCTCATTTTAAGTTTAAGGTACAATCATGCTGTCTTGGTAAGAAATGATTTACTTCTTGAAGAATACTCCGCATACTACGGATAACCAGGAAGACCATAAAATCCATTCTCGCACAAGTCAATGTATAATCGATCCTTTCAATGATATATAAAAGAATCCTACTAATCCTATTGCCGACTTTGGGCTTATTTTTGAGTTTAAATTATTATTTGAGACTTGAATTATTTAAAATAATAAACTATCATTAAAGTATTAGATTGTATAATGACTAGTACGAAAATATCAGTTATGGTCTGATTATATTAAAAAAATGTTTGTTAATTGAGTATTATGGAGGTTTCTGTGTAATGTTTAATATGATGGTGCATAAATTTATTTTTAAATAATTGGCCAACCAATTGGCGCGAACCCTACTTTTCTTGTGCGGAGTCAACATTGTAGTTAAAGTAAAGATTATGTAAAAAGTGATTAAAGAAGTGAATTTTATGCCAAGAAACAACGACAGATAAGTCGCTTCACATTACTAGCCGAAACCCAGATAACCTAGAAAAATTATTGGTGGATTAAAGAAACGGAAAAATGAGAAAAGGAGTCTCAAAGAAATGAAGCCAGAAGTATAGTTTCGACTCAGCAACGTAACGCAACGCAAAGTTCTGGCTTGGCTGTACATTTTTTTTAATGGTGTGGTAACTAAACACGGCCGAAGCCTCCTACCAGTCAAAACCTCAGAAAAATTAGAAAATGTTATACCTACTTTGTCCAGACACGAATCGAACCTAGGACATCTGCTATCGACTAAATTCAAAGTCTTAAACTCAAATATTATGATAACTTTTGAAATATTTAAATCGTTTGGTTTATTATATTTTTTTTATTTTGCTGACAGATGATACAGTCTAAGATGGAAGCGCGCTAATCTGTTAAGAGGTGATATACCCCTTACGGTTTCTCCACAGCATCGTACCGAAATACAAATCTCTTTTTTTGGCGGTACGTTTTTGCCGGTAGGGTGGTAACTAGCCACGGCCGAAGCCTGCCACCAGTCCAGACTCAGACAAATTAGAAAATACAATTTCCTAAATTCGTCCTACCGGGGATCGAACTCGGGACCTCCGCTAGCAAAGCGAATACTCGCAGCACTGCGCCAGCGAGGCTGTTATTAATATAATACAAGTAAAAAACTTTGTTTGCGTCATTGATTTTTTGTTTATAAAGCATCAAACATTATATTTCTATAGATAGAATCATTTTTAATAGCTCTGACCAATTATTCGCAAGGTTTTATAATACCTACTTCCGTTAAGATTACGGAACGAAAACGTTGTTTCTCGTTATAGTTAATTGATCATTAATGTTGAATAACTCGCTTAATGCTAAGTTTTTTCTGTTGATTATTTATTTATACAAAAAATATTTATACAGTTTACATCAGAAGTGTATAATATGAAATAATAAATTAGGATATCGTGTTTCTTTAAGAGAAAAGTTTAAAGACACATCTATTCTCACAATACCGTCGCAATATATATTGAAGTGAGTTTAATAGAAGAAAACTTGTTATCTGATATTTTAGAATGTAGAAGGTGCAGAAATCATTTGTCGGATTGAGCATACGCATTTTACTTTTAAGAAATATGTCAAAACATCCATGTTGAGGATTATTTAAGCGATAAAGACGTTTGGATTTTATTCCAGTTGCACACATAACAAAATATTACTTCTGAAACTACATTTAAAAGAGTAATTGCTGAAGTACTTGCCGGTTTCTTCTCAGCGGAATTAATTTTCTGAGTCGGAGGTAGATTTGTTACCAACAGACAGACTACTGACTATTTAAAAGTCTGAGTCTACTAGTGCCTTGTAAAAAAAGCCTTGTAAGTGTATAGCGATATATATGTTTGACCATTATGAATTCTGAAATTACTCCAACTATTTTCTGTTTCTCTTTCATTGTACTGAATTTGTGACAACTTTTTGTTGCATTTTTTAAACCGAGAGATCGTTAAGCATCAAATAGACGGCACTGCACTTTAAATCCTACATTTAAGACCAAGTTTTTTGTTGCTGACAGGTTAGCGCTTGACTGTGATCACAATTGGTGGTAAATTATGTAGTCTAAGATGAAAGCGCGATAGTCTGGTTAGAGGCAATTTATCTCTTATGGTTTCTACACAGCATCGTATCGAAATACAATCTTTTACTTGGCATTACATCTTTGCTGGTAGGCTGGTAACAAGACACGGTCAAAACACCCCACCAGTTGAGGTTCAGACAAATTAGAAAATGCAATTTCCTTAATTCGATCTACCAGGGATCGAACCCGGGACCACTGTTAGTATTCGCACAACTGCACCAGCGAAACCGTCAAATTTACGTTACAGGGATTAGATTATGTGGTTATTTTGTAAAATATTTTTAAATACAATTACTAAATTTCCAACTGATTAAATTTACTTGTGATTATCAAAATATTCTTTGAAATATTCAAGTAGGCTCAAAAACCACTTTTGAATTTACCACCGGTTCGGGAAGTTGATTCCCCTGAGAAGAAACCGGCACGAAACTCAACAGTTACTCCTTTAAACATAGTTTTTGTACGTTACCATGTGTTTAACTTTCATGTGCCACTGGAATCAAGTCCAAACATCTTTGTCGCTTAGATAATCGTCAACATTTTAATATGCCTTTTGTAATAGGACATTTTTTACATGTTTCTTAAAACTATGTGGGGACAAACCCAAAAGTGACCCGGGTATCTCATTAAAAATGCGTGTGCTCAACACGACAAATGATTTCCGTGACCTTTTTCACCCTAAAATATGGCATTACAAGTTTGTTTTATAATTGATGTATTAAAATTGTGTATTTCGCTTTTTTGCTGTATAAGTGAATATTATCACAGATATATATAATGTTATTCAATATAGAACTTTTAATTAGGGTTACACTTGCCGTACCAAATTACAACGCTAGATCTCACATTAAAAATAGGCAAACTTTTAGGCCAAGTTTGCTTAAACTAATTTAGGTAAAACTGCTCCGCTTAATAGAATGGTGGTATCATATAATAACATATTTAAAAAAGCTAAGCTTGATATATTTAATGACTCGGCCAAATCATTTAAAAAGAAAATAATAAAATATATGTCTTCCCATTAGGTTCTATATTTTTGTGTTGTTCTTTTGTAACTTTAGATTTAATTTCATAAATTAACAATTAACCATGATAACATTATATCGAACTTTAACATTAATACAGACAAAATAAAAGTTACTAAAATGCGCCATCAGAAGCAAATGGATGGGTGCCCATAAGGCTGGCAGCGTTATCTCTTTGGACAGCGATACTTATACGCTGTTTGAAGTACCACCCGGCCTTAGGGTCACGGGTGACATCAACTAAGTGAGATGAGATTTCTTTCAAAAAGCTTTTAGCCTCAGGACCCCACGGTCCCAATGTCTCCACGCCAAAAGGCACAAATATGTATTCTAAAGCAAGGCTCTCGTATTTGCGCCTCTTGGCGTTTTCAGCTAATGACGCCGCCGCTCCCGCTGATTTGGATGTAGCGTCAATGTGAGATGGTGCAAGCGAATCAACACATGTAGCATCCCACACCAACGACCTTCCTTTTTTCCAATGCATCAACGACATACCATCAGGTCTCTTACCATCATCACGTGCAATTCCATTCGGCTCGAGAATAGCCGGCACGTTAATGGTGACAAGGGTCCTTCTGATGATGTCGTTGATGCCGGCGTATCTCGCAAGACGACCAGCACTACGAAGACAAGACAGACCATGGTGACCGAGTTGATTTACCCACTCACCACATTTGCAACGCTGGGGCTCTGTTGTTTTCACACCCAGACGCAGACACGTCGATAAAGATAAGGTAGTCTTGTCTAACAAGTCATAAATATTTATTATTATTATTTTATGTATACTTTTCAAATAGTTAGTTTAGTTTTTATTGTATTTCTTTTTTAATAAGGTATGCTTTCATAAGAATGTCCGAAATTGTGCATGCTGAGTTAGCCTGTAAGTGGGGTATACAATATAGATATTCTCAATTTATATTGTATACAACGTTGGCTTCCTAATAAATAAATATATTGCGACGGTACTGTGAGAATTGATGTTTCTTTGAATTTATGTCTGAAGGAAACGCGATTCTAATTGATATATGGCACGTATTGCTCTTTTCTGTAATATAAAGATACTTTAAATGTCCGCCGTCTTACCCCATAATAAATTGGTATAAGACTTAATGAAAACCTCTCACTATTTTAAAGTACTCTTTGTTATATTTTTACCGACAGCTATCAGTGAAAATCTTATTAAAACCGGTCAAGTAATATGGGGGCTAAGGAACTTTATATTGGTGAAAGAATTATTTAAATTCTTTGTTTATAATTTAAAAAGATGATATTTTAAAATGTTTACTATTAGCTTTAATCTACGGTCGACGCGGTGGGAAAATATTAATTACATTATTTAGGATTCCCATAATGTTATACCATCCATTGAATAAAGTTTATGAGATATTTATAGTCTTTTTTAAACACACCTAGAAGTAAATATCATTAACTTTAAAATACTTTTTGTAAGGTGTTAATTATGTATAAGGTAATCCGTAATCTCTAAACGGATTTAGTTAAAACTTTCTAAGTGATTACTTTGAATTGTGCATTATCGAAATATCCAAAACGTTTATTATTTAAAGCTTTGTGTAAATTTTAATCCTTTCTAAATTATTGAATTATAAAAGGAACTAAATAAAAAAGTATGTAGCACAATTTCTATTTATTAGATTTTATTGATTTGTCTTATTATCTAATTAATCCGAGTTTTCTAGTAAATTAACAACATTATATTCACATGTTACTATAACAACAATGAGTAGATGCATTTAACTTTATATACAAATATATAGTACGAATATCTACAGTCACTTGGTCGTTTTCAGACTTTAAAAGTATATAATATATATTAATAAGTAGCAATATAGATCACGGGTATAGATAGCTCTAATAGTAACTATAACAATTTACAGTATATTACAATATCGTTATAAATAAAGAAAGTTTTTAGAAAGTACGTAGGTATGAACAGATAATATCGGCTATGACAAATAATAAAATAAAAAGAAAGAAAATATTCAGTTTCAACTATTATCCCTGATAATAAATGAACTGGAATAAAATTAAAATAAAACAATAAAAATAGATTCATAGAAAAGATTTCAACGCGTGAAAATTATCAGTTAACGACTTGTATAAGAAATAGTTTCTGAAAAATAGTGTTATCGAATGAAACGGAACACTACACGGTTGTTTTGTCGCTAGAAATAATACTGATTCACTATTCACAATTATACAGAGCACGACACTGCTACCTTCGTGTGTATTTTATACACTAATCTCAATAAACGTTGTCATTTTTCTGGATAAAGACGTTTAAGTGTCCGGTGGGCGCTGTTGATCTGGGGGGCTGGGAGGTGCAGGCGAGTGCGGTGCCGCATGGCGGCGTAACTGCTGAAGCAAGGCCGGGTCTAAAGCAGGCCACCACCCACCCAACAAAGGATAGTGCGCAGCCGGGGCTAAAGGCGGCCGCGTCTCTTCCTCCGTCGACCGCACTTCTTCCTGGTCGCTGGCCACAACATCGATATCTTCCTCGACCTCCTCTTCTCCGCTACTATCTCTTCGAATGCGTTTTTCAGGCCCATCGTCGGGCGCGAGCAGCGAAGCTACGTCGAACTGCCGTTTCCGAGTCTGGGCTCCCGTGGGAATTCTCCCACCGCTCCAAAACGGCAGAGGTAAAGCCGTCGGGGGAGGAGATTGCGGAGGCGGAGACGGCGAATCCTCGCCGTCATCGTCAACGGCGAGTCCCATGTGCTTCCGCACCTTCCTCTGCGCCTTGCGTCTCCTGAAATCACCCTTTCGAAAGTCTTCGATATTAGCTGGATGAATAGCCCAATAGTGTCCTTTGCCGTTAGCTGATCGTCCCGCTTTGACGAAACAGTCGTTGAGCGACAGATTGTGCCGAATGGAATTCCGCCAGCCGGGGCCGCGCGATCTAAAGTATGGGTAGTTGTCCAATATGTGTTGGTAGATGTCGGAGAGGACGAGCTTTCGATCCGGCGAGCTCAGAATGGCCATCGCAATGAGGCCGATGTAGCTGTGTTGCGGCTTCGGTTCCTCCGGTTGGAGGGCTCGCTGCTGCAGGAGGGACATGGAGAGAGCCAGTCGCGGGGCGTAAGGGCCGTAGCAGGGCGCGACGGCCGGCGGGTAGAGGCGCAGGCGTTCGGCGACGGCATAGTTGTAGAGCTGCAGGCGGTAGTGGTCGATCGCGGCGGCGGTGACGGCGGGCGCGTCTTTGGCCAGCGGCCAGGAGCCTCCGTCGGCTCCGCTACACATGGTCGCGGCGGCGGCTGGGGCGCGAGTGCGGGCCCGTGGCGCTCGGCGGCGAGAGGCGCGCGCTAGCCGGGGGCCGCGCCGCCGCCGGCCAATCACCGCTCGCGCGCTCCTTGTATACGTGTTTTTGTTTAGCGACGCCCCACTCCGGTGGCTTTGCGACGGCCGCTCTGCCTTGAGGATGAAGTACGGACCGCAGGTAAGTGATTTATGAGCTGCGAACTAATAAATAAAATCGAGGATAATAAATAACGTTGGTATATTATGTTGATACGTTAGGGAAATGTTACGATTTGTTTGTATTACGATGTTTATGCCCTGATACTTCGTATTGGACATACACAAATTAAAATAATTGTATAACATGTATAAGTAAATATATGAACTTAAAAGTTTCAAATGTTTGGTTCGTGTATGTTATTTTTAAACATTTGATTAAACAAAATGCTATGGTTGCTATTTTTGGTTATTCCACTATTTACAACGGGCTATTTAATCGTGAGAAATTTTATAACATAAACTTCAAGTTATTTAATAATATGTTTATATCTCAATTGCCTCATTGGTCTATTGGTTAGCATATTCGACTACAGACATGAAGTCTGAGTTTGAGTCCCGGGTCGGGCCAATTCAAAAATCGATATTTAGTTTTCTATATTCTTTCAATATTTGCCCTAAGTTGGCGGTGTAACTCGAAGAGCAGTCGTTAGGCCGTCGTTCCTGCGCCTGATCTATGTCTGGTCGTGTCGAATTGCCGTCACGTCGGACTATGAGCGTAAAGGAATAGAGAGTACAGTTGAGAACTATGCCTGCCAACCCGCAGTGGAGCAGCGTGGTGGGTATATGCACTAAAAACCCTCTCTCCTAAGAGT
This sequence comes from Elymnias hypermnestra, assembly GCA_015832385.1. Taxonomy (NCBI): domain Eukaryota; kingdom Metazoa; phylum Arthropoda; class Insecta; order Lepidoptera; family Nymphalidae; genus Elymnias; species Elymnias hypermnestra. Next base: position 1,233,946 of record JACTOM010000053.1, on the reverse strand, counting down.
GAGGAGGCCTGTACTCAACAGTGTGACGTTAATGGGCTGTTACTTACTTACTTTTACGCCTTGTACACACTTGTCACGAACGTATAATAAGCGGTTTTTTAGTTTATCATAATCGTTAAAAATACGTATTCATATAGTATTCCTCATCGTTTTCCTTATATCTTATCAAATGTTTTAAATTTCTAACTGAATTCATGTTATAAAATAATTAACATAAGTTGTTGCCTTGCTATGTATCATATGCGTCAATTTAGTAATTTGTGCAATAACCTTTACTATATAAATCATATGTATGAATAATAACATACAAACACCATTATGTAATCACGTCACAGGAAAACTAATTTAAAACTGCGCTACAACTAAAAAGGCGATTAGGCGTTAATTACGTATCCTATTGTTTAAGTTTCTTATATCTTCATTTTTGTGCAGTTATCTAAATTCTATGGAAAACATACCTAAAATTTTGTCATTATGGGCATACTACGAATTTCTTCAAATACATTATGCAGTAATTAAGAGGTCCCCTCAGTTTCATTGTATCAATTCTACACATTTTGCCACCAGAATTTTACGTGAAGGTTATTATATTTTTAATTAAAGACTTAGTATAGCTATGGAAGTTAATTAAACATTACATTTTTCCAATTAATATTAGGTATTTTTTTGCTGTCTCTCCATTTCAAAACCGTTACAAATGACAACTTCGTAGCGAGTACTTCCCTGTTATTTTGGAGATATCACAACAAGCAACAACACATTAGTTCTCAGGAGGCGCGAAGGAAAGAGACGGCAACACAAAAATGCGCTTTTCTCTTTAAGTCTGACAAAGACAGAAAATCGTGCAACAGTTTCACATGTTGCGGTATACGGTAGTGATAGCTCACCCTTAAAGGTGACCATATGAAATTGAGCCTTAATTGTAGAAATTTAGAGTGTATTTTCATAAAATCTAAGAACGTTATAACGTGGTGAATGAGAAAGGAAAATAAAGAGATTCGGCCGTGAGTGCGAGTAGTGCAGACAGAGATATCGACGAGACGCCGCGGGCTAACAATGCAGTTGCCGCCCATTTAAATACGCCATTTTGTTTACTGTCTCCTTGCCGGCTTTTGTTGGGGAAAGCACTGTTTCAGAATTAGAAAATTAAGGAAATTTTTAAACACGGTATGATATTTAAAATGAAATTATTCAAGCATTTTGTTCTACAGCTTTTTGTGTAGCGTAGTTTAAAGTGTAGCGTAGACGTTTAACTTTTTATAGTTTTTATTTTAAATAGTGTATATATAAAACCTTTTTTGAGAGTTCGTGGTTTCTAATCTTTAAAAAAATCACTACTGCTATAAGCACAGATGGTGTAATTGTAAAATGAAATAATTTGTTGAAAAATGAAATTTGTTATTACGTCTTTATAACTCAAAATGAAACGGGTATTCATAACAATTAGTCAGTAGGTACTATTGATTTAACAAATACCTGATTTAACATTGGTTATTTTTTAAACCCAACAACATCGAAAAATTGTTATTTTAATACCTATACAATATATTTACTAACTCCGTCTACGCCTTATAAGAGAGGCAGAAAAGGAACTAATTTGGTTACCATATAGTAGGTCAACCTTAAAAGATAGACATATACTGTCTTGGATTTTGTTTTAGAACTTATAAACGCCATCAATTTTGTCATACATAAGTTTATGCAGCGTACGCAGCGGGAGCCTCCAAAAGAAAATTAAAAGTGCCTGCGCACAAAGTACACATGTCAGAAGTGAAACTTCTTTGGCAAAGTAATATTTAAGTCTTGTTTACATTTATACAAATCTAAAACTTTAAATTTACGAGACTTGAGGGAGAGAAAATGAAGATATGTTAGGATTTTAATGATTTTAATTGTCATTAAAATATGAAAATTGACTAATTGTTAATTAAAATCCCACGTGTTTTCTGTCAATATTAGAAATTATTAATTAAATTCTGTTTTGGATGTTAATCTAAATAATATCTTTATTCAGCCAAAAGTCACATAAACATACTTAATTGACTAAAATAAAGTTAGAGCAAGAAAATTAATAAATAAAAAGTAGACTAAATTATTCTATGCGTTCCCAAAACAATTATTATTTTATAGACTTAATAATACAATTTGGGGTCTCGGGAATTCAGACATCCATTAAATGACCAGTTACAAATTAAAATGAGACATGTTATTTGTAAATATTAAAACTGCCTAACCATCAATTAATTATCATAACTGCACAACTTCATAGCGCTATGAAGTTTCACTTAAATAAAGAATATGTTACAACATTCTTCCTTGGAGCAACGCTCCTATTGGTGATAACGTTATTATATATAGCCTATAGGCTTCCTTATTAAATGGGCTATGTAATACTGAAATAATTTTTGATAACGGACCATTAGTTCTATGTCTTCGAAAGCTCAAAGTCACACAGCGTGCGATGGAGAGGGCTATGCTTCGAGTTTTTAGAGGGCTAGGCTTTACGCGATCAAATCAGAAATGAGGAGATCTGTAGAAGAACCAAAGACACTGACATAGCCCTAAGAATTACGAAGCTGAACTGGCAATAGGCGGGGCACATAGTCCGACGAACCGATGGACGTTGGGGTTCGATGGTGTTGGAATGGCGAGCCCGCACCGGAAGGCGCAGTGTAGGCAGACCCCCCACAAGGTGGATCAACGACTTAAGTGGGGTCGCCGGAAGCCGCTGGAACCAAGCGGCACAAGATCGAGCACAGTGGGCATATTAAGTGAGACCTATATCCAACAGTGGACGTCCATCGGTTGAAGTGAATGAGTGAGTGTTTTTGGTTGTGTCCGTTCAGGTCTTCGCTGAAAATTAGCGTTGAAACTAAATCCCAATAATCGCTGGGCGGTTTTTCCATTTTCAGCATCACATTTTTCTGCTACTTTACTTTTGTCCTTTACTTACGTCTGCTTCGTTGGTCTACTACAGACATGAGGTCCTGGTTTCGAGTCCTGGGTCGGGCCAGTTCGAAATCGATATTGAGTTTTCAATTAAGATTTTCTCAATGGCGGTGTTATCAACCCCAATGCCTCGGAGAACACGTTAAGCCGTCGGTCCTGCGCCTGGTCTCTCTCTCCGGAAGGAATAGAGAGTACACTTGTGTACTATGCCTGCCAATCCGCAGTGGAGTAGCGTGGTGGGTCTATGCTCTTAACACCCTCTCTAATATGAGCGAGGAGGCCTGTGCCTGGCAGTGGGACGTTAATGGTCTGCTACTTACTTTTGTTATCATAGTAGATGTATAATTTTTTATTTGAAGTGTGACTTAAGAAATAAAAGGTTATTTATTTATTATAGAATAGCACGTTGAAGTAACCAAAATAGATATATATAGCGGTATTGGTACATTCGCGCGGTAATTGAATTAACGCAGCGAGCGTCACTTCAATTACTAGCGGATGAAACAAACGAGTTGTTGCACAAAACACCGCGGATACCGCGACACGCCGAACGCATGCTAATGCGGCCGTGTGAAAAATCCCTAAAAGCCAATCAAATTCATCAATGAAACACGCTCTTTATTTTACACTAGCAACGTCCCGCGGTGACACACGCGTAAATAACAATCTCATGGCAGTGGAAAGTCTACTAAGTCGGGCTGGATGAAAGTTGTATTTCACTTCGTCGTCGTCGCTTTAACCGATGGACGTCCACTGCTGGACATAGATCTCACGAAATGATACCCACAAGGTCCGATCTTGCGCTGCCTGGCTCCAGCGGCTACCGGCGACCCTCTTTATGTCATCGGTCCACCTTGTGGGGGGTCTACCTACACTGCGCCGCCCGGTGCGGGGTCGCCACTCCAGCACCTTCGGGCCCCAACGTCCATCGGTCCGTCGGACTATGTGGCCCGCCCATTGCCACTTCAGGTTCGCGATTCGTAAGGCTATGTCGGTGACTTTAGTTCTGCTACGGATCTCCTCATTTCTGATTTGATCACGTAGAGAAACTCCAAGCATAGCCCTTTCCATCGCACGCTGAGTGACTCTGAACTTTCGTATAAGGCCCATAGTCAGCGACCATGTGTCGGAGCCGTAGGTCGTCACTGGCAACACGCACTGTTCGAAGAGCTTTGTCTTCAGGCATTGAGGGATATTGGACGAAAAGAGATGCCGTAAATTCCCGAACGCTGCCCAACCGAGTTGGATTCGGCGGCTAACCTCTTATTAACGTATTTCACTTAGTTTTTAATTACTTCCTTTCGAATTATTATATACAAACTAACATTCATAATCCAAGATATATCGGTGGGTAGCATTGGTATCTTTGGAATATGAGTACAATGTAAGGGTCACTATTTTCCTTCTCCGATTTTAATAATTTGAAAAGTTTTTTGACATGTCGTCGCTTCAACCGATGGACGTCCACTGCTGGACATAGGTCTCACGAAATGATGCCCACAAGACCCGATCTTGCGCCGCCTGGCTCCTTATATCGTCCGTCCACCTTGTGGGGGGTCTTCCTACACTGCGTCTTCCGGTGCGGGGTCGCCATTCCAGCACCTTCCGGCCCCAACGTCCATCGGTTCGTCGGACTATGTGCCCCGCCCATTGCCACTTCAGGTTCGCGATTCGTAGGGCTGTATCGGTGACTTTGATTCTGCTACGGATCTCCTCATTTCTGATTTGATCGCGTAGAGAAACTCCGAGCATAGGTATTTAATATTTGTACAGGTATTTCATAAAATATAATTTAATAGCGTAAGGATTAATACAGAGGTATGAATAATATGGTTTGATTATTATCGCCACTTTTAAAACGCAAAAAAGTACTAATAGTGGCATAACTACAGCAGTTGGACATATGGCATTATGTACTTTTTTTACAGATATTAATACGTTCTATAATATTGTAGAACATTTTTTTGTTCTATCGACAATAGTTTCCGCAGCGCACGCGATGTCAGATTTTATATGACCAATTTTTTTACAACTTGGGTCGTATTAATGCATTTTTATTAGAGATTCCTATTATTTTTGAGAAATTAACACAACATATGTCGCTCAGTGAAAATACAGCTTACAAGTGGTGAAAAAATTCTCGAAATCTGTCTAGCAGCTTTTGTGTGAAAACGTTACAAACATACATACTTACATACAAAAACACAAATGTTTCCTCTTTATAATATTAGTTAAGATATAATTGTTAAAAGTTAGATAGATTATACTAATCAATTTAACTTGCTTGTTTAAAACATATACTCTGAAATATTGACTCAAAAATCTCACTAGAATAATTTTAGAATATATAAACTATGAAACGTAAAGTCGGTCACAAAAATGTTTAACCTTTTCAAAATTCATCCAACCCGGGCCTCGAACCCAGGCCCTTGTGTCTGTCGCCGAACAAGCTGACCACTAGTGATGAGCTTAAATAATCCTTACGATTGTACGTACTTTTTTTATTTAATATATTTTGTATTTAAATTAGTAAAATAATTAAAAGTGCGTGTGTACAAAGAACACATGTCAGAAGTGAAAAAACTTTAGATTTCCGAGACTTAGAGGGATGTAAAAAGGATGGTATGCTAAGAATTTAATTGTCATTAAATTATTAAAACGTAAAGAGGTAAGTAGCAGCCCATTAACGTCCCACTGCTGGGCACAGGCCTCCTCATTCATATGAAACTATCTCTTTGGTCTAGTGGTTAGCTTGTTGGACTACAGACATGAGGTCCTGCGTTCGAGTCCTGGGTAGGGCCAATTCGAAATCGATATTGAGTTTTCTATTAAGATTTGCCCGAAGTAGGGAAAAATTTGGCGGTGTGGTTCACCCCCGTGCCTCGGAGAGCAAGTTATTCAGTCGGTCCTGTGCCTGATCTCTCTCCGGTTGTGTCTCTCATCGGACTATGAAAGTGAAGGAATAGAGAGTACACTTGTGTACTATGCCTGCCAATCCGCAGTGGAGCAGCGTGGTGGGTCTATGCTCTAAAAACCCCCTCTCATATGAGTAAATTATTAAGTTTCGAAAATTAAATAATAATGCCACGTTTTTTTTTTGCCAATATTAGAAATTATTAATTAAATTATGTTTTTGAATTTAAAAATAGTATATTAAATTATTAAATGACGAGTGGCAAATTAAAATGCCACATGTTATTTGTAAATATTACAACTACCAAACCCTCAAACGAATTAGCATGAAAAACGCTGCACATCTTCGTGACGCTAATCACACGTTTCATCCGTAGAAAGCTTACTCTCACGCGCCTAAAGAAGTTTCATTTCAAAAAGTTTTACCATGACTACAATATANTCGCACCACTGCGCCAGCGAGGCCGTTATTCTGTGGAATAGCAAAGACAGAGTAGAAATTTTAATTCCTGTTTACATAATTTCCACAGATTCAAAACTCGAACGTTTTAATTTATGCAGATTGATTTTATAGCAAAACGTTCTACATTGTTGTTCTAATTGCCCGCCGCAAGACGGAGGCGTGACGCCCCGCCCACCGTTCGAGCTCTTTGTGCCCGACTGTACCCAGTAAATTCATTTATTCTCTCGCAACTGCGGCAGTTTATTTTATGTTTGCTTTGTTTATGTAACTGTACCTAGCGGGGTAGAAGTACATTCAATGGAAACGGATAACCACCTGGCGTGTCACGCCTTCTTTGAATAATTCCATATTTATTTATTTACGCACAAAACAGTGTTTCGATTTAAAAAACTATCCGATTAAGATTACTACACGAAAGAAAATTGACGTTACAAGTCAAACAAATCAGAAATAAAGAGATCAGTTTAATAACTAAATTCACTTAGGTACCCCTACGAATCGCAAAGCTGAAGTGGTAATGGGTGAAGGAAAGAAAGACAGAAAAAAAGACTTTATTTCACATTGTACAGATATCAGAAATACAAACTAAAAAAATAACAAACACACAAATTAAAAGAAAGCAATAAAATGAAATAAAAATAAGAAAACAAACTTAAAAACTAGGCACAACGCAGAAAAGGTGTCCGCTCAGCATGTTTGCGTCAGGCTACAGGCTTACGAACCGATGGATGTTGTGGCCAGAAGGTGCTGGAATGGCGACCTCGCACTGGATGGCGCAGTATAGGTAGATACCAGGATAGGAACCAGGCGATGCAAGATCGAACCTAGTAGGCATCACTAGGTGAGACTTATGTCCAGCAGTGGACGTCCATCGGTTGAAATGATGACATAACCGGAGATCAGATGCGAAGCTAATAATCGAGAAAACATTTTTACGTAGCAATAGCTCGTTTTGTGTCCCCAAACCTCTCTTGGCGACGTCCTCGGTTCCAAGCCTAATATTGGCAGGGTAAAACAACTTTGCGAACATTTCTAACCATTTAGCACCCGTGGTATATTAAATTAGAGACTTTGTGTGGAAAACTGTTCGCAAAATATTTAGGCGTCACAAAGGAGGTATTAGCATGGCGGGGGATGGTAATTTTATGTAAATCGGCCGCCGCACGACGCGCCGCCGCCGGCGAAGACGAATTTCACTTGAATTTGTTTATGTTTTAGCAACAACTTCGACGCTCGACTTTCTTTTTCAGTATTTTATATACAATACGCGACGGGAGATGAATTTATTATTACACTTTTATTTTTATCGAAAATACGTTTTAATATTGAGGGAAGTACTCTTACGTCTATAGATCACGAGTTTTTTTTCTTGCTGACAGATTAGCGCTTGACTGTGATCTCNCAGATTAGCGCTTGACTGTGATGGTAAGTGATGATACAGTCTAAGATGGAAGCGTGCTAATCTGTTAAGAGGCGATATACCCCTTACGGTTTCTACACAGCATCGTTCTACATAGCGTTTTCTAATTGAGAATAGCCTCCTTAGTCAAGATGATAAGTACGTCGACGTCGAACGTCGAACGACGTCACTACAATTGGTTCATGTGATCACGTGACATATCGATATGATAAGCCACACCCATACATTTTTAAGCGTACTGGCGTTAGAGTACTTAGAATGTGATCTTTTCTACAGGCCCAGGGTAATACTTTATCTATATGACTACGCTCTACCTGGTTGGCCTAGCAGTCACAGTCTTTAAAGCACGCCTCAATGAGTTTTATTTAACTGAAAACTGCTGTGAAAAATAACACGTTTATATCTTTTCCTTTTCTTTATGTTGTATATTTTTTTTCATATCTTTTGTGTATACATTTTTAATATGTATCTATAGATATATTGATATTTAGGTATATTATATTTATTTTACATAGATATAAAGAAAAAAATATTTTTATATATTATATTTATGTTTCTGGCGCTGTTCTGACCTATTGTTTATTTTAGTCTGCTTCTTTACAGATTGCGTGTAGCAATAAGACTGCCTTTGCACGCTATATCATAGTAATAAGTATCTTAGTTTATGTCCTTTTATTTTTAACTTGTGTGCAATAAAGTGTTCTCTCTCTCTATCTCCCTCCCTCTCTCTCTCTCTCTCTCTCTGCTTTGGCTACAGACAGATGAGGTTTTGTGGAGTCCCGGGTTGGGTGAATTCAAAAGTACTTGCCCGAAGTTGGGCTTTTGGCGGTGTACTCCTCGTTGTGTTTCGGAAAGCATATTAAACCCGACGATTCTGCGGCTGAGCTCGCTCTGGTCGGGTCGGATTGATTTTGATTGATATGATGATTGATTGATTGATTGATTTTGATTGATTTTGTGTCTCTACACACACTTGTGCACTATGATATCTACAGGGAAAATTGGTAAAGAGACAATTATGACTACGATCTCATCTGCTACTTGAGTTAAAGTCTAAGATGAAAACCTGGTAAAAGATTTATATCCAATTCCTTCAAAATAGCATTTTGACAGATTACAAATTTTGATTGGCAGGACGACTCTACTGATAAGTGATAATCAGGCTCAAGATTTTCTTTATTATGTACGTGGATAATATAAAACGCATATTTCTTACTTTTGGTCAACTTATGAACATGGGAGCGTTAAAACTGTTTTACGAATTAACATTTCTAAATAAACTATACGGCTAAGTGTGTATATTATATACGTATAATTTAATGTACAATAAAAACCTTAAAATTTTAGTAGTATACCAACATTATTACAGTTTATGGATATGTTTACTAGATAAACTTTTACGCCAATATCAAAATTAGTTCATTGATTATACAATGTTATTAAGGGTACACTATTTTTTTTCCTTTTGATAGATAGAAACAGTTTTAAAGATTGCTATAAAGAGATGTGGCCGAAGGGTGTCTAATTGTTGGGGTTATCAAGTGGAATAATATATATACATATATATTTTTAATGTGTTAATGTCTTAGCTGTAATAATGAATTCCCTGTAGTTTTATGTTAATTTGTTTCATTGTTAGTTTTTATTAATTTTATAGAGTCCTAATTAATTTGTCATTAATTTATGTTACTTTTTATTTATACCGTGATGTCACCAAAAGGCTGCAGCTGAAAATCAGCGCCAGCTGTCTTACTGACAAATGGCATAGCCTGAGCTGTTGGCCTATTCGTCGTAGCGTAAGGTTTACTACTGTTAGTATATATATAGTATTTGTAAGCCACATTNGCAGTTCTCGAGCGGCGGTCGGCTGGAGTGGTCGACTTTTGAAACTGTCGCGTTCCTAGCTATTAATGATAATGAGTTTGTGTAAATTGATATCGGGAACATTAAGTTATTGAACATTATAATCCGAGTTAATTAACAAAGTGTTTGATTGCACCAACATTACCCATGAACGCCCACAGAATAATAAATTAAATAATGGATCCAATTAAACGATGTCGGCGGAGAACCCTACGCCCCTGTGCTTTATGCTTCTTCTCCTTTTCTCTCTTATTCTCCGACATATATATTATATTTGAGTTTCTGGCGCTGTTCTGCCCTATTGTTTATTTTAGTCTGCTTCTTTACATAATAAGGATGTCGGGAAGAGATTGCTTGTAGCAATAAGACTGCCTTTGCACGCTATATCATAGTAATAACTATCTTAGTTTATGTCCTTTTATTTTTAACTTGTGTGCAATAAAGTGTTCTCTCTATCTCTCTCTCTCTCTCTCTCTCTCAGCTTTGGCTACAGACAGATGAGGTTTTGTGGAGTCCCGGGTAGGGTGAATTCAAAATTGTAATTTTTTGTTAAGAATTCGTAAGTACTTGCCCGAAGTTGGGTTTTTGGCGGTGTACTCCTCGTTGTGTTTCGGAAAGCATATTAAGCCCGACGATTCCGCGGCTGAGCTCGCTCTGGTCGGGTCGGATTGATTTTCCCCCGGACTATGAAAGTAAAGAAATAGTACACTTGTGTCTCTACACACACTTGTGCACTATGATATCTACAGGGAAAATTGGTAAAGAGACAATTATGACTACGATCTCATCTGCTACTTGAGTTAAAGTCTAAGATGAAAACCTGGTAAAAGATTTATATCCAATTCCTTCCAATCTGCATCTTAACAGATTACAAATTTTGATTGGCAGGACGACTCTACTGATAGCTGATTATCAGGCTCAATATTTTCTTTATTATGTACGTGGATAATATAAAACGCATAATTCTTACTTTTGGTCAACTTATGAACTTGGGAACTTTTCTAGCAAAGCGAGTAATGACACCAATTAGTCAGTCAAAACTGTTTTACGAATTAAGATTTCTAAATAAACTATACGGCTAAGTGTTTATGTAGATACGTATTACAGTTTATGGATATGTTTAGTAGACAAACTTTTACTACAATATCAAAATTAGTTCATTGATTATACAATGTTATTAAGGGTACACTATTTTTTATGTTTTGATAGATAGAACCAGTTTTAAAGATTGCTATAAAGAGATGTGGCAGAAGGGTGTCTAATTATCGTACTTTGATGAGTACGAGCTGCTTAGTGTTTAGTAAGTTACTGCACTTTTGTCCAATGAAATCTTAATATTAATATGTGAATTATCTAAATCCTTAATAAATCAATTCTTACGAGTAGCTGAGCCCAAACCACAGCTGTCATAACAAAAACATTTAAGTTTTTTGACCACATATCCTCTGGTCCACAACAAAGTTTTGATATAAAAGTAAAGGTAAGTTGGATATTAATAATAAATGTTATAGTCACTATAAAAACCTCTTGAAATTCGCATGGCCAATAAAAGCTATTCGAAGAATCCAAAACTATATTCTTAAAAAAATCTTTACGTTGTATTAGACATTGCGACACTTGAACAATCCCAATTTTATAGAACAAGATATTCCAGATCAAATAATGAATTATATTCTAAAGTTATACCTTATGCTCATATACTTAAAATTGAAATTTAAGAATATTAACACATTTCCATGTAATTGTAATACAATATCTCAAGCGCCTCTCATTCATATCCCTATGCAAGTTGGCACCTTTATTCAATTCCGTTGACACTTTTATACAGTGACGATTAACAGGGACAAACGAAATTAGAACCCAATAATATTATTACGTTTTTTTTCCCTAACTTCAACAAAGAGTGCCCTTACTTGTGACTTAATATTATGAATAGTGCTCGTTCTCTCGGATTACCACCTACGTATTTGTGTAAACACAATAAATATTTTTTAGTCCCCCGCTTTATCTCTCGTAAGTGTAGATTATAGATAAGTTAAAGATACAAGTACAGATAGAAAGTGACGTTTTGTAAGGCTATAATCTTGACGGTAATCGAAGACAATAACTTTAAATTCTAACATTGTGCAGATTTGGATTTATGATGCGTTCACTTCTGTAGTTAACTTTTATCTATAACGAATAAAAAGAAAAAAATCGAATAAATTGATCTGAAATACAATGGTATATAAAAAATTAATCATTCAATAATATATACCACAAGTTAAAAAGTTCTATTTGAAACAGTAGTGAAATTGTTAGTCGTTAAAAAGTTGGTCATTTAGAAGTATAAAACAAAGACAAAAATACTTCTTAATAAAAGACCATTCTGTTGATTATTCCAATTAACATTCCAAAGTAAAATAACTTACTTTTTAAAGTGAAACTTCTTTAAGCGCATGATTAGCGTTACGAAGATGTGCAGCGTTTTTTATGCTAATTCGTTTGAATGTTAAGTAGTTTTAATATTTACAAATAACATGTGATATTTTCATTTGTCACGCGTCGCTATATAATTTAATACTTTTCATAAAATATAAAATATTTAATAAATTTTCTTTTCAAAGTTTTATATTCAAAAACAAAATTTATTTAACAATTTCTAATATAGAAAAAAACACGTGGCAGTTTAATTTACAATTCGTCATTTGAGATTTAAATAAATTATTCGTATTAATTGTCGACTCATTTGATATTTTAATGATAATTAAATTCATTGAATTCGTAACATATCTTCCTTTTCCCTCCCTCTAAGTCTCGAAAATCTAAAGTTTTAGATTTGTATAAATATAAACAAGACTTAAAATTTAGTTTGCCAAAGAAGTTTCACTTCTGACATGTGTACTTTGTATGCACGCACTTTTTTTACTAAATACCGTAAAGCATGCTATAGACTACCTCATTGCTCTAGTGGTTAGCATGTTCGACTACAGACATGAGATCCTGAGTTCGAGTCCTGGCTCAGGCCAATTCGAAAACGATATTAATTTTTCGATTAAGATTTTCTCAATATTTGCCCGAAGTTGGGAAAGAATTGGCGGTGTGATCTACCCTCGTGCCTCGGAGAGCACGTTAAGCGGTCGGTCCTGCGCCTGATCTCTCTCCGGTCGTGTCGGATTCCCGTCACATCGGACTATGAGAGTGAAGGAATAGAGAGTACACTTGTGCACAATACCTGCCAATCCACAGTGGAACAGCGTGGTAGGTCTATGCTCTAAAATCCCTCTCTCATATGAGTGAGGAGGCCTGTGCCCAGCAGTGGGACGTTAATGGGCTGCTACTTTCCTTACCTTATGCTAAGCTATATAAATCGTTCAGTAAAATAAGTATTTAAAATGTAGATAGATTACTGAATTCATAAAAATTAACTGTTTTTTTAGTAACCTTAAGTATTTTAAAACCGAGCTACAGATTGTGTAAAAAACACGTATTAACACATGAATACATTATCCATGCAGCGATTGATCGAATTAACCACGTTGCACACAATGGTTGGCAGGATTAAAGGACGTTAAGTGGATTACGCTTCCGCCCCATGTCACTCTTGAGATCGGCTACTGTGCTCACTGTGGTGGTTTATTTAGTGCTCTAGAGTGCCTAGCTAATATTATTATATAGTACAGCATCGCTACAACTCAAAAACGAGAAATAAAGTTACTCGTTTGTTTAGAATTACTTAGAAGTTTTCTATTAAGAAATTGAGTTTTCTATTAAGATTTTCCTAATATTTGCCCAAAGTTGGGAAGTTGGCGGTGTGATCCACCCCCGTGCCTCGGAGAGCATGTTAAGCCGTCGGATTCCCGTCACATCGGAGTATGATAGTGAAGGAATAGAGAGTGCCCTTGTGGACTATGCCTGCGAATCCGCACTGGAGCAGCGTGGTGGGTCTATGCTCTAAAAACGCTCTCACCTATGAGTGAGGAGGCCTGTTCCCAGCAGTGGGACATTAATGGGCTGCTACTTACTTCTTACTTACTTACAATGCCAACGCTTTCATCGATTTTTCTTTGAGAAACAAGAATATGATTTCAAAGAAATCACTCTACATCCTAAGATTATTAAATGTACATGTTTTATATACAGCTTCTGTTATATATACATTCAATTCTATAGTCCTATTTGAAACTTAAAAGCGGTGTTTAATTATAAAAAATAATTAAATGTGCACATAAATATCGTATTAATTAAAACAGATACTGTAATATATTCAGATAAAAATATGTCTTTGTCTGATTTCTTGTTAACTAAAAAAGAACTACTTTTTGTTAATTTACTCTTAACGTTGGGAAAACAAATCCCGACTCGAAATATAGATCTAAAATAGGAGCTTAGTAAAATACAATACGAAATACTTTATTGCATAAAAGTTTATGAAATATAAATTCCTAAAATATAACTGTTAGTGATAAGCTACCATCCATTGCAAAGAGTGGAACCTCAAAATTTCCTAATTTTCACATCAAAATCTGTGCAATGTGTTTTAGGGCCCATTTACCGAATGCTACCTTACCTCAAAACTGCCTCATTGGTCTAGTGGTTAGCATGTTCGACTACAGAGATAAGGTCCTGGGTTCGAGTCCCAGTTCGGGCCAATTCAAAAATCAATATTGAGTTTCCTGTTAAGGTTTTCGCAATATTTGCCCGAAGTTGGGAAGTTGGCGGTGTAATCCACCCACGTGCCTCGGAGAGCATGTTAAGCCGTCGGTCCTGCGCCTGATCACTCTCCGGTTGTGTCGGATTGCCGTCACGTCGGACAACGAGAGTGAAGGAATAGAGAGTGCACTTGTTGTGTACTATGCCTGCCAATCCGCAGTGGAGCAGCGTAGTGGGTCTATGTTCTAAAAACCTTCATTCCTTGGAGTGAGGAGGCCTGTGTCCAGCAGTGGGACGTTTTTTACCTTACCTACGATGCAAGAAGGTGTCCAAACCCCTTGTCTATTTGTTTTAGACCCCTTTCACCGAATGCTACCTAACCAACGATCCAAGATGTCAAAACTCCTTTTCTTCTGTAGTGGAAGTATATATGGTCCGCGTTTTCAGTGCTTTCGTCAATAGTTAAAGATGACTAAGGCACAGGACATGACAATCACTTCAGCAGCAAGCTTTACGCTCATTATACCTGACAATGATCTCTTATTTATAAAGTTCTTCAGCATTAATCACTGATTGGTATGATGTTTACATCAAACGATTAATAAGCACATAGAAACCTTCCAGCGTAAGAGGCGTTTGATATAAACTGTTAAAAAATAAACGATGTCCTGTCATTCATAAGATGTAATTTGATAACTTAGATTTTGATATATAGTACCGTAAAAGTATAAAATTCTATTGTCTACCTAAAAGATATTCATTTATACAGCTATAAGTAACCCCAACCCTACAGCCATCGCGGAAGCTTTCGAGTGGTCATTATATTATTCATGATCGAAAACATTCGCAGTCGTCAACAATGCGTGAAAGCCATTGTCGACCATTTTGTTTTGTCAATACGTAAATACTTCATAAATATTTAAACAGCTTAAATCTCAAACCTTGAGAACGCTTTGTTAACAATTGAATTTGCGAAAAATGAAATGTACCGGATATCCCCTATAATATTGTTTTACATATTGTGTCATACACAGCACACATGTGCATGCTGCAGTGTTGGTGCCAACACTTATGTATGGTAGTGAAAGTTGGATATGGCAGAAGAATCACAAAAGTAAAATAAATGCGGTAGAGATGAGAGCGTTGAGAAGCATGAGTGGATTAAAACTGAGTGACAGAGTGAGAAATAGTGTGATAAGAGAACGTTGTGGTATAAAAGAAGACGTAGTGACTAAAATTGAAAAAGGTATGCTTAGATGGTTTGGGCATGTAGAGAGAATGAATGAAAGGAGACTGACAAAAAGGATTTATGAGTCAAGAGTGAATGCGAAAGTTGGAAGGGGAAGACCGAGGCGAACGTTCCTGGACCAAATCCAGGACATTTTAAATAACGGCCAGGTCAAGAGTACTCTAAACCGACGAACTTGTATGAAAGGTTTAATGAGAATGAAAGAAGCGAAGGAGATATGCAAGGATCGTGGCAAGTGGAAGGATATTGTCTCTGCCTACCCCTATGGGAATGAGGCGTGATGCTATGTATGTATGCATGTATGTCATACACAATTTGACAGAGGAAACCTTTCGTTGAAGGGCATATGGCAATGGCCACTTTCTGCGTGACTGTTAATTCGCTGAAAGAGGAACATGAGAGGCAGAGGGAGGATGCTGTGGACGCTCGCCTACTCCAGCGCAGGAAGTTGGAAAGTAGCAGGCGTAGATGTACGCTTTTCCCGCCTCTTTCTTAATTTTCCGGAGTACCTGGGTAGATTGCGTCTACCAATCCTCTGGTGCACCATTAAAGAATTTCGATCGCTGCGTTTTACTGGGTGTTCTGGCTTGACTTTCCTCAACTTGACAGTCTGCAAAAGTGCGCGTTTTTGATTGACACATTGTAAAACTTATTCGTTGGATAATTTCTGAGTCTAACTTATTGCCAACACGCGTCTGTATGCCCACATCTCGAAAGCTTCAATACATTTTCTGAGATCTTCTTTTACTGTGCAAGACTCGCATCCGTAAAGAAGAAGGCCAGTCGCAGTATTTTAGAAGACGAACACCCAATGGAATTTTGAGCTTGCGACAACAGAAAATTTTTGGCATTTTTAAAAATGAACTCCATGTTATTTCGATACGTGTCTTAACTTCTTGATCACTCTCCCAAGCCTCATTAAACCATGTACCCAAGTATTTGTAATTGCGTAGTCTCTCCAATTTTTGCCCCGCCACGGTTAAACAGTCGTCATCCACACCTTTTTTGGATACAACCATGAGCTTCGTTTTAGAAACGTTCAATTTGGGCTCCGCTTTATTACTGCACAAATTAACTCGGTCGACAATTTTTTGTAGGTTTTGAAATCTCGATGCTATGAGTACTGTTTAATCGGCGTATCTCATTAATATTGCGTAACCTCTCTCAAAAGTTGCCATAGAGATTAAAACGTATATCATAATTCGTAGGGAATACTTATAGTTTTATAGGCACCTTAGATAATGAATCCAGGCTAACGAAATTATGTCCCCGACCTAGTATCACATCTGATGGTACTTGATGATACAGTCTAAGATGGAAGCACGCTAATCTAGTAAGCGGCATCGTACCGGAACACAAATCTCTTGTTTGCCGTAAAATATTATTTAGCATAAATTATATGGCATACATTATTTCACGAACATTTGTAACTGTAACTTTAATATGCTCGTTATATTAAAGATTACAATAATATATTACTCCAAACATTGAATTAATTTACGATTAACATTAAAAATCCCAAAAAGATAATTTTAGATTTCTGTTTTATATCATTTATACAAAAAAAATCTCGCTCAAAGATTTTGTTACATAGTTACATACAGCCGAAGCTTATAAAAGCCTTTTAAAAAATCAAATGTTAAGCTTAAGATATATTATTATGACAATTTAGTTTAAGTTCCTTTCTAATTTAAATATTTGTCTTTATAGTGTTAACCAAATTTGCTTTCTAATTATGTAAATGTAGTAAATGCCTATAATTTAGAAACAAATACGAAAACCGATGTATTTAGGTTTAAGAAGCAGAAGATTTGTATGAGTTCTGGTTAATAAGCCTTTATTTATACCCTATTAAAGCGTGAGTTAAAAACTTTGTACACCTTTTTACAAAAAAATTCGCAGTCGGAGATGTATGAAATTTCTCACCTTTAGTTTAGAGAGAAGAGCGCAAAATGCTTATGTTTTTTTATTTAAATTATCTATAAAAATACATTAAATAAAACATTACACACACTAACATGTATTTGACACACACGCACTCTTAGTTGAAGTCTGTGGTCAAACTGATATAGATTTTCTATTTGACCACAGACTATTGTTTGTCAAACATTTAGCAAACGATAAAAAAGTTTTTATACAAAAACATCGTTTACAGTGAAGTATTGTTAATTAATTATTTTATCGCATGGGTTTTAGTTTATCTTAAAAAAAAACTATATTCGTTTTTTTATTATTTTTCCTTTTTTTAAAAATTATAGAACTTGAAATATAAAATAGGCTAATTTATAGTTTAACTTTTCCAAAATCTGTGATTTTTGAAGTATAGTCTTTGACAGTAGAACCGTAATAATTATTTATATTAATTGTGGTTGTATTAGGTCAGCTATTATAAATAAATAATTAACATAACTAATACATCTAAAGTAAGAAAAAAGTAAGTAAGTGGCAGCACATTAGCATCCCACAGCTGGGCTCAGGCCTCTTTATTCATATGAGAGGTGTTTTTAGAACAGACCCACCACGCTGCTCCACTACAGATTGGCAGGCATAGCACACAAGTACACTCTCTATTCCTTCACCCTCATAGTCCGATGTGACAGAAATCCGAGACGATCGGCCCAGGATTTACGGCTTAAAGTGCTCTCCAAGGCACGGGGGTGGAGCACACCGCCAACTTCCCAACTTCGGGCAAATATTGAGAAAACTTTATTAGAAACCTCAACATCAATTTTTGAATTGGCCCGACCCGGGACTTGAACCTCATGTCTGTAGTTGAACATGCTAACCGCTAGATCAATGAGGCAGTATTAATAAAGTAAATGAAATACGCCAATTTCAAATGATCGAATTTCAGGAAGTGGGTCAGACTGAAGCATCTGTCCGCGGCGCCGCTCTTCAAGCGTCAACCCACGCTCCGAACATCAACATCGGAACAACAAGTTTCGAAACGTATTTAATTCAATTACAACCCATTGTCCACTCAGTTTTTGCTCGAGCATTTTACACCTCAACAATGACATTTATTTTGCCAACAATAACTATATTTCTGTACACAATGGACACTCGTCCGGATTGGTCACGACCACGAGACGGTCAGACGATATTTCTTTTGGTTATTTTTTCAACACTTGAAACTAACTGTTCATGAAAGGTGAATTGTGTTTGTGTGAAGTGTTTATAATGTCCTGGCCAGATAGGATCTTAATCTGGGATTAGTAGAGCGTTAACATCCATTGTCAGGTTATTTAAATGCTTCAGTATTGCCCACCTATGTCACAATACTTCCATTTGCTTCAAACTCCCACGCATTATAATAGTACTTAAAAATCTGTTCCGATCGAACTGTATCCGGTTAAATTTAATGTAGGGATCTATATAGTAATAAAATTAATTAGCCTGTAATTTCGAAGCTCAATCTGTTCTATGGTATATCTAATCTTCGAAATTTTGGGGCAGATTTTGACAAAACTTTCTCAGGTCATAAGTCTTGAGCAATAATCTCAAGCAATAATAAATTTTATTCATAATAAAATGTTCGGTTGCACGGCATTGCATTATGATATAGAAAATATATGTATATCAATTAAACATCTTCCAATATAACGCAGTAACAGAAAGACGATTTCTTATCTACAAAAAGGACTGGGCTTTCTTTTACATATGTTTTATTATGATTTATCAATACGAAAATCAATAACGTTTATTTATTAAAAGAGCCTAGCGCAGGATCATCAAAAGTATTCAATGAACTGTTATAGTCACAATGATATGATAAAGTTTTTTAATTTGAAAGACATTTGGAGCCAAAACAACACCATAAAGTCTTTTTAATCTAATTCTTGTCTAAAAAACTAGTGTCAAACTATTTGACAACATTATACATCAATGTTATAACTGTTTACTTTTGTAAAGTTAAGATTTTTTCTAGAAAATGGTCTATTTTCCGAACATATCAAAATGTACTCCAAAATCAATGACGTATTTTTTATTCTTCATAGTTCTATTCGTATTGTTCCATATGTGGTTTGTGAACTACATACTCAATTTCGCTGACGATGTAAACTCTATCTTCTCTATAACGAAGCGTTTAAGGCAAGCACATTCAAACGATCTAAAATATATTCTCTTGTGGACAAAAAACTCTTACTATCTATTGGTTAAAGGCGGTAGAGTTATACACCCACGTTTAAATTGCACCAGAAATAATTGCATTTACACAAAAGATAAAGGACTTTTCAATGGCGATTACACAAAGTTTAACTCTATAATTTTTAACGAGGTGAGCCTATCTGATAGTAATAGGCCTGCGAAGCGAGATCCCTCGCAAATATATGTATTCAATGCTATGGAATCTTCATACACAGTACCAGCCTGCGAAATATATAACGACGAATTTTTCAATTGGACTCTCACATATCGGTTAGACTCTGATATTGTGTGGAGCTACTTTATAGTGAGAAATCTTAAGGGAAATATCGTTGCCCCTAGTCCTACGGTAAAGTGGCGGAGGAGTTTGCGTCCTGTTCACCAAAAAATAAAAACCATTTTGACGAGTAAGAAAAAGGCCGCCGCTTGGCTCGTAAGCCATTGCAGAGCTGACAGTTTGAGAGACGAATATTTAACGAGACTGCAGGAGCACCTTTTCCATTTCGCTTTAAAGATTGATGTTTACGGGAAATGTACGAATAAAAGATGCCCTTATGATGACTGTGATAAAATGATACAGAAGAATTACTATTTTTACATGGCATTTGAGAACTCGTTGGCTGAAGATTACGTTACAGAGAAAGTGCTACATGGTTATAATAATTATGCTGTACCTATTGTTTACGGCGGAGCAAATTACAGCCGGTAAAATATGTTGATCGTTAAATTTCAAAATAACTCATTAACACGTGACTGTATTTTTATTATAGATACGTGAATATAAACAGAAAATTTGTTTGATATAAATTTTGGACAGGTTAACTGATCTGGTAAATCTTACTATGCCTTCCGGCGAAGAAACTTTCAAAGAAGAATTTAAATCCTATCTCCGATAGGATATTGAGCCACTGAAATGAATCAAAATGAACAAAACTATTGCGTGTTTTAGATAATTTTGATTTAAAACTATACGGTTAATTTTCCATCTCTTAATGTGTAGAAAAGGTAAAGGTATATGCTACATACCTACTTATTAACGTTTAACAGCAGGTCACAGACATCCTAACTCAAATGAGAGAGAGTTTCAGAGTACATACCACTACGCTAGTCCACTGTCGATCGGAAGGCTACTCAAACCTCAGAAATATTTCCGGGGTATGCAGGTTTTCTCACGATGTCTTTCTTCACCAAAAATCACAATGATTGTAAAGAACATTCTAGACGAGAATCCATGCGTCTCACCACTATGCCATAACATTGACTTTACCATTTATTTACAGATTTCTACCAGCGGGGTCATACATTAACGCCCGTGAAATGCATCCATACAATCTCGCCTTCGCCATGTATCAGGCGATAAAGACCCCGGCGTTATATGAAACTTATTTCAGATGGACAAATCTATACCGTGTCACCACAGAATATGGGAACCAACACCCGCTGTGTAAACTTTGTTCCGACTTACACCGTAAGACATCAGCACCGGCTAAGAAAAAGTTTAGGCTGTGGTGGAATGGCCTCAATGGTTTTAAATGGTGCCTATCAAAGGAATATTGGAATGAAACGTGCAACGTTAATATTGATGGGAGGCATTTAATTAAAATGTATTAGGCGATTGTCGATATTGTTCGCAATTTGGACGAATGTTAGAACCAGTTACCCTTACGAATTTTGGTATGATAGTAGTTTTTGTTTCAAGCTGGGTATTTGGATGAATATTAGAAACTATAGTTATCCCTACGAAATTTTCTACGATAATGTTCGTTTCAAGCTTGGTATCTAGATCAAAATTAGAAACCACAGTTATCCCTACGGATATTGCTACGACAGTTTTTGATTCCAGCTGGATATTTGTACCAACAAAAGAAACTACAGTTATACCTACGATTTAGGTACTATAGTTTTTGTTTCAAGCTAGGTATTTGGATTAACATTAGAAACTACGGTTACCCCAACAATTTTTTCTACGATAGTTTTTGTTTAAAGCTTGGTATTTGAATTAACATTAGAAACTACGGTTATCCCTACGATTTAGGTACGATAGTTTTTGTTTCAAGTTGGATATTTCGACCAACATTAAAAACTACAGTTATCCATACGAATATTGCTACGATAGTTTTTCTTTCAAGCTTGGTATTTGGATTAACATTAGAAACTACGGTTATCCCTACGATTTTTTCTACGATAGTTTTAGTTTAATGCTTGGTATTTGAATCAATATTAGAAACTACGGTTAACTCTACGATTTAGGTACGATAGTTTGTTTTTTAAGCTAAGTTTTTGGATCATCATTAAAAACTATGGCTATCCCTACGATTTTTTCTACGATAGGTTTTGTTTCAAGTTGGGTATATTGACCAACATGAAAAACTACAGTTATCCCTACGAATATTGCTACGATAGTTTTTGTTTCAGGCTGGGTATTTGGAGCAACATAAGAAGCTACAGCTATCCCTACGAACTTTGCTACGTTAGTGTTTTTTTAATGTTTTTACTACTGCTTTATGAATTTATACAAAAATACTATCTAATAAAAAACAGAAGGATTTTTCGTTTTTGTTATTCAATTAAGATTTTGTCTACCGTCTAATTATATCAATATCTTCCTTAAAAATTTCTATAGTATTAAGTAAGTTTTAACACCAGGAAGTAAACGTAGCTCTCAATAGGTGAGGTAACTCAATCCTGTTATGTTTGCCTTCATAACAATGTTTGTTGTTTAATCCAGAGCAATTAATTTCCCTACTTTTTAGAATCAATTTAATATATTTTTTAGATATTAAAATCAGTTAATATTTGTTGCTATAGTTCAAAGCAAAATGTGTACTCTTTTCTGTGTTAGACTTTATTATGATACCATTGATCTACTATAATTGTATCAGATATTCAAAATCTACCGAATGAATTATGTTTCAATAAAATCGTAGTATAAAATGAAAGGTTGGATGGTTGACAAATTATATTGAGAAGCTTTTCAATAATATGATGGTGATAACTAATTAATAGACATAGTTTTTTATTGTGAAAACTTCGTACGAGGCGCTAAGTACTTTATTATCTGGATATAGAAAGAGATTAGCCCATCACGCTCAGATATGTAACGAGTTAAGTCGTTTCTCGTCGACTAAGGAAAGAGGATAGATATACTGTGCGTCACTGCTAAATTTAATTTACATTGAAACCACGTTATTGATAATAACTTATATACAATGGGAATTATATATTTTATAATTAATGCATCTTAAGGACACGCTAATGTTTTAGTCGTAGATAGCCAAAAGGAGTTGGATTTTCATTTCAATTGATATTTATAATATTTGAAATCCTTACTATTATTATAAATGCGAAAGTAACTCGGTCAGATTTAAATGAAATTTGGTATACAAATAGTCTAGAGCCTGTGATAGGACATAGATAACGTAGTTTCTCTTGTTAAGGACGTGCTTCCCCGTATTCCTACGGGATCCGGATATATAATCGAAAAACGACCACTCACTGCGAGATTTCAAAATATTCACCAGATTGACTTGGAATTGCTCATTTATTATCCTCTCGCGACGTACTAAGAACATATATCCCTATATTCCCCCGGGATCCGAATAGGTAAGCGAAAATTTCTGAGAGCTTCTCTTTACCATTCACTCTTTCGCGATTTAAGCGTGCTTTAATAACAAGTTTTCTGTTATTCCAACGAAATTAAGAACTACGCGAGTAACACGGGGAACAACTAGCTCAAAATAAATTGAAAAACGAGGTTAATACTTGTGATTTATAACATACGTAAGAATTTCAAAGAAAATTTCTGGCACGTGAATTAGCGTACGTAAATTTTGTTCACGTTTAAATGGTCGTAGATAAAGTCAGACGAACATGTCCCGTTGAAATTTACATTCTCATACAAGCAAGTTAAAGTGCTAACTACCAACAGGGGCACAGCCAAGTTCAAAAGCGCGACGGGCGTTAGGGAGAGAAAACAATTACCCGCATTTACATATATCATGGCAGCCGCGGGTGTTACGTTTGAGCTCATTGGGATCTGAGCTTTTTGTATCTAAAATAAATTCGTATATACTTACAGTACCTTTCGGTTCACCTTTTTATAACGTAGACTACATTTAGAAGTAGTAGTTTAATAAATAAGCGTCTGTCCCCCTAGACAAGATGACATTCTAAGTTAACGATAACGGCTCGAGACTACTTTCAGTTAGAAAGTTGTGTTGAACGTCATTCTAAGCACAAATCAGTGCCCTTCTTGCTATTGACAAAAAGGAGAATGGATATTGTCGACGAAACTCATCCTTCCAGAACAACTTTAGTTCAAAAATTCCCATAAGTCTAGCCATTCATACAATTTGATTAACGGGATACTATATATATCTCCCATTAAAATGAAGGACTGCAGAAGATCAGTTACAGATTACTTTATCTCTTTAAACTATTAAGAGGTGTAATTACTACTAAAATCTAATATTTTAATTAAATTTAAGTACAATCACTCACATCAATTATTTTGTCCAGACACTGACCTACACACACATTCACGCACACACACAAACAGACACGCCGCAACACACATACTAATATATTTAAAATAATTGTCTTGGTTTAGTATATTAAAATACTAATAAATATAACGCGGAAGAGCGAGGTCTTGTAATATAGGTATTTATTATGCTTAAAAGCAGGCCTCAGCCACGAGATGTCATTATTGTAATTTTTGTGAAATAATTTTTCAATTTTTCGATAAAACTACGTCCAACGACTAGAGCACTACGATTTCTTCATGTGATCACGTGGCATATCGATATGAAACGTCACTCCCATACCTTTTTAAGCGTTTTAGTGGCGTCAGCGTACTTAGAATCTCATCTTGTCTATAGGCCCATAGATTGATTTCGTATAAAAATAGAAATTACTTGGTTTTGCTTTGACGTTAGTAAACAAGTTATTTATTTTTAATTACAGTAAAGTACAGGTACAGTATTGGGTCTGTTTTCGCGGTGTCAACCCTCGTAGTCTCGGATTGGGATTATGATGAGGAAGTCCGTTCTTTTATGAGTTCTGTATTGTATTACAACTTTATTTACAGACAGTCGGGCGAATACTTTTAGAGATATATACCTATTTAGATATTAAATGTTGGGTTCTTCAATAAGCAGAGCATGAATGGTACGATAATTATTCCCAATATTTTGTAGGAATTTATATATACTCTAAACGAATAATTTATAAGAAACACTTAAAGTGGAGATAATTTGCTTGAAGAATTAAAAAGACTAAATTTTGATGTTTTACGTCAACACTTTCTTTTAGTTTAAAATTCAATTTAAACTGTTATTGCGCCAAAAGAAGCATAATTGCAATAAAAACTTAAATGAACACGGATTCTAGAAATAAATAATGTATCATAAAAAGTAATGTTAGCAAATCTTTCCGAAGGTATATATGATGAGTTTGCGTTACAGAGATTTCTACGGCCTCTCGTCGACCGTCTCGTTTCCGGATTAAAACGAACGCAGCCACAAAAATAATCCCACACGAGGCAAGCTTAAAGAAAACTCATCAAATCATCTAAGTCTTCATGTTCCATAGTTTTGTAATCCCCTCACAATACACTCGTGTTATTAATTTCATATCGCCAACAAAAGAGCATGTTGGTACAAATATTCACAAAGACGGAAAAGTAATTAATGTTAGAATCGTATTGGCAGAATCCGGTCGTTAGTGCCCTGGGGAGGGCGACACAATACCGTAGTTAGGGATAGGGGGGCGAGGGGACGTATCGGCGGACGTTTAACGAGCAAATTATTTAGTAAATGTTGCCAAATAATAACATTAATGTTGGTACGTGGGGCTGACTCGCGGCTCTCTAACTCGTACAATAATAATGTTGACATTCCCACGTTTATTCAGTAAAATCGTTCTGTCCTTCATTTGAAAACTCTGTTAAGTAAGTGACAGCCTATTAACGTTCTATTACTTGACAGAGTAGAGAGGCCCTCCTCACACATAGCCTTGGAGGTGGATGATCCACCCATCATGCTACACCAAAGCGAATGATAGCTTTCACTGACTATGGATCTTCTTCGAAAGCTCAAGATCAGGCAGCGAGCGACGAAGAATGCTATACTATGACTTTTCAAATCAGAAATTAGGAGATCCGTAGAAGAAACAAAATCGCGAAGCTGAAGAGACAATGGGTGGGACACATAGTCCGTCGAACCGATGGACGTTGGAGCCTGATGGTGCTGTAATGGCGACCCTGCACTAGACGTCGCAGTGTAGGCAAGTCCACCACAATATGGACCGAGGGTATCGCCGGTAGCAGCTGGAGCCAGGCGGTAAAAGATCGAGCCTTGTGGGCATCCACCAGTGGACGTCCATCCATTGATGTGAAGCGAAGCAACATATCTCAATATCGCTACTCAAATATACTGGTTTCCTTAATAGAAAAGCGCATTACCGACTTTAAACAATAATTAGGCATATGAGCTTCTTATCTAAAGGAAACTCCACGAGTCTACTATCTCATTTTCGCATTTTTCTTACCATTAATCTTAAATTATCCAGGTAATTTTTTTCTTTAATTTCGTTACTGTTTAAAAGAGAAGAGAAGAAGGTTTCAAGAAATCTTAAATACCTTCAAAATCTTACGAATTAAAAATTGGTCCCTTACCTAATTGTTAATTACGGTACTGTTTAAGAAGAGACCCCACTTACCTGGATAGAGGTAATATGTATTTACCTCTTCAACGAAGTAATAGAATTTCCATAAATTTAAAGCGCGTGCCTTATCCATGAAAGACTAACAGTGGAACGGCGGAGGAGGGTCTCACCCCACGGGGCGGTTAGCCAATGAGAGCTTGTGCACACTCGACTGCACCAGTGCAAACACCAGCGAGCCTGAATGACACTTAATTGAGTGTCTCCTCATCCTCAACTCCTCGTCAACCTATTGACGCATTGTCGAGCTCATTATTGTAATTAACAGCTAAATGCTTGTGAATTCATGGTTTTAGCGATGTTTTCCGCTTGGATGAGCTTATTTCTAATTGTGTGCTTACTTGAATTAGTAAAGCCATTGTAAGGATTAGTACATACTAATCCTCCATCCAAGTATTGGAAGTTGCTGTAATGTAAACAGCAGTTGATCGATTTTTTTGCTTTTTACTAATATAGTAAATGGAAAATACTGAAAAAATAGGGACTTACATAGGTTATTTTTTTAAAGTCTCACCAAGGCGCTTGATGTTCAATATGAAAGTTATATTTTAGTTAATTTATTTTTATTTATCGTTAATTTTACCAAAGCAAAACACGCTCCACATTCTTTCTCTGCTCCACAGCAATTATTAATCTTGTCACTAATAAACTATGGGTAAATTATATTATATTACTACAGGATATGTTATAGATGTATTTATTTTCTATTTGTAGAAATCGATTGTTTTATTAGTTTTATATCAGTATGAGAAATAGATATAAAATTGAAGTTTTCTTTTATGCCTTCCTTCTTATATAAGCACGATAAAATGGGATATAAATAAATTAAGTATATTTAAAACATTTTGTATTATAAGTAGCAGCACATAATCGTCCCACTGCTGGACTCCTTCACTCTCATAGTCCGATGTGACGGGTATCCGATACGAAAGGAGAGAGATTAGGCGCAGGAACGATGGCTCTCCGAGGCACGGGGGTGGAGCACACCGCAAACTTCCCAACTTCAGGCAAATATTGAGAAAATCTTAATAAAACTCAATATTAATTTTTGAATTGGCCCGACCCGTGGCTCTACCCAGGACCTCATATCTGTAGTCGATCATGCTAAACACTATACCAATGAGATAGTTATTATATAGCTTATGGAAGTATAAAAATATCAAAAAAATACATCAATATTCCAAAGTTAACAGTGCGAGTAACGAGCAAGCGGTACTAAAGACCCAAGGGACGAAGAAGTCCCCGCAAACGGAATAGATAATTCAATAAGCGACGGAACGCGCCGCCTAATACCGAAATTAGCAATACGATACGATTAAATAGATTTCGGTCTGCAAAGCAGATGTCAAGGGAATACGGTAAGCTGGGGTGTTTTGAGTCATTACCGCGGTTGAAGGGTTGTGCAAAATATTATGTTAGGTATTACGGACAAACTGGTTGAAGTAATAAAAAACACATTTTATTAACTCCAAACTTAGTTCATAACTACTTTCTGGTAGTAAGAAATTAATCAATAAATATTATTTTCAAGTTCTAATATTAACACGCCTGCTGTGTTTTCATAGCAATTACGTAAGTTGACTGATTTGGTCGGCATTTTTAAAGGTTTGTATTGCACGATTTTTGTCATAGGTATATTAAAACTAAAAGAATATTTATTCAGAGAGTATGAGTACTTTTAATACCAGTATAATATATAAGTAAAGAGACTGCCGAAAGCACACAATAGGCGTACACAATAAAACACGTGTGGCGCGTGTATTGTGCAGCGTTTTATCTGGAACAGATTGCTTCCGGATGACCATATCGGATTGCCCATGAAAAGGTCTTGACACTGATGAGTCTTCTACTGTGATTGATGTAATAATAAATTAATTTTGGTTCTTATTAAGAATACTAATAATTATATCTGGTACAATCGTCTCCTAAGCAGCCAGTTAGCTATAATCATGAAAAATGTAAATTTTAATGATCTTGTTTATTGGACACTATTAAAATGATAACTATGACCATCATCATTTCCAGACACTATTGCTCACGTGCCTGCTCTGACACGTATTAGTGGCTGCATGGACTAGTTGCTTCCTTTTCCCTTTGTCCACGGCTTTTTTTAGGGCTGCTGGAAGCGCGAGTCTAGTTATATTCTTCATTTGGTGGTTTCACCTTACTACTACAACCAGTTTCTGGTTTCTCTTCATACTACATCTGGCTGTCTACGAGCGATATGGCCAAAATAGTGGAGTCGCAAGTGGGGGATACCCACAGTAACCACGACAATGGTCTATGTTTTATTGTAATAACAATATAAAACGTTATCTTCTTTTTTTATGTATAAAAATCTATTAGTCACTCGACTCCTGGCAAATGCAAAAGGACGATTTTTTTATTAATACACAGGTTACGTGTGCCGTAGTAAAGAGTCAGTGTATACACTAAAGGTAGGTGTTGCTTGAGAAACGGTTAATCTCCGGACCGAGAGGAAAAAGAGGCGACATTGCGACCCTTCGCCTTAGCATGCGTCGGTCTCATTCGTCTCTATAGAAATTTCACAACAATTTTGTATAAAAGTTAGTATATTTCTCTTTATGACCTAACAGAGTGGTGATTTATATTAAATTGTAATTTTGATAGGTTTTATTGTAGTCTCAAGTAATTAGATACGCAAGTGTTAGGGATGCAAGAAATACTCCATGTGCCACGTGCTTCCTTCAATATATCTATTATGTACATAAAGCTATAGTGTCCTATTGCTTCCGGATGACCGTATCAAATTCCACATAAAAAAAACATTGATAGACGGTATATACATAAAAAAAGATCATATTTCTTCTAATGTATCCACGATAATACTTAACTGTGAAAAATTATAGTAATACCATCAATATTATAAGGAGAATTATATTAAGTTTATATAATGTACAGTGGTAAGAGAGAAGGAAAACGTAGTAAACTCAAAAAATGCTTTACTCAAACCTCGATAAGGTCTCTAAAACCTTTATTAGTCTCACCGTTAGTAGCGAATTTGCCACCTAAATGAAAAGTAGATTCTACCGAGAAGAAGCAGACAAAACTCAGTAGTTACTCTTTCATTTATAGTTGGATAAATTTACATTGCGTGACATTAGCTTCCATCGTTTAAGTACTCCTCAATGTCGTAATTTGGATTATGTATGTGCTATATATAAATAAACCTTCCTATTGAGTCACTCTATCTATTGATACAAACTGCATTATAGCCAGTTGAATAGTTTAAAAAGATCTAAGATAACAGACAGCGAAAACGACTTCTATTTGTACTATGTAAACATAAGGTATCAAGCAGCTTAGGGGAGAATGGGGAGAGCAGAGTCATTGGGCAATGGGAGTCACCCACATATCTACGAAACAGTACTAGCGTGCAATGCGTAAATGACGTCCCTAACACCACGCTGGCCCCCCAGCACCACCTGGAATATCTCTCGCCAGTCAGCGCCCGCGTCACTAAGTTACGTCGGTTTTTTGATTTTGTGCACCGCTGATGTAATTTTACGTCAACTCAAATTAGAAGGTAAGTGACGAATATCTTGCAAGCGATTAAGACTTTTATACGGACTTAGACTTTCGAGAATGTGATGTGCAGTTTAAATTGTTAACCAATGTTTATTGTGGGAAATGGGAGCCAGGTGACTTTTGCAATGCATGTTGAAGTACATCATATTTATTTGTTTTTAGATAAAGTACGAGTCAGGGCATCTGTCTTCTGATAGCCCGGAAAAAGCTATAAAGCTTATTGATGCAGATCCTTCTATAAGAAATAAGCTTATGTGAATCTCATTTTCAAATATTCAAAATAAGATAAAAAAGGTTCTACCTCAGAAAAGACCTCATCTAGGACACTCCATTATCTTTAGTCTTGAGACAGAAGCCGTACTAACAAAGTTACTTAAGAATTAGGCAAATATGTTATGTGCTGCTGCTAATCAAGTGCAGAAAAGTGAAAATAAGAAGATGAAGAAATATAGGTGTAAAGAAAATATAACAGATGGAAGGGTAAATGTCATGGAAAACCCTACAGTACAGAAGAAGGGTCCTGAAAAGGTAAAGCGCGAAATGCTACTAGAAACGAACCAAAAATTTCCGTATCAGATGTTGGCACTCACGACTTATGCCAGGACGATGCGGATGACTACGCAGAAGATGCTGGAAACAGATGCCTTGTACAAGTAATAACGAAATTTGGTTCAGATATACCTTATGTAGGCTGTGGCAAGATTATATCTGCGATACGTGATAGATTTTTTTTGATTCCGATTGGCCTCATGTTGGTGCAATGAGAGTCAGACTTTTTTTTAACTTTTATATTATTCAAAATTGATTGCCAAATGGACTGAAAATTATTT
This sequence comes from Elymnias hypermnestra, assembly GCA_015832385.1. NCBI lineage: Eukaryota > Metazoa > Arthropoda > Insecta > Lepidoptera > Nymphalidae > Elymnias > Elymnias hypermnestra. The sequence continues at coordinate 1,203,209 of JACTOM010000053.1, read as the reverse complement.
GTAATGATAGTTAAATAAGAAAATTATGTTTACAGGCAGTTGCAATAAATTTTTCGTTTGATATTGAAATTTTATTTGAGCTTTCGTTTAAGTGACCCACATTACCCACTTTACCCTTAATGATTCCCACTTCTATACTTTAAAAGACAAGTTATATAGGGTTCAAGAAGCGAATAAATTCTTCGAATATGTAAATCGCATTGTTACAATAATCTCGATGGAGAATTGATATGAATCATTGCACGATTAGCCGCATGTTAGAATATTAACAATCGAGTCAATTATTCGAGAACACATCGAGTGAACAGATACGCCAATTACGGGCACAGGAAGCCCGCGCAGGCGCTCTGCCTAATTGTTTCCGTCTTGCCCCTCCTGCTGCCGACGAAACTAAATATCATATTGTCAAAGTACATATGCTTTTAAACATAACATCCATATTATTGTACAGCAATGGAAGCTTATAATATAACAGTAAAATAACAAAACAAGGCATTGGGAACTGATATAGAAAAATTTGCTAAACAACAAACTGTCTTCTTAGTCAAATTGTCAGCTCATTTAGCAACAGATGTGAGGTCCTGGGTTCGACTACCATGTCGGGCGAATTTTAAAAGGGATATTGAGTTTTTGTTAATTAGTATTTGCCCGAAGTTAGGAAATTAGCGGTGTGCTCTACCACTGTACTTCGGAGAGCACGTTATGTCATCTGTCCTGTCTGATAGCTGTCACATCGAAATATGAGTGAATGACAGGAGAGTGCACTAGTGTACTATGCCTGCCAACACGTAATGGAATCTATGCTTTAAAAACCCTCTCTCCAATAAATAGGGCCTGTATCCAGCAGTTTGTAGGTAATAGGGAATTACTTTTTAATTTTATAGGAAACTTATCTATCAGCATTTGGACGGAAACATGGAATTGCCTGAAATCAGTTCACACATATATAATTTAAGAATTACTAGGAAAAACGATTGTGATTTGCTGAAGCTCGGTGTGACATTACTTATCTATTATATATTCAAATAGCTTTAAAAGATCACGTACCAAATCACCTAGCAGCTGGTCCGCCCCAGTAAAAGCCATTACAGGCCTTCCAATTCTTACCGCCATAAGGAAAGCCTAGGACCGAATAGGATGGAATTGATGGGGAAAATGCCGCAGCCACCAAAGTACGGACACGACCTTTAAATATGAAGAAGCTGACTGAGAGTGAGAGTATATTATAGAAGCTATGTATAAACCTTCAGACTTAATTTTGTTCATGTTATTATTTCCACAACGAGGCTCAGAACATGCTTTTAGCTTCCTCATACTGTTATAATACAATCAATTTTTTTTTTTGCAACCGACGGCATTGCCGAACGACAGACGGTTATTAAAAATAATAATATTCTCAACCGAGTTTTAAACATGTTATTACTCAAGATATTAACCCTTTATAACAACTCCCCGAGGATTAACCGAAGTAACATTCGCTATAATATCTCCGATAATGGCAACACTGCAAGGTATTGAGGGGATGCCTCATCATCCGATAATAGTGGGATTAACACGACAACCCTTTGTGGGCGGATTGTAAAACTTCATCAAAACATTTATCCGCACTTTCATTTAGTATGCATATAGTGAATCTATTATAAACAAGTTGCAGTATAAAACAACGCTCTTTTCAGCTCAATAACTTAAATCTGTAATGGTCTGTCGGTTAAAAATACTTGCCACCAATGCCACCTCATGTTCCTTTTGTAAAATTTATAAATCGACACTGGAATGCCAACACTTAGTAACCCGCAAATTCCAAATTGCGAAGAGAAAACATTTCTTAAAAAAATTATTACTTCATTATTTGTCGACTAAAATTGTCATTTTTAGACACTATAAGGTAAAGGTAAATAGCAGCCCAATAAGGTCTGACTGCTGGGCTCAGGACTCGTTACTCATTGAAAAGACAGTTTTTAGAACTTAGACCCACCAAGCTGCTCGACTGCAGGTTTATTTTTTTATTATTATTGCTGACAGATTAGCGCTTGACTGTGATCACACCTGATAGTAAGTGATGATACAGTCTAAGATGGAAGCGCGCTAATATGTTAAGAGGCGATATACCCCTACGGTTTCTACACAATATCGTACCGGAACACAAATTTCTTTGTTTGGCGGTACGTTTTTGCTGGTAGGGTGGTAACTAGCCACGGCCGAAGCCTCCCACCAGTCCAGACTCAGAAAAATTTGAAAATACAATTTCCATCAAAATGTTTAAGAAATTCCTGTGAATATTTCACTATTTTGACAATAACACTAGAGTTACAAGTACTCGCTTCGCGGTCAAGGACTCGATTCCTTTAATAAATAACAATATAATTTGCTTTCTAATATGATGATTTGTAAAATTATTTAAGTGGTAAATTAACTTTTACCCGATGTTAGATTAAAGTCAGCTTTAACTCGTTTACAGTTAGCGAAAAATAAGACCTCACTAAAGTGGCATGACTGCCTCATTGGTCTAGTGGTTAGCATGTTCGACTACAGACATGAGGTCCTGGGTTCGAGTCCCGGGTCGGGCCAATTCAAAAATCAATATTGAGTTTTCTATTAAGATTTTCTCAATATTTGCCCGAAGTTGGGAAGTTGGCGGTGTGATCCACCCCCGTGCCTCGGAGAGCACGTTAAGCCGTCGGTCCTGCGCCTGATCTCTCTCCGGTCGTGTCGGATTCCCGTCACATCGGACTATGAGAGTGAAGGAATAGAGAGTGCACTTGTGTACTGTACCTGCCAATCCGCAGTGGAGCAGCGTGGTGGGTCTACGCTCTAAAAACCCTCGCTCCTCGGAGTGAGGAGGCCTGTGCCCAGCAGTGGGACGTTAAAGGGCTGCTACTTACTTACTTAAAGTGGCATGATGCGCTTAAACTAGAAACTATTGCTAAAAAACTCTACCTCATGTAGTTACGTAAAAGTAAATAATATTGATATGAGCCTGTGGTTGTCTTCAAGATCTGGCTCGAAGGACCAGATGTTATTGCTTTCAAGATGTTCAGACGACGGGGTGTAGTTATAGTATAATAGTGCTGATTGCAAGAGTTGAAAGAAACTGCTATTAATTCGTAAGAAAAGTTTGTGTTTTGTCCGTTTATTTGAAGCGTACGTTACGAAAATAAGATTTTGAATGTCCGTCATTTCCATAGACTGTGTATTACGTTTATGTTGTGAATGTGAATTCAGAACAGTGCCGTCGAAACGAATTTTTCCAATACAAAATCCTTGATGTTGTTTCACAACCCCTCAGTCAGCAAATAGCAGGAGAATGAAAGCTAGCGAATAAAATATTCACATCACACAATCTCTATGCCCCAGCTTCATACTAACAACCACTTTTACGATCGGTTCTGTCAGTTTATATTTGCCTGTAATCATTAATAGGCACTGACACGCGTTGATGTTCCGGACTAAAATACGACCAGTTTACAAGACCTCCCATAACGCCCTTCGTACTTCAGTTAAGGTATACAAAAAGGGGATTGTAATATAGTTTTTAAGTTTTAATTATAATGGTTGTAGAAAACTAGGCTGGCCAAATGAATAGGTGTCAAGAGTAATGCGTCAGTGGATCGGAGGGGCGCGGACGTGCCGAGTAACAAGAGCTACTCGCTTTATAATGTTACATAATTCAATTGATTCCTCGACACTACCCGCACGCTTCCTCGTAACTTCGTTTGAAGCGTTTTGATATCGGATACTCTTCGCGCCTTATACAATTCTTTTACCCCACAAATAAAATGATAGTTCAGTCGACTAAGCGTTTGTATTTGACAGGAAAAGGTAGATTTTAACAAAATTAGGCGTAGTGCAATATTTGTATCATATTTTAACGGAATGTAACCGAAATGGATGCAACTTTGTAGTTTATGTCATTGATGTCAATGTCAATAGTCTGTTGTCAAATACAGAATATAAAATAAACAAAATAGTGCGTGTGTGTCAAATACATGTTAGTCTATGTAATGTTTTTTTTTTTTTGTTTTATTTATTGATTTAATGTCTTTTTATGGATAATTAAAAAAAAACTAAAAGTACGTGCTTACAGAGTGCACATTTTATAATTAATTTGACACTCGTCATTTATAATTTAATAAGGGCTCTATTTTTCATAAAATATAAAGTACAAAATTTTATTTATAATTTCTAATATTGACAAAAAGACATGGCATTTTTATTTACCACTCGTCATTTGAGATTTGTATAAATATAAACAAGACATAAAATTAGTTTGCCAAAAAAGTTTCACTTCTGACATGAATTATTTGTATGCACGCACTTTTAATTTTATTAATTATTTGGTTCTTCTTGTATTTGAACACATAGAGTATATGTTATATTTGTCGTCGTCGTCGCTTCAACCGAAGGAAGTCCACTGCTGGACATAGATCTCACGAAATGATGCCCACAAGGCCAGATCTTGGGCCGCCTGGCTCCAGCGGCTACCGGCGACCCTCCTAATATCGTCGGTCCACCTTGTGGGGGGGTCTTCCTACACTGCGTCGTCCGGTGCGGGGACGCCATTCCAGCACCTTCCGGCCACGACGTCCATCGGTTCGTCGGACTATGTGCCTCGCCCATTGCCACTTAAAGTTCGCAATTCGTAGTGCTATGTCGGTGACTTTGGTTCTGCTACGGATCTCCTCATTTCTGATTTGAACGTGAAGAAAAACTCCGAGCATAGCCCTCTCCATCGCACGCTGAGTGACTCTATGCTTCCGAATGAGGTCCATAATCAGCGACCACGGTTCCGATCCGTAGGTAAGCACTGGCAACACGCACTGTTCGAAGACTTTAGTCTTCAGGCATTGAGGGATATTGGACGAAAATACAACCTCCATCTCAAGGACCTGTTACCCGAGCATTGAACGTAAGCTCATCTATTGTAGATCTGTATAAATATGTCTATACGCCTATTAGAGAAATACTAGTTCTTAGGAAGACCTACAAACGTAGTCGATTGCGAATAGTTTTGAAGATCTTGTGATGCGTGAGGTGGTGGGTTTTGTAGTTTAAATCCATCTTCGCTTTATTGCCTTTGCAATGAAAGAACTTTGGGACTCATCTGTCGGATGGTGTCAAAGTGTATAACGGACATAATGTAAGTGAAAGCCTATTAACGTCCCTTAGGCATTTTTTATGCTGGAAATTGCCTTTATACACCCCGATCAGAGTAAAATCTTACCGAATGTGTGGTAAGCCAGAATACCCTCTAAAACCGATCGATACCGTTCGCATTATTTTGTGGAGCACCAGAGGATCGGACGCAATCTACCCTGGCACACCGGAAGATTCCTCTAGAAAACTTTAGAAGGAGGAAGGAGAACCGCATTTCTACGCCTCTTATCTACCAACCTCCTGCGCTGTAGTAAAGGAACGTCCACAGCGTCCTCCCTGTGTCTTTCATGTACCTCCTTCAGCTAAATAACACTTTCAACAGGCCACTGCCTTCCACTCCCTATATTCCCAGCGGTGAGCATTGCGCTAACTATTCCCTCCAGCGAAAGGTTTCCTCAGACCATCGACGTCAATAGATGCCGGTGGGATCCCCACGCCGGGCATTCTGTCAGATTGTGCTGCACTGAATTCACAGGTGTATCACATTCATGGCAGGCAGGCCGTGCGAAGTCCACTTTCCTCCCTGCGAACAATCTGATGCAGGTACTTTCCGATACAACCATGTCCGGTCAGCCCTCTTCATACATTTCAGAGAGGATTGCTAGAGCATAGCTGCTTCTCTGTGGGTTGGCAGGCCACATATATCCCAGAATTTCTCCTTGGACAGGTACAGGTTTACTCGCGAATTTTTCCTTTACCTTAAAACACAATAATAAATTTTAAAGAATACTTATTAAGCACGTAAGTTTCTTTTCATAAAGTGCAACCTAGACGCGCCTACCTAGGACTCTAACCCTCGGCTTGTTTTTTTTTTATTGCTGACAGGTTAGCGCTTGACTGTGATCACACCTGATGGTAATAGATGATACAGTATAAGATGGAAGCTCACTAATCTGGTAAGAAGCAATTTACAGCTTATGGTTTCTGCACAGCGTTGTACCGGGACAAAAATATCTTTGCTTGGCGGTACGTCTTTACAGTCAGTAGCCATGGCCGAAGCCTCTCTTCAGTCAATCTTAACAAGAACTTAACTAGTCTCAACATATCTTTTAATTAGAAACAATTCACATGTTTCCAATAGATATATAAACTTTCTAAGCTGTATAAAACAATATTAAAATGTTGTTTCACATCCGTATCGTATAATAAGTGGTGAAGTTGTTACTTACAGGTCATAAGCCGGTTCGTTTGTGATATCATATTGCATTCATAAATCAAGCTCTGACAAGTATGTCAAGTCCAATTATATAAGATTAAATATTTTAACTTTTGTTTTTTATTTGACATATTGAATTAATTTTACCTTAACAAGATAAAAAGATTGAATAACATATGCGACATTAATAATTTGAACCTGTATGGAATTTATGTAAATCTCTTGTTACTCGAATGCTGTTTAGTAACATTTAGGCAATTTTTAGTAATTCATGTTACTTGATAGAAAATAATACCGAAGAGTTGATAAGTTTTGAGTAAAAAATTAACACATATTACAGTTTCGATCTGTATCAAGATATCGAGCCTATTATACAACAATAATCAAATGTTACAACGAAGTTAGGCTGTAATCTTATCGTGTTATCTAATAAATCTCATTCCATTAGTAAATACAAACTTTTTATAGCTAATTACAGATAAAAGGACGCAATCATTCAGTAATTTCAAAGAAGATACAGGATTTTTTCTTTGAAAACCATATGACTGTCAATATAGGTCTTACAATGAGGCGATATCTATTTGATAACTTTGCCCACCCATCGCTGCCAACGCTTGTTAAATATCTGATATCTTCTGAGATATCCATTTTAGTTAAATGATGTTGAGACCAATTTTCATCTGTATTAAATATACAACATATCTAATGTATTGAAATGGATAAGGTATAATAGATTATTGCGTAAAATAGCTTGACAAATAACACATTTTTTTATGATATATAAAAGATAAAAATGGAAACTGTGGTTTATCGTTTGGAGATAAATATATACTATCCCGGACTTTTTTATCGATCTTTTTTACATTTACAATTCCGTAGTACATTGATTTGATCTATCTCGTAAGATTTAACTAGTACTCAAAGGACACCTTATCCCTTTAAAGAGATCTCTTCCAGGAACCCTAAATTGTCCCACTTTTCGAACGATATCTACGAACTACATAATAATTTACATATATAAATAACACTATATATATATATATATATATATATATATATATATGAGTTTCTTGCCGGTTTCTTCGGATTCAACTTTCCGAAAAGGATCGAGATTTGCTACAAATGGACAGACTAATGAGGATTCAAAAGTGCTTTGATACTATGATGATAGCCTATAAGAGAGTCGCCACATCGAATTTTGTGTAAACATGAGGATCTGTGAGCCTAGCACCTGCTTAAAATACATCCTTGTGCTTTTCAGTAAAAGAAAAGTTCGTAACCAACTCTTACATATCTAGGAAGTAATTCTGTGCAAGAAATGTAGCCTGCGAGTCCTCATTGGAACAGCGAGATGAGACTAAGCTTCAAACCTTTGTTGTCGTCTCTCCTTCTTATAAGTTTTATTTTAGTATTCTATTATTAACGACATTCACTAACAATCTCTAAAACATCGCATAATTAGGTGGCCTCTTATTTAAAGAGACAATCCCCTTAACTGTCTCCTAAATTTAGTTTAGGAAAACTTATATTTTTCACTCTAATAACAGAAAATAACTATTATTTTAAATTGGCTATTTAAATCGTCGATTGTGTGTATTAGATTTTATTAAATACCAAATTCTACAGCCAATCAAAGTAGTTCAATGTTAATACTAAAAGGCTTTAATATTGACATAAAGTACATGCTGAAGTAACAAATATATCAGTTAATGTTATTGCTATTTTGATGTTTTAGTTAATTGAAAATATACTTTAGTTCATTGAATTTACTTTAGATTCATTTGTATCGTATAACTTTGCCATCTACATCAAATTAAGCCTTAACTAAGGCAACTTATGGATTACTTTATCGCAATTATGTATAATTTGTAATGTCTAATAATTTCATAATAAAATGTATCACTTAGGCTTCAACAAGACGTGTTACAGGCTTTAACGTCAATAACGACCACGCCCAATGTTTATGGGCCAAGGTCCCCCCTTAAGTTTCTCACTCAAAACTAGTATACTAAGAGCCGGTCTTTCCCCAATACTCCAACTTGTTGTACAAAATGATTAAAAGAGATCAAATTAAACCAGTTTTTGTCGCAAACTTGATTATTGATGATCGCCCGAATTTTGTCTGTTACTAAGCTTGATACGACAGAAAAGACAGAAACTATCCAACATTCATATTTTAATAAAATCTCCGTTTAGAAGTACAAAGTAAAAACAGAAAAAAATGTGCTTATCCCAAAATATTCAGTCGCAAAAATATCAATTTAGATACGAAATATATTTAATATTATAACAGCTGAAACCAACGCTGTTTGAATTGATTTTTTAATAAAAGATATAGTGTTTTTTGTACGTTATTAGTTTTTATAGCTTTAAAAAATATACGTGGTAGTGATTCACTTGACGGCAAGTGGTCATCTAAATACACAACTAAACAATAGAAAAACTATACATCTCTGAAATCCCAATGCTTTTGCACTATATTCGGCTCTAACTTCGACTGTGATCACACCTGATAGTAAGTGATGATATAGTCATAGATGGAAGTGCAATAATCTAGTAAGATGCAATTTATCTCTCATGGTTTCTACACAGTTTCGTACCGGAACACAAATTTCTCGTTTGGCGGTACGTCTTGTAGGGTGGTAACTAACCACGACCGAAGCCTCCCACGAGTCCAGACTCATACAAATTAGAAAATGGTATTTCCTAAATTCGCCTCTGCTAGCAAAGAGAGTACACGCACCACTGCGCCAGTGAGGTCGTCTGATTAAAACATTACGTTCTAAAAATACGATAAAACAATAAATGTAGGATATAAAGATTTTTTTACGTAATTCAAACAGTATGTTCTCCGTGTAATGAAATGAAATTTCCCACGCTACGTCCTTAAAAACTTACCTTGGTATCAAGTTTAAGTTTTTTAAGAAAGCTTAAGCGTTAACTACTTATAAAAGTAGATGGGAAGTTTTAATTTTGAATGTGCTTGATTTATTTTAAAGGCTATCAGTATTTTAAGATCAATTTTTTATTAATCTAGCATTGAGCTGAGAAAAATATATTTTTTTTAACTATTATAATGACCTCGTTGTCATGACTACTCGTTTCGAGTTCTCATGTTCGGTTTCCAGCAGGACATAATAAGTAATTATGCTTTGTGATGATTCTAGGTCTTACAAAAGGGCCACAAATATAACTGTGGTAAATGATTATTATCGATCTGAGATATACCAATCTAAGACATGTAGATGATACAGCCCTTGTTGTCTACTAGAAGCAGACGGATCGAAGAACTTCTTCGAAAAATGGAACGGGGTAGTCAAAAATTTTGTTTGAGTATAAATCACAGTAAAACCAAGATGATGATTATCGATAGAGTTACAACAACTTGCCGGACATAAACAAAATAGCAAACGGTAAAGTCGTACAATCTATACCTTATACGTGTACACCTTGAAGTCTTGAAGCCCTTATCTCAAATGAAAGAGGCGGCATAAATAAAATTATGTTATACAAATGGCCTATCAGCAAAAGCGCAATAGACAAGCTAAAAAAATATGGGAGAACGGAAATATCACTAAAGCAACAAAGGTTACGGACGTAAATCGTTGGTAAATCCCATATTTCTGTAAGTCGCCGAAACATTGGCGCTCCGAAAAACCGAAACCCAGAAAATAGACGCTCTGGAGATGTGATGTTGGAGTAAGATGCTCGGAGTTTCAGAGTTACGAAAAAACATTTTTATCCTGGATGAGCTTGACATCATAGTGTGCCAATCCACTCAAGAGCGCAGTCGGATTCTGAAATACTTTGGGCTTGTTAATCAGCGTAGAAATGATTTCATATAAAATGTTGTTGTACAAGGGAAAGTCAAAGGCACAAAACTGTGGAAATCCCCAATGAGATGGACGGATCAAGTAAAGTCTACGGTAGTCATTCCCGTACACGAATGTGCCCGATTAACAATCAGTAAGCCAAGATGGCGGGAAGTCGTGTGGTTGGTACTATCTACTGTCCAAAATACTGGACACGTCAACAACTATCACTCTGTCGAGAGCGAATCGACCAAGAAGAAGATCGTTAATCTTATTTGTATTCCTGAGGGCTGCACTAAAGTGGCCTACAACCTGCAAACAGCCCGCAGCCCACTGACTTGTGAACCCTGGTCTAATGCTTCCGCCGTGGCTAGTTTCCACTACAACAGAAAAGGCATGCCTCCAACCAAAACCTACTATTCAGTACGGTCTGATTTCCCATTATCTTTGACCATACAGGTCCATGTAGTTAAATGTACTACAACAAAATATTTTTGTACGTACATCAGTCAATAATTAGTCTTCTTATCCAAGAAATCCAACACTTGCGAGAATATTTAAGTATTTAGAAAACTAAAACAAGTTTTGAACGCTTTGCTGAAGACTTGTTGAATACTTGGAATTTTTTGCAAATTATTTTAATGAAATAAGTTATTTTCGTATAGTACTTTTACTCCATGTCGTGATACACGAAACAAGTTCAAATGGACAGTCTCCAGTAGTAACATATCGCGAGTTAAAATTAGCTGTAACTTCTTGAAATGCATCAGCCTTGGCCAAGTTTAATCACTATTTTTAATTAGCCGATCGTGCAAAATGCACATATTGCTTGCGGATTTTATGTATAAAAGCGTTGTTTTTAAATAAAATTTATATAGTCTCAAATCCACAACCGCAACCATCACAACTATCAAAATTATCAACAATGGTAGCAAAGGTGAGGTTATACTTGAATACCAATTGCAAACTTTACTGAAACTTTTTTTTATAAAAAAACAATAAATATTTATGGGCATCAATACTTTACTTTGTATATTATATTGAAGGTTATTGTTTGCATTTACAAATACTGATAACCTTCCAAGCATCGAAGTTACTTATTTTTTATAGTTTTACACTTTTTTAGGTTTCTGTTTTCGGTTTCTATTGCATATTAATTTGAATTTTCTTTCAGTATATCATCTTTTCTCATCCTGGTTGTGACTGCGACCGTCCAACATGCGGTTCCTGTAGCTAATACGATTCCTATATTCCATAAACGATAAGCACTGGAGACAAAAAAGGTAACAGAAAGCTTTAAAGGTGGTATAAATTGTAACGCCTTATTTTACGGTGTTAAACATTCAAAAATCGGTTGTCGGGTTTAATAAAAGTATAACTTTAAGAAAAATGTCAAATACATTCTTATACAAAATTACGAGGTCGAAGATTGTTGAAGAGATAGAAATGGTCGACCTTATTTCAGTTGCACCGAGAAGCAGAAATGTTACACATTGTAAAGTAAAAAAAACTATGTATAAAGAGTTACTTCCGAGTCTCTTGTCAGTTTCATCTTCAAGTTCCGAACCGGTAGTAGATTTTTACTAACAGACTAATGCACATTCAAAGGAGTTTTTGGACACTACTTGAATAAAGATACAAGATTTATAACTCGATGGCATACACCACATTATAAAGTACAGTACTGACAGTAAATAAGTATTCCACTATTATAGAAGTCAAGCCTTTGTCGTCTTCTGCGACTATACTAGCGTTTTTTTGGAGTACATCTGTTCTATGTTGATCTAAGGTATAAATCAAATATCCATTGATCTGCAATCCACCACTCATCCAACACATCTGCAGGTTGTTAATCTATAACCGTGACAACTTATTTATTTTATAAAGGCATACCATGGATTACAAATGCCTATTGTACTCATTTAGAATAAATTGAAAGTGACATATAATTTTTGAAGCAAGACCTTTTACTCGTGTCAAATATTGACCTCAATTGCATCTAGGAATGCTCTATAGCTCGAGGGCGAGAACATGACACTGTTCGCATAATTTTTTGCAATAATTTGCATATAAATACAGGCGTCGTATATATTCTATTATAGTCAAACTTCGACATTCAAATAGAAACTATGGCAGCCAAGGTATAGAAAGCTATATTATCCTTATAATTATATATGGAGTAAAAAACTAAAATGCGTTTGTTAAAGTTTTTTCTTTGGCTTCAACGGGATAAACGTATATAGTTTTATCGCGTTTTGCTGCTGACCCATTTTTGAGAAGACTTTTAAAAGTGAAACTACTTTATGTGCGCTTGACTTGGGGAGTCAACTGGTGAACGAGAGACAAGAACGTTACGAAAAATGTGATCAGATAAGGCGAACTGACGACGTTTTACTTCAGTCGTGTGGACTAAAGAACACCGTTTTCTCTCACATTACCTCTTACACACACGTCTTGTCCTTACACTTTCACAAACATATACGCATATCATCACGCCTCATTCCCATAGGGGTAGGCAGAGACCACGTCCTTCTACTTGCCACGATCCTTGTATATCTCCTTCGCTTCTTTCATTCTCATTAAACCTTTCATACAACTTCGTCGGTTTAGAGTACTTGGCTCTTATTTAAAATGCCCTGGATTTGATCCAGGAACGTTCGCCATGATCTTCCCCTTCCAAATTTCCCATTCATTCTTGACTCATAAATCGTTTTAGCCAGTCTCCTTTCATGCATTTTCTCTTCGTGCCCACATCATCTAAGCATACCTTTCTCAATATTAGTCATTACGTCTTCTTTTATACCTTAAAAGTTCTTACACTTTCCTTCTTTTAAATAGTTGCAATGCTTTTCTTGTCTTTTAGATAGTTGAATGGTTATTTTTTTTTTCACAAAAGAATGTCTTTTTATAAATTTTCAGTTCCTCTTCGTTCTCTCCCTGGCCGTGGCCGCCTCAGCCGTTCCATTGGTTCCTGTTGCTAAAGTTGCTTACGCCGAATCAGTTGCCCCTGCTCACTATGAATACCAGTATGGAGTACAAGATGGACATACCGGAGATGTTAAACAACAGCAGGAAGCCCGTGCTGGAGATGCCGTTCATGGCTCATACTCTCTGGTGCAGCCCGATGGTGTCAAACGCATCGTAGACTACACTGCTGATGGAGTAAATGGTTTCAATGCTGTCGTCCGCTACGAAGGACACCCAGTCGTAGCTCCCGCTAAAGTAGCTTACGCTGCACCCGTTGCCAAGTTGGCATACGCCGCACCCGTTGCTAAAGTGGCATACGCCGCACCCCTTGCGCAAGTGTCCTACTCCTCCCCTATCGTCTCCTACCAACATTAGACTACAAAGTTATTGAATTAATTTATTCATATGATTTAATTAGATAGAAATAAATATTTGTTTATGTTTTACTTGGCTGTTTTTTACTAAACCTTTGTAAGTTCAACATGTTGTTTTATGGTTATGGTATGGCTAAATAAAATTAAACGCCATTTAAAAACGACTGCATCATCAGCACTACTTTTAGAAACATATCAACCTAAATTATTTTTTAGTTTGGAGAAACTCAGGCATAAATATTTCTTTATTATTGAAGCACATATTGAAAAGGGCCAATAAAATAATATTTGGGAGTCTCTAGAAGACGAGATAGTTCCCTCGAGTTCTCAGGCCTAATTGAAGCCAGATAGAATTTGATGCCTGAACTAAATAATTACAATTCATTATTCTCATCAAAATAGTTCAATTTACAAGAAAAACATTTAATGATGATTATACTAGACTGGCCCGACCCGGGACTCGAACCCAGGACCTCATGTCTGTAGTCGAACATGTTAACCACTAGACCAATGAGGCAGTTCTTAGCTGTTCCCGGTGTTGTCATTCGCATAGTTCATGATTGTGTGCAAATTTGAGTAAACTCGTTTTTTATTGGATCGAATTGTCAATCTAAACAATTCTCGAATCAACCTGAAGATATACCTAAAATTTCAACAAAATCGGTCAAAACCTATTTTGTATATATAAAGATAAATCAGCATAAACACCCTTAATTTTTTATTGATTTATTGATGTAACCAAAATTAAAACCTTTAATAGCAATGATCTTACGTAAATTGTAACATAAAAAACGTTTTATATGTAATTAATTATTATGTTATACACAGTATTGTCAAATTTTATAAATGAAAATTTACTCTTGAGTGGAAACTAAACAAATTATAAATATATATTGATTAGAAAAATAATATTACCAATATTGCACCCCATTATGTCTGTTACAGCACAAATATAATCAATAATTCGCGAAATAACAAATATAAAAATGTGTGCACTAAAACCGAATGTCAAGAAAACATCAAGAAACAAAATCTTATTACTAAATAAAAGAAAAACATCGTAATTTGATTAAATCTTGAAGCTCTTGTTGATCATCACTGCTGTTTATGCATATGCATATTTCCTTTTACAATAGCAATACATAATACAAAACAACTTTATTATTATTATTTTGGATTTATGGCTTTTTCCTGTGCCACACTGGCACAATTTACTTCGCCAGTGTCACGTAGAAGTAGAAGACGTAAAAACAACTTTAATTTTTTATTATTATCTGTCTGACATAATCCTCGACCACAGAGTATGCCACCTTTCTTTTTCCCACAGAGTAATTGTACTTTGAAAATTATGACATAGATACCCGATAATTTAAATGAGATTTAAATCTAATCAGCTAGTAAGGCTACGTTACTTAGAAATTTATTTCTCTAAAATAAAAATGCAAAGGTGGGGAAAGAATCACAGGGCTTTTAAAAAAAAATGTGAACGTTTACAAGAAAACCTTCAAAAAAACGTTACTTCTGTTAAGCTTTTTTATTGATATTCGTGTACTCAAATAAAACTCGTTTAAATAATTATTGATAATACATGGCAGATTTTATTACTAACAAATAAATCATTAAATCATATGATACATGTAGGTTACTCAAGATTTTAAAACTCACAAGGTCATATATTGCTTTTATATTAATGGATAAAAATTTCAATTATTCATTTTTAATTTTACAACATAACATTGCGCTAATAGTCCCAACAGCTCTAATTACACGAACAGGTGAACAGATTACACAGTTGTTTAAATTGACTTCCATTAGTCGTATGATATATAGAGTATTTGATTTGTAATTTGCTTTCCTCTCCTTTATCGGCACTTAAATTGGATTAATTAAATAATATTTTTACAAAGTAATTAAAGCATATTGACAAATAAGTTGCAGAGTTTTATTAATTACTAGCGGCCCGTCTCGGCTTCGCGCGGGTAGACATAAAGAGGTACAGATATTTAAATTATACGCATGATAATTAAAACGACCATGAATTGACAAATATTATGAAAAAGTGTGATTCCTAATACTAAAACTAAGTAGCTCTTAAAAATACTTTTTAAGTGAAGCATAAAAATGTGTTAAAAAAAACTCGAAATATTCAATATCGCTTGCGTCCACTGCGTAAGGAGCCAACCGGCTACCTAGTTCATAATGTTGCACCCCCTTCTTCCGCACTGCCCCTCTCTCGGCATGTATTTTTATTTTAATTTCATGATATCTTTTAAATTGAATATCCGATTTCAATAATTCAAAAAGTAATCATCAGGTATTGAGACAGTCTTGAATATTAAATTATTTATTTAGATAAAAATTTATAAATGGTATGGATAACACGGTCTGATTTTGATCGGCATTTCTATCAATTTGTTAAATGTAAAAAAAGTAGTTATAGTGACAATAGTTAAATATATGATCTCGCGAAGTTTTTTGTAGATATTGATATATTCTATAATATTGTCGACCATTTTTTTGTCCTATCATTAATACTCTTCACAGCGTATGGTTGGTTTTAATAGGAATTTCTAAAGATTTCTATAGTAATCTAGTACAAAATATAGCCTATGTTACTCAATGATAATGTAGCTTTCTAATGAAAAAAGAATTATTAAAATCGGTCTAGTACTTTTTGAGTTTATTCGTTACACACAAAAATACAAATCTTTCCTCTTTATAATATTAGTGTAGATATCTTATAACGTGAAGCAAAAACTTTGTATCAACTTTTACAAAAATTATGTGGACGGTAGAGACGGTAGAATTTCCCACACCTGTAGTGTTTATAGAAAAAGTGCAGAATGCAAATTTTTTTTAATTATGCATAAGAAATACATTAAATCAGTAAAAAAACATTACACACACGCGTATAGAGTATACTCGTATATGCGTATTTGTCAAACGTTGACTTTTTAACTCAAACGCCATAAGGTTATATTAAAAAGTGTAACATTGTCAAAAGCACAAAGGAGGTTACATTAGAAAAGTTACTATGGTAGTTAAGTTTACTTAAAATTTCTGATGTTCTATGTAACTATGTTATTTTTTTCTTTCATACGAACCTTCTCTTTACTATAATAAACAGAACAACAAAATGTTATCGAAATTGGTCCAGCTGTGCACGCGTGAAGCCGTGACAAAGGGAAATAGGGCCTTATTTTCATATAAATTAATTATAACAAGTTAGTTAGTTAGTAGCAGTCCATTAACGTCCCACTGCTGGGCACAGGCCTCCTCACTCCGAGGAGCGAGGGTTTTTAGAGCATAGACAGACCACGCTGCTCCACTGCGATTGGCAGGCATAGTACCCAAGTGCACTCTCTATTCCTTCACTCTCATAGTCCGATGTGACGGGAATCCGACACGACCGGAGAGAGATGAGGTGCAGGACCGACGGCTTAACGTGCTCTCCGAGGCAGGGGGGTGGATCACACCGCCAACTTCCTAACTTCGGGCAAATATTGAGAAAATCTTAAATAGAAAAGTCAAAATTGACTTTTTTTTTAATTGGCCCGACCCGGGACTCGAACCCAGGACCTCATGTCTGTAGTCGAACATGCTAACTACTAGGCCAATGAGGCAGTCAGACCAATGAGGCAGGCATTATAACAAGAATTATTTTTAATTGTAGTAATATAAAGAATAATTGTTGATTATCATCTTGTCGGTGACAAGAAAACGCGGATTACATTACATGTAACTGACTGTTCTGCAGTTTCATACACACATACCGTTCGTACTACTATGTAAAACGTTCAATTCTGCAATAATCCTTTTAATCCATATTCCAGCCAATGCTACACCTGTACCTGCGAATCCCCCACATGATAATATTTTCTTATCTTTCTCATTCAAGCTCATGGCTCAAGTTTTTTTATCGTACCACATATATACACCACCGCTAAAGGAAGAAGTTACACAGTAATTTTCTACAGCTGTAAAACTATTTTTGTTTTTCGTGTTGGTGCCAACACTTATGTATGGTAGTGAAAGTTGGGTATGGCAGAAGAATCACATAAGTAAAATAAATGTGGTAGAGATGAGAGCGTTGAGAAGTATGAGTGGAGTAAAACTGAGTGACAGAGTAAGAAATACTGTGATACATCAAATCAAATCAAAATATCTTTATTCAAGTAGGCATATTACAGCACTTTTGAATCGTCAAATATTTTTTTTTTCTTATCTTTTCCACACTCTAATTCTAATCTACGTCTGATGATGATACTCCAGAACACCTTAAAATCTAAAGTTACGAGGGTTACTTCGCGCCCTGATCCGAGAAGAGCCCACAACAAAATCAGTCGGGTGATTTGTTTTTTTGATATGATCCTCATTACAATATCATATTAGTTTAATATATTTTAATTCAAATTAGAGCAGTTCATTCACTCCCACGCGTTTCTATCGTCTAAGTACTCTTACTACGAGTTTTCTATCAACTTTCTTTTAACAAAGACTTTGAATTTATTAATTGACATCTCTAAAACGTCTTGTGGGAGTTTATTATAGAAACATATACAGTACCCTTAAAGGAGTTGTTAATTTTATGCAGCCCACTAGAATTTACAAGTTTGTTTTTGTTTCTTAAGTTATATGATATACATTCACTCTTTTTATTAAAAGAGTCAATGTTTTTATGTACGTACAACAAGTTTTCTAATATGTATACGCAGTGAACTGTCATTATGTTAACTGCCTCGAATTTGTTTCTTAGTGACTCTCTTGGGCCCATATTGTAAATCGCACGAACGACCCTTTTCTGCAGCACAAATATTGCATCTATATCACCATTACCCAAAGGTAGAATACCGTATGACATAATGCTGTGAAAATAGCTGAAATATACCAGTCTGGCAGTATCAACATCTGCCAGACGACGAATTTTTTTAACAGCGTAAGCCGCGTAGCTGAGCCTATTCGATAGACCAGTTATATGGGGCCCCCACTGTAATTTATTATCTAATGTTATACCTAAGAAAGCGGTACTATCTGCAAGGTCTAGTTCCTCATTATTAAGTTTAACAATGGTTTGCGTTTGTTTCACATTAGGCAGAGTAAACTTTACACATTTTGTTTTCTTTCCGTTGAGCAATAAATTATTAGCTTCAAACCATTGTNCATGAATCAAGAGCGAGTGGGAAAGTGGGAAGGACCAAATCCAGGACATTTTAAATAAGGGCCAGGTCAAGAGTACTCTAAACCGACGAACTTGTATGAAAGGTTTAATGAGAATGAAAGAAGCGAAGGAGATATGCAAAGATCGTGGCAAGTGGAAGGACGTGGTCTCTGCCTACCCCTATGGGAATGAGGCATGTATATAAAACTATTCAAGCAGACTGTGTAAAGACTGATTGAAACAATATTTTTTTCATTCCTGACTAGTTAACTCTTGACTGTGTTAGGTGTAAGTGATGATTAAGTCTAAGATGGAAGCGCGCTAAGTTGGTAAGGTAATTTGCTTCTAATGATATCTAAACAGTATCGCACCAGGACGCAATTTTATTGCTTAGCGTCACGTCTTTGGTAGGATTGTAACTAGCCACAGCCCGCCACTCCTGAAATAATAGATAATATGACAATTTCCTAAATTTATCGTAGCGAGAAGCAAGTGAGGCTGTCAAATTAAATATTAAAGAGAGCATCTAACACAGTAACATATTTAGAGGAGCATCTTTATTCTAAAATGGTGATACGATTATGCGAGACACACCTACAGTAAGTATATAATTTGACCGAGGTATTCGTGTAATCATGTATGTATCGAAAGAGTCGTGTTGATCTACTTACGGTTAAATTCTTAGTAAAGAGATGACCTTCACCTCGTCGATTGTAACTCATTAATAAGTGCATGCACTATAGCCCGCGGCAAGTATGTCAGCATTAGTATAAATTCATAGGTGCGCGACACTAGGATACATTAAAACTTCGACAGTCACAACAGCAACAATGTCAGCTAAGGTATTAATAAAATCAAAACTCACTTAAGTAACCAAAAGTATTTTTAAAAGAAAAATTTCAAACCAAAAAAAAGTTACTGTCACGTTTCTATTACGCAGGTGAAAGGTTTTTATTAAGAGTTCATTGGGTTATTTGGTTATGCTGTGGATTAAGAGTGATCAGTTTAAGATTATTGAAGTCAGTGTACTTCAATCATCATACAATACATGAGCTCTTGGAGTAGCCTATTGTAAGAATGTATAGTATATGTCCCTCTTAAGCCTAAGCTCACCATCGCGTAAATTCGTGAACATCTTTGTGCCTTGAAAAAATTTACCGTAACTTTAAGAGATTCAGATTATTTGTAAGGAATACTAATAAGTCATTAGAATGTAAGGACGTTTTTTGATAAAAACAACGTTTTTCCACAGCTTTTCGTTGTCCTCGCTCTAGCAGCGGCAGCTTCTGCTCTTCCTTTAGTTCCAGTTGCTAAAGTAGCATACGCTGAACCACAAGCACCTGCTCACTACGAATTCCAGTACTCTGTACAAGATGGCCACACTGGAGACTTGAAACAACAACAAGAAGCTCGTGCTGGAGATGCCGTTCATGGATCATACTCCTTGGTGCAACCTGATGGAGTTCAGCGCATTGTGGACTACACTGCTGATGCGGTTAATGGATTTAACGCTGTTGTACGATACGAAGGACATCCAGTTGCTGCACCTGTTGCCGCTAAAGTTGCCGTACCCCTTGCCAAAGTTGCCTATTCCGCACCCATTTCCTACGCCGCACCCGTAGCGAAAGTGGCATACGCTGCACCCCTTGCTCAAGTGTCATACTCATCCCCCATCGTCTCTTACCAACACTAAACTGTTAGAATCATATTTTTAATGTTTAACTTATTTATTGACGTGATATAAATAGATAGAAATAAAATATTTGTTTATGTTTTAACCGTATTTTTTCTTCACCACTTTAAATAATTTCCCTATGAGACGAAAAACAGGCCATTAGAATCCTCTTTTGAATCCACAATAATCTGTTCATTGGTATCAAATCTACCAGTTCGGGATGCTGATTTCATTGAGAAGAAACCTTAGTAATTAATTATACTTTTAAATATAGTATTTATAGGCTTCAATATGTAACACTTAGCTCCCATGTTCAAACATTTAATAACTAAACTAGCCATTTCGTTTGAAGACCTACAAACTAGGGAATCATGACATATCTTTTTCACGTAACTTCAAGATAAAAAATAAAAAGACAAAAGAAAGAGAGAGGAAATACCTATATACTACTATATTTCGTGTGGAATTCCGAACTATAATTGCGTAGTTAATCTTTTCTATAACTGCTGGGGTGACGTATGTTTTATGCAAATTTCGATATAGGTTTTTTTTGCAAGCCAGGATTCCATTTCCAAAAGATGATTTGGCTTTCACAAATTGTTGTGAAATTATTAAAAAGACGTTATCGAGTCTGTATGAAGCACGGACGAACGCTAGTACAAAATATGTGCTGTCAACTTTATGAACCTATAACAGGGGGGCATAGGGGGCCGAGGTTGGGAGGGTGGACCGCACCTGAATTATTCATAGAGCCACATAGTGATTTCATCTCATTGAATCGAGCTGCCGGCGGCCGTGATTACGACAACGATACCTCCGCTTGACTCTTGTACAATACAGCTTGTCAACTAACTTCTACAACCGATAAGTATTAAACGGCTACGAATTGGTTACATGTATTATATGACATAAACGTTCAAATGGAAAAAGGAGACGAAAACTCACATTCGATTTTACGAAAACGTAGTCTGATAATTCACCAAATACGATACCTAAGGGTTTAAGAGACAATGAAAATTAATGTTATGCAAGTATCTACGCAGGAGATATTATAGTTCCTCATTGGGTCGGATCTCTCACTGCCAAGTATAGTAGGCGCCATGCTTGACAGTGAGATAGCATGGAATGCAGTTGCTTTTTTCTGCGAAGCTGTCATTTCTTTGAACGAGGCAATGAAGCGAGAACGGGAAGCCGCAGCAAATGCTTTTGGAGGAAAAGGCTGGACGGCAGGAGGCCTTTACGAACGCCTCTTATCTCCTCCTTGAACGTTCTCAGCCGGTTTCATCCGGGAGTATCAGGTGGAATGCGCAAGGGAGCCTCTGACACTCCCAATTATGGGTGAGGAGGGTGTCGCTAGATTGCAGTGGGTATTCTGTCTGCCTCGTGGCAGGGGTGTGCAAATGCATTTCCCAGCGGAAAAAAAGGAGATATTATAGTTAACCATTAAAGAGACAAACACGTGAATTGTTTGAAAGACTCGCTGACGCAGCGGTGTGAGTACTCGCTTTGCAAGCAGAAGGCCCGGGTTCGATTCCCGGTAGTGGCTTAAGAAATGCTTATAAATACTATATGTACCTATACTAACGGTATACGTGACACTACGATGCACAGGCCAAAAGCTCCAGCCATATTTTCAGCTGCAGCCCTTTGGTGACATCGAGGTAGAATTAATTAAGAAACAAAATTAATAATAACTTAATCGGGACTAAAACTAGTAAAGTGTCTCATTGGTGTAGTGGCTAGCATGTTCGGCCACAGACATGAGGCCCTGGGTTCGGGTCCCGGGTCGGGCCAATTCAAAAATGGATATTGAGTTTTCTATTAAGATTTTGTCAATACTGCCCGAAGTTGGGAAGTTGGCGGTGTGATCCACCCTCGTGCCTCGTAAAGCACGTTAAGCCGGCGTTTCTGCGCCTGATATCTCTCCGGTCGTGTCGGATTTCCGTCACATCGTACTATGACACTGAAAGAATAGAAAGTGCACTTGTATACTATGTCTGTCAACCCGCAGTGGAACATCGTGGTGGGTCTATGCTCTAATAACCCTCTCTCGTATGAATGAGGGGGACCTGTGCCCAGTATTAAGACGTTAATGGGCTACTACTTTTCTTATTTTTAAAATATAACAATAATTTAAATAATGAGTAAGTGTAAGCCTAAAAAACAGATGTGATGACGATTCAACAGTGCTGTGAAGGCCTACTTGAAAAAAGATGTTTGAATTAGAATGTAAAATAAGCCTTTACAGTACTTGTTAATCGACAAATATAATTTTTATATATTATTTCTATGTACGACTGATGATGATATTGAAGAACGACTTACAATAAAGTTACGAGTATTCTTTCGTGCCTTGATCTTAAAATAGCCCACAATAAACTCAGTCGGGTATACTTGTTTTTTTTTGTCATCATCATTTCAATATGTATTGTTATTTTANCATCATCAGTTCAATATGTATCATTATTTTATTATATATCGATAAGAGCAATTTATTCATTTTCCTACTTATCTTCTAAATAGTCCTTCAAATTATAGAATGATTTCTCAATTAATATAACTTTAATTNCAATTTTGCCCGAAGTTGGGAAGTTGGCGGTGTGATCCACCCTCGTGCCTCGTAAAGCACGTTAAGCCGGCGTTTCTGCGCCTGATATCTCTCCGGTCGTGTCGGATTTCCGTCACATCGTACTATGACACTGAAAGAATAGAAAGTGCACTTGTATACTATGTCTGTCAACCCGCAGTGGAACATCGTGGTGGGTCTATGCTCTAATAACCCTCTCTCGTATGAATGAGGGGGACCTGTGCCCAGTATTAAGACGTTAATGGGCACTTTTCTTATTTTTAAAATATAACAATAATTTAAATAATGAGTAAGTATAAGCCTAAAGAACAGATGTGATGCCGATTCAAAAGTGCTATGAAGGCCTACTTTATTAAAGATGTTTGAATTAGAATGTAAAGTAAGCCTTTACAGTACTTGTTAATCGACAAATATAATTTTTTTTTCATATATTATTTCTATGTACGACTGATGATGATATTTAAGAACGACTTACAATAGAGTTACGAGTGTTCTTTCGTGCCTTGATCTGCAAATAGCCCACAATAAACTCGGTCGGGTATACTTGTTTTTTTTGTCATCATCAGTTCAATATGTATCATTATTTTATTATATATCGATAAGAGCAATTTATTCATTTTCCTACTTATCTTCTAAATAGTCCTTCAAATTATAAAATGATTTCTCAATTAATATAACTTTAATTTATTAAGAGACATGTTTGTACACTCTTTTGGGAGTTTGTTACAGAAACGTATAGAAAGCCTGGAATAAATTGTCAATTTTATGCAGCCTAGCAGAATGTACAGCAATTTCATTATTATTTCTTAAGTAACATGTAGTATTTTAAAACAGAGCTATGACTTTTAAAAGCTATGCTCCCACCTGGCGTTACTCCGCAACGGGCAGGTAAAAATGAAGAGATTGGTTTTTATCAGTGCCGCGAGCAAATTGAATGTAAAGTTGATTTCCCGGCGGGCCCCGCCGCATAATTCCCCGCAAATTAAGCCGATACCGATTCACTTGCTACCAATGTAAATATTTTCGATAAATGCCTCCATTATATTTACACTTTCTATTCGATAATTCGATAGCTTATCGATACTGGTGTTTGAGTAAATCAGTAGTGTTTTTCATATAATATTGCATGATTTGACATATTTAGTAACTAATCTATATTATAAAGCTGAAAAGATTTTGTGCTTGAACGCGCTAATTTCAAGAACTATCGAAAGAAGGCCATAGGCCATATTGTTAAATAGCAGCCAGACGTCCTACTGCTGAGCACATGTCTCCTCGCTCATAGGAGAGAGGGTTTTTAGATCCACTACGCTGCTCCACTGCGGGTTGATAGGCTTAGTACACCAGTATAGTGCACTCTCTGTTCCTTCACTCTCATAGTCTGGTGTGACGGGAATCCGACACGACCGGAGAAAGGTCAGGCGCAGGAACGACGGCTTAACATGCTCTTCGAGGCACGGAGAATGAGCACATCGCTAACTTCTCAACATCGGGCAAATACTGAAAAAATCTTAATAGAAAACTCAGATCGAATCCAGGACCTCACGGTTAAGGCCGAATATGCTAACTGTTATGTATCTGTGAACTTTCTAGTTAGTCTATGATCAGATGCGTTAGAGCCTATCCCTACCTAATCTCAGGTTCGGCGCGTGGGGGGGAGGGATGAATGCTACACTGGCGGGTGAAACGATACGAGTATATGTGATAATTAATAGAAATACACAAATACATGAAGAAAACAACTCTATACCCAAACAAAAGGACATTACACTAACTACTAGAGTAACGAGGCAGTTTAACATCATGTGACTTCCAATACGAGGGGATGATCAAGATCAATGAAATAAGTGATAATCTAAAATGAAAATGCACTAATTTGGTAAGAGGCCGATTACCTCTTATAGTATCTACTCAGCATCGCACAGAAACACAATTTTTTTGCTTGGAAGAGAGGTAACTGGAAAGAAGAGAAGCATAGAAAAGAAAAACGCACGAAATCTTACATACTCCACTAGAGTGAGAATTTTTCCAGCAACCGATATTGTGTAGACTTTTGAGGTGAAAGTTCTTTAGGCGCATGAGGGTATAATTTTTACGGATGAATCGCGTTGATTAGCGTCACGAAGGTATGCAGCGTTATTTAGGCTATTTCGTTTGAAGACAAGCATTTTATTTTTCCACCTGTCATTTAAAACTGCTACCGGATTTACATAAATATAAACAAGAATTAAAAATTAGTTTGCCAAAGAAGTTTCACTTCTGACATGTGTACTTTGTACGCGCGAACTTTTATTTAAAAGGGCGTTTATCTGAAGACGTTAAAGAAATGGTAATCTGCAGATCACTGTCACACTGAACATGTAAATATATCGACATTGAAAACAGTTTTTTGACGTTATATCGAAACATTTTAGCACGTAAATCGAAAAAGTGTTATAGGGAATTGCCGTATAAAGAGCGGTACGCACGCGCTTTTAATTTTTTTATTAACTTATTAATAGGATTGGGTTTAAGTCCTAAAGTGCCTGTCTACTAATGAAAAGAATTCACTTTAACAAATTATAAAATACATTAAATTGACAAAATATCTTTTAACCATCAAACTTTAGTTAGTTTTTTTTTTTANGCGGAGTCGAGGTCCCCGATTTCTGACGTCACCCGGACGTGGACTTCACCCACGTTCCCGGGGGCGCTTCTGATTCTTCCTTTTCAGGTGATGTTTCAGCGATAACGTCGCTCCAAGCCGAGGCTCGGTCTCGCAGGAGACGCCCTTGGAGCGGCGTTTCCCCGGAGAGCGAGCCCTTTTCAGGGCTCGCACTCGAAATGTGGCGGCCTCCATAAGAGCCCGTCCTCCTCCCGGTTACGCTGTAAAAGCCAGTAGGGCTAACAGCTAAACACAGTTCGAAAAAAAAACAAAACAACAACTCTATACCCAAACAAAACGACATTACACTAACAACTAGAGTGATGAGGCAGTTTAACATCATGTGACTTCCAATACAAGGGGATGATCAAGATCAATGAAATAAGTGATAATCTAAAATGAAAATGCGCTAATTTGGTAAGAGGCCGATTACCTCTTACAGTATCTACTCAGCATCGCACAGGAACACAATATTTTTGCTTGGAAGAGAGGTACCTGGAAAGAAAAGAAACATAGAAAAGAAAACGCACGACACCTTACATACTCCACTAGAGTGAGAATTTTTCCAGCCGATATTGTGTAGACTTTTGAGGTGAAAGTTCTTTAGGCGCATGAGGGTATAATTTTTACGGATGAAACGCGTTGATTAGCGTCACGACAATATGCAGCGTTATTTAGGCTATTTCGTTTGAAGACGAGGTAGTTTCAATATTTACAAATAACATGAGGCATTTTATTTTTCCACCTGTCATTTAAAACTGCTACCGGATTTACATAAAAAGACTTAAAAATTAGTTTGCCAAAGAAGTTTCACTTCAGACATGTGTACTTTGTACGCGCGAACTTATATTTAAAGGGGCTTTAATCTGAAGATGTTAAAGAAATGGTAATCTGCAGATCACTGTCACACTGAACATGTAAATATATCGACATTGAAAACAGTTTTTTGCCGTTATATCGAAACATTTTAGCACGCAAATCGAAAACGTGTTATAGAGAATTGCCGTATAAAGAGCGGTACGCACGCGCTTTTAATTTTTTTATTAATTTATTAATAGGATTGGGTTTAAGTCCTAAAGTGCCTGTCTATTAATGAAAAGAATTCACTTTAAGAAATTATAAAATACATTAAATTGACAAAATATCTTTTAACCATCAAACTTTAGTTAATTTTTTTTATAAAATACTTAACTAAGACTGCCTCATTAGTCTACTGGTTAGCCTGTTCGACTACGGACATGAGGTCCTGGGTTCGGGTCCCGGGTCGGGTCAATTCAAAAATGGATATTGAGTTTTCTATTAAGATTTTCTCAATATTGGTCCGAAGTTGGGAAGTTGGCGGTGTGATCCAGCCTCGTGCCTCGGAGGGTCGTTAAGCCGTCGGCCCTGCTCCCGATCTCACTCCGGTTGTGTCGGAGTACCGTCATATCGGACTATGAGCGTGAAGGAATAGAGAGTGCACTTGTGTACTATTCCTGGCAATCCTCAGTGGAGCAGCGTGGTGGGTCTATGCTCTAAAAACCCTCTCTCATATGAGTAACTTGTTTGGTAGGCTTGGGTAGTTATAGAGCCAAATGACTGATACAGAAAGTTACTTCCACAGAGTATTACTAGCGTTAATTTGACAAAATGTTTTTAACATCGAACATTGATGTTTTTTTTTTTAAATACTCCAATATAAACACACCAATGTCACACTATCGTGGGATTACGTTATGCTATCGTCTATAATAATATAATAAACGAAAATCCTCTTACCGCTGAAATTAATCAAGAAACCCTACGGCTTACCGGGGGCGGCTTTCTCGCTTTGTACACACCGAATCAATACTTGTTGGTAGCTAATCTGCAACCTTTACAGTGCTTTGCTCTGATTTTATATATGATACACCAATAAATAAATATGAAACGTCAGTTCGTAATGCCAAAATTATAGTAAAAACCTGAGTATATTGAGCTAAATGTGTAAATTAATAGCCTAAAATATAAATAACTCGCAAAGCCCCACGGCTTTATTTCATTCCGGAATGGCATGTGAAATCAAAACATTCTTTATTCAAGTAGGCTGAAAAAGCACTTTTGAATTGTCAGTAGTCTGTCCGTTGGTAACAAATCTACCACCGGTTCGGAAAGCTGAATCCGCGGAGAAGTAACCTGCAAGAAAACAACGGTTACTCCTTTAAACATAGTTTTTGTAAGTTACAATGTGTTTAGCTTTCATGTGCAACTGGAATTAAGTTCAAACACCTTTGTCGCTTAAATAATCGTCAACATTATAATATGCCTTTTGTAATAGGACGTTTTTAACATATTTCTTAAATATGGAGGCAAAGGCAGAAAAGACTCGGGTATCTTATTAAAAATGCGTATGCTCAACCCGACAAATGACTTCTGAACCTTCTTCACTTTATGGCATTACAAGTTTGTTTATTTATTGTATTAAAATTGTGTGTTTCGCTCCATTTTCTGTATAAATGAATGTTATCACGGATATGTAATATATATTGCGACTCTGTATGCGAATTAAATGGTACTCTGTAAACAAAATGAATATGGCCATCGCTGGACTACTACATTATATTATAACTATATTTCTTCTACGTGACACTGGCGAAGTAAATTGTGCCAGTCTGGCACAGGAATAAGCAATAACTCCAAACAATAATAACAATATTTCCTTTAGATTGAAATTTTTAAATTCGCTTTATCTTTTGAATAGAATGTCCGATTTTATTAATTTAAAAAGTATTTTGCAGGTATTGAAACGGTCGGAAATATATATTAGATAGGATACAGAGGTATGAATGATATGGATTGATTTTTATTGGCGCTTTTATTAACTTTGGAAATGTAAGGAAGCTATAGTGGCATAACTACAATAATTGGACATATGGTATCGAAGTTTTTTTTAGATATCAGTACGTTGTATAATATTGTAGAATATTTTGTGTTTTGTTAATATTTACATATAATTATTCAATAGTTTCCGCAGTGTACGCGATGGCAGATTTTTTAACCGACTTCAAAAAAGGAGGAGGTTATCAATTCCTTTGTATTTTTAAATGTTTGTTACCTCATATCTTCCGACTGGATGAACCGATCTTAATGATTTTTTTTAATGAAAGTTGGTGCTCGTCATAGGATCCCGTTTTTTTAATCCAGTTCTGATGACGGCATCCATGAGAAAACCGGATAAGTGTTAAATTTGCATTAAGCATTTGCGCGACAAATGGACGAATAACTCAAGATCACGCCAACCGATTTCGATGAATCTTTTTTTATTAGAAAGGATATACTTCAAGGATAAACATGGGATCCCTGACAAAGTAACGGAACTCTTCAATTCTTAGGAGCAAATTTACAATACTCGGCAGAATGTTTTATAAGCTCTCCGGATATTCAAGTCATCTACCGTGACGTCGGTATGTGCAAGTGATTGTCGTAGTCAACTATGATGATCAACGGAACTCCTCAACGGCTTACAGTAAGGGTACGATTTATGGTAGAATATATGTGTCTATAATCAAATGGCAATTACGTTTGTTGCTCCATTGCAATATTATAAGGTGTATTACGTGCGAAGCGGTGGTAGCAGAGTCTGGGGGGGGGGGGAACTTTTGCGTATTAGAGATGTGCTCCATTACCATATAAAAGACTGTCGATAGCGAGATAGCAAAACAACCGACCTGTAACGTATAAGGTTGCGGGTTCGATGGTACAAATGTAAATTTCACTTTGTTTTCACCAATTGTTTACACGTCGGATTACATTAATGGTATTTTATTAGGGTGCCCTATTTTTTTTTGGAATGCTATGTAGTCTATGTCACTCAATGAAAGCTTTTATACTGATAAAAATATTTTTGAAATCGGTCCAGTACTTTTTATGTGGAACATTACAAACATATATACGTACATATAAAAAACAACACATGTTTTCTCTTTATAATATTATTATTTTTGGTACTTACGTACGATATCGAAGCTACAGATATAACAATTTTTGAGGTTAGGTTAGGTTAGTATTTTTGCTGCGGTTGCGTTTCGCAGCGACAAAAATGGTTGAAATAAATAGAAATTTTAACAAAAAAAGATCCGCCTTCAAAACAAACTTATAAATATATTAATATGCTCTAAAAAGGAAGAAATAATTGCGTATTCTTTTATAGTGTTCTTGGTATTCTTATATTCGGAGTCGGCGTCAGCCAAGGCAGATGTTCCCCGCGTGTCCACTTGGCAGCTCTCGCGTTTTTCCCACCTATAGCTATATGAAAGTACCTTGGCTTTTTTTTTTTCGCTGGGAAATGCATTTAGGCACGAACCCCGACCTACCCGACAGGTCAGGAGTGTGGGACTCGGCGAGAGAGGAGACCTCGCAATACCCACTAAAACCCAGCGGAACCCTCTTCATCCGTAAGTGAGGCACCAGGTGATCAACTTTCGCATTCGTCCCTGGTACCCCAGATGAGTCCAACTGAGGATTCAAGGAGGTGGAAGGAGGCGCGCAAACACGCGCCGCCTAGTACCCTGCCTCCTTCGGCGGTGAGCGGGAGCATCAGCTATGGTGCTGCAACACTGCTGCTTAAAAATGTTTATAAACATTTTCGAATGTTAGAAATTGTTAGATGTTTTAAGTGCCCCTACACTGATAGAAATGTTTACAAACTACTCTCATTTAATAACATTTTTTTGAACAAGAGTATCACTGTGATCAAAAGTTTGTTAGAAAATGTTTACTAACGTTTGTAAACATTTTTAAACACCAGTATGGCAGCGCCATTACGCAAAACAGTAGTAACCAAAATTATTCGGTATTAAATTTGTGTCAATTTTGGTCCTTATCAATTTAGGTTAATTCGACTGGCATCAGGTAATCAATTTATCCAGTAATTGGACGCCATTTTATGGCAATACACCTTGAATGTGCTACCCTCAATTGTATGTTTGGCAAATAATTATACAACTGTCAAAAATACAGATATTTACGTGTGACACGATAACCAGTGGGAGAGTAGAAAAAAAGGGTTTCTTCTTTTTCTTTAGTAATTGGCTTTCAGGTGTGACAGGGCACACACAACTTCGTCGTCGTCGTCGCTTCAAACGATGGACGTCCACTGCTGGACGTAGGTCTCACGTAATGACGTCCACAAGGCCCGATCTTGCGCCGCCTGGCTCCAGCGGCTACCGGCGACCCTCTTTATATCATCGGTCCACCTTGTGGGGGGTCTGCCTACACTGCGGCGTCCGGAGCGGGGTCGCCACTCCAGCACCTTCAGCCCCCAACGTCCATCGGTCCTTCGGACTATGTGCCCCGCCCATTGCCACTTCACGATGACTCTAGTTCTACTACGGATCTCTTCATTTCGCCAGTGTCATGTAAATGTTAACCACCATCATTAAAATGTAAGAAAAATTAAGATTGTGGACAACACAATGTAAATACAATGTAACTGCCTCATTGGTCTAGTGGTTAGCATGTTCGACTACAGACGTGAGGTCCTGGGTTCGAGTCCCGGATCGGGCCAATTCGAAATCGATATAGTTTTCTATTAAGATTTTCTCAATATTTTCCCGAAGTTGTGAAGTTGGCAGTGTGATCCACCCCCGGGCCTCGGAGAGCACGTTAAGCCGTCGGTCCTGCGCCTGATCTCTCTCCTCGAGTGTCGGATTCCCGTCACGAGAATGCACTTTTTTACTATGCCTGCCAATCCGCAGTGGAGCAGCGTGGTGGGGGTCTGTGCTCTAAAAACCCTCGCTCCTCGGAGCGAGGAAGCCTGTGCCCAGCAATGGGACGTTAATGGGCTGCTACTTACTTACTTTACTTTTAATTTAAATACATAAATACTGAATACTTATTACAAAAAATATATATTTACAATACACTATATACAAGGGTTAACAGATGCTCAATATTTAGAGAAAAAGGAACAGTGGAAGGGATAATGTTATATATAGGATGGGATATTTTCGGACAGTTGAACATGATATGGGAAACAGTGCCTTCGTCTAGGCCATACTCACAAATTGAGCTGTCTGATCTGGAGTTCCGCTAGATGAACATGGGAACACAAGTGACCAAGATGCGTTCGTGATATTGTAGAGGAAATAGAGTGATTTGTATATCTATAAAGAAAAAACCAGGGTTGTCGTGGAATATTTGGCCTTCAAGGCGGCATAATATACGTCGTTGTCGTCGCTTCAACCGATAGACGTCCCCTGCTGGACATAGGTCTCACCTAATGATGTCCACAAGGCCTCTTGTTCTTTATGTCGTCAGTCCACCTTGTGTGCCCCACCCATTGCCATTTCAGGTTCCCCTTTCGTAGGGCATCCTCCGAGCATAGCCCTCTACTCAGAGCTTTCGAATGAGGCCCATAGTCAGCGACCACGTTTCGCAGCCGTAGGTCATCACTGGCAACACGCACACCTATAACCACTTTAATGAGTTCCAAGACTTTTCCATGTATAACTTGGAAACTGTACTGGGCTTTTCTTCAAAATTTTTGTTGATATTATCTTTACTCGGGTAATGTCATAACATTTCAGATTTATTAATAGCTGACTTGTGTTGTAACATCGAAAGTGAATGGTGTATCGTCCAGAGTTTGGTTACCCAATAGATGCGCATCTCATAGGAAGATGTGTATCTTATTATAGAACGTCTGATAATACAATGCCAGCTGATACAACCGTTACCGCTTCTGGCAACAATTATGTGAGTTAATTATAAATCTACTTGCTACTGGGCCTCTATTTTACACGTGTTTATCTAAAGTTCAGTCCAAACGACAAGATACCCCTCTATTAATTCTGAACTCGTTTATGTACGGAGAGTGGGACTTACTGGCATTGCCAAAATGCCCACTAAAACCCAGTGGGACTCGTCGTCATCCGTACATGGAGAGCCAAAGGTTCTTTGAGGGATTTGTCTTTGACTTACTTGATGAAGCCGCATCACAGATTCTCTATAAGATCTTCAGTCTTCTGGTTCCTACTCCCCTCTGTCG
>JACTOM010000053.1:1159421-1170492 GCA_015832385.1 Elymnias hypermnestra | reverse complement strand
AAATAATTAAATGACGAGTGGAAAAATTAAATGCCACATGTTATTTGTAAATATTAAAACTACCTAACCTTCAAAGGAATTAGCATAAAAACACTGCATATTTTCGTGACGCTATTTAGGCGATTCATCCGTAAAAATTTAACACTCATGCGCCTAAAGAAGTTTAACTTCAAAAAATCATGTTTTTAAAATGTTCGCATTATGTTCACTCCATCATGTTAGTACAGCTAAACGAAGCGAAATTTTCATAGCACATAAATTACTTTACTAAAAAAAAAACCATAAACGAAACACAATCGGCTATCGCTCGGGTCAACTGTGCCTGTAAAATAAATAACTAAATTGAGCCAAAGTGCGTTGACCCGTGTGTTCAATGGTTTTTCGACCTGCTTTCGTTTTCGGGAGCAGTCCCGTACATACAGGACACAGCGTGATTAAATGAGAATAAATGGTAAGATAATGATAATTAACTGATTTTTTGAAAGTATCTTAGTAGAGGGAACTTTGAATTTTAATTTGGAAGAGTATTTCACAAGCGTGTAGCCTGAACCGTAACGGAGTCTTGAAAACACATTATTTAATACTCACTGTATCGGTGTGCTCTCGAAATGTCTTGACCAATTTGAATTCTTTTAGAAGTATGATGTGAACGGAGCCGTCGGCGGCGGCCGCGGCCACTCGCGTCCCGTCGGCCGAGAAACGAGCGCTCAATATCCAGCATTTGAAATCCAATTTGTTTTTTTCATTCCCACTCGCCCTGTCAGTTTAAAATTCATATTAACCCAGTGTCAAGCCATTCTTGACATTGTAGTTCTTATCAACTCCTGTGTCTAGATGCCCTACATTAAATTACGCAATTTACACCCATATAAAAGCTAAGGTTAGAGGCAGCCCATTAACGTCCCAGTTCCGCACAGGCCTCGTCTCTCATAGGACAGAGGGTTTCTAGAGGCAATCCGACAGGACGGTAGAGAGATCAGGAGCAGAACCGACGGCTTACCAATGACGCAGACAACAATATACGGCCACTCTTTATACGGCAATTCTCTATAACACGTTTTCGATTTATAGCCCAAAATATTTCGCTATAACAGCAAAAAAACTTTTTTCAATTTCAATATATCTACATATTCAGTGAGACAGTGATCTTTAGGTTACCATTTCTTCAACGTCTTCAGATAAAAGCCTTTCTAATTAAAAGTGCGAGCGTACTAAGTACATATGTCAGAAGTGAAACTTCTTTGGCAAACGAATTTTTATATCTTGTTTATATTTATACAAATTTAGATCTTTAGATTTCCGAGACTTAGTGGGAGGGATAAAGGAAGATATATAGGAATTCAATGAATTTAATTCTCATTAAAGTATTAAAAGTATCGAAAATTAATACAAATTATTTATTAAAATCTCAAATGACGAATTGTAAATAAAAATGCCACGTGTTTTTGTCAATATTAGAAATTATTAATTAAATGTTGTTTTTGTATTTAAAAATATTTAGAAAAGATAATTTATGAAATATTTTTATTTTATATTTTGTGAAAAATAGTATTATCAAAAGTATTAAATGACGAGTGGCAAATTAAAATGCCACATGTTATTTGTAAATATTAAAAGTACCGCACATTCAAACGAATTAGCATAAAAACGCTGCACATCTTCGTGACGCTAATCACGCGTTTCATCCATAAAAAAATTACCCTCATGCGCCTAA
Source organism: Elymnias hypermnestra (assembly GCA_015832385.1). Taxonomy (NCBI): domain Eukaryota; kingdom Metazoa; phylum Arthropoda; class Insecta; order Lepidoptera; family Nymphalidae; genus Elymnias; species Elymnias hypermnestra. The sequence continues at coordinate 1,168,778 of JACTOM010000053.1, read as the reverse complement.
AGTTTGACTTCAAAAATATATACATACACATTTCAAGTAACATGAAGTTGGTTTTTGAACTCTGTAAATATTCTATGTATGTACTCGTTATGTATTTTTGATTTAAATAAAATCGAGAGGTAAAATGCATTTAAAATGATAAACTATGTTACATATTTAATAAATCTGGTACTAATCTAATACTACATTGAATTTGTATTATAATAATTGATTCCTTATTTTGTTTGACTTTAAAAAAGGGGGTTATTAATTCATTTGTTTTTTCTTTCAAATACTCAATCTTTGTTATTTTTAAATGTACTTCAAGAACATTCTAATAAGGTCAGATTTAATTTACCATAATTTGTATCAGATGATTAACCTTGCTATTTGTGCGTGATACATTTCAATACATGAATGGAATTGGGGTGGAAAAAGGCTGGTGAACCATCTCAGCCTATTAACAGATATGGCATTTAATGTTTAATTTTTGGAAAAAAGAACTGTGCGTGTGTCAGTGTATAAGCAAAGAAGCGAAACTTCTTCGGCTTATATTCTACTAAATGTTATAATCTAATATGTAAAATTCTCGTGTCACGGTCTTAGAAGTTGAACTCCTCCGAAACGGCTGGACGGCTGGATAAGCTAGGGTCGGACAACAACTATTTTTCATCCCCCTAAATGTTAAGGGTGATATCCACCCCCAATTTATTTTGAATTTTTTTAATTTTTTTTTATTTTTCATGATGTAGAATTAAAAATAAATACAACCCTAAATTTTCACTTTTCTATCACAAACCCCTATTTTTTAATTTCGATAATAATTATTATATGGCAAAACAACGTTTGCTGGGTCAGCTGGTACAAAATAATTTTATTTTAAGGAAATTTGACAATTTTCTAAATAATCAAAACCAACCAAACTATACAAGCACATGCCCACGCTAATACACACACCTACACACACACAGTTAATTAATATATTTTTGGTCATTGTACTATCGCTAACAACAATAGAAAAGCAATGACTACTGAAATGAAACACAATTTATACTAGTTCAATAGCCATCGAATAATAATTCTTAACCGACTTCAAAAAAAGGAGGAGGTTATTATAATATCAAATAGTAAAGGCTCACTTGACATGTATGTAACACATACTTCCGGTACAACGGACAGTTAAACATATTTACACATACGTGCTTCGCGTAACGCGTAATGTCAGTTTTTCTATGCCTTGAGAATTTAAGTTTAGAATTTAAATTACGCTCTCCGACATCAAAACAATTACTTTTTTCTTTTCAAAGCATATTTACATAACTTACACATCAAATGTTTTAATATATCCATCGTTAGAAGCAGTCAGAAGTAGACAGGAATTCGGCGAGAAGTCTACACTTCTTACAATTTGTGTATGAGCGTCTATAGTGTGCAATAGTTTGTCTTGTGATACGTTAAACACATACACAGAACCGTCAGCAGCACCACTCGCTATGTATTGCCCATTTTTACTCTAAAATATCGAAAACCTTCTCACAATTATTTTTTTCAATTTCCTATTTAGGATTAAGGCAGCAAATCTTACAGTTAATTTATTAAATAGTGTCCTCAACCAATTTATACCAAAACATATAAAGGTATAAAAAATCAGGGAAGTTACGGCCAACAACCAGTATTAATAATATATCAAAAACATACATATATGTTTTTCATACATATACGTTTAAATTGCATTTAGGACATTATTTTTTTGTAATTTTGATGATTATAACATTCCATATTAAAGGTAGTGCAGTAATAAAACATTTATCTTTGAAACACAGTACTACATAATTAGGATTTTATACTTGACTCATTACATAGGTAGTGTCGATATAGTATTATTCTCAGTACTGTTTAATCAATCACAAACTTAGTTCTTACTACATATAAATTTTAATCAAATCCATGAAACCTTATTTGATTGAAAAATTAAAAATTGTGTGCATACAAAGTACACATGTCAGAAGTGAAACTTCTTTGGCAACCTAATTTTTGAGTCATGTTTATATTTATACAAATCTAAAACTTTAAATTTCCGAGAGGAAGGGAAAAGGAAGATATGTTAGGAATTGCGTGAATTTAATTGTCATTAAAATTAATACAAATAAATTATTGAAATCTGAAATTAAATTTTGTTTTTTGAATTTAAAATTGAGAAAATATTTTATAAATCATGAAATACTTTTATTTCATGAGATTTAGTATATTAAATTATTAAAAGATGAGTTGCAAATTAAAATGCTACATGTTATTTGTAAATATTAAAACTATCTAACCTACAAATGAATTAGCATTAAAAACGCTGGACGTCTTAGTGACGCTAATCACGCGTTTCATACAAAAAAAATTTAGCCTCATGCGCCTAAAGTAGTTTCTCTCCAAAAAACGGACAAAGTCTGGGGTCATCAACTAGGAGTTGTATATAAACTATTGGCACAATCATAGTTACTTTAGGGGAAAGTTTCATCAATATCAATTAACCCCTTCTGTCAATATGTCAATCTGACATAAATGTTACTTTTAATTGTAATTTGAAAAAAGTGAAGTGTACAATTATTTTTAACTTGCTGCTATTAATTACTATGAAAAATATATTTTAAAATAGCACTACACTGACTTAGAGAATACAGTTTCAGAATACATTTGAAAAATCACCAAGAATTGAATCTGGGCAAGTTGCTTGTACAATGATTAAGTACTGAAATTATTGAAGTATATATCTAACAATACTTACCCAAGCTACACACAATGCAACTTTTCCTCTAGTATCAAACACTCCATCAACTGTATTATTCACTATATCATATACTGAGAGTTTGCCTGAGTGGCTACCAGAAACTATATGGTTGTTATTTGGTGCAAAAGTAACCTTCCAAACATCTACAGCATCTGTTTGTATGTCATGTACCTTAATGCCAGTAGTCAAATCCCAGATTATTAAGGAACCGTCTAGTGATGTTGAAGCTATTGCTAAAACAATATACTACTACGATTAAAATCAATTGCTACACAACACCTAGCATGAAAATCTTAATTATTACAAAAGCTTTAAATTTTTTAATTCAAGCATTCAATATATAATGCTGTAACATTTTTCACAAAATAAATTTGTATGAACTAATATGGAAATCTATGTGTACTTGACTGCATTACAAATGATTGCACATTTGAACAAAAGAGAGAGAAAGAGAGAGAGGGAGTAATAAGAATTTGGCACATGAGTCTTACGAAGAAAACTTAAGTGGTGCCCGCCCAGTATTTACCTGAGTGGTGTAATGCTGTCAATACTTGCTTTATTACCAAAGGTCTCAGGGTAAACTTTCAGTAGAGCAAATTAATAGTAATCTTTATTTTTTCAGGTAAACATCCATACAATATAAAGAAATTATATTGAAATTGTTTTATTTTATACTTATAATTAAGAAAATAATATTTCTTAATTTATTTGCATCTGAATTAGTTTGGGTCTTCAGCCATGGCAAGTTACTACCCAATTAGTAACAATGTGCCACCAATTGGATTAGTGCAATGAGAAACATAAATAATTAGCCTGTTAACCTTACTAAGACTGGGGTATTCACCTAGCTCAGACAACCAGGAGAAAAAAGTTTACAACATTACTGCCATAACTTACTATGTCCATCAGAACTAACAGCAATTGAAACTACTGCCATACAGTGTCCTTCCAGAGTATGGTGAAGCTGTAACCTATTATTTTCCAAATGCCAAACTTTTACCAAATTATCAAGTCCACCAGTTACTATGTAGTCTCCACCTTTTCTACAAAATGATGATGACTTGAACAGATTATTTTAACAAAAATTTGTGTCTGAAGTAGTAGAATTTATAATAAATTCAAATTCAAAAATTCTTTATTCGAGTAGATTATGAGAGAATGTGCAAACAGACCTCTGACAATGTCATCAAAGGTTAACAAGGGTGCCACATGTGGATATGTTAGCACACCCAGTGAGTCCCACACTCAGTGCATAAAAGCATTTCCCAGCAATAAAAAAAAAGTTTATTACAGCACTTTTGAATCACATGATTTTCATTGTCATACTATTTATATTAAAATTATTGCATTGAATTAGAAAACATTAATCATATAACCCATTGTTTAACGAAGTTGTATAATGACAAGAGACAAGAATATTCTTAATTCTAAAATACAATTTAACAAAGACTAAGAGAAATATATCAACCTATTTTTGTTTTTATAAAATTATATCATTTTATTATTTGCCTTTAAATTAATTATTATACAAATTAGCAATCTGCTTATGGTGTTCACAATCCTAGACATAATTGCCAGTTGGCCAAATTTATAAAATTCTATTTCATTATTTAAATCATATTCAAATTTTTGGCTGCAAGATTCTAATTATTTAGGATCTTTCCAACAAAAATGTATGCTTAATTGTGAAATGTTATCATCAGACACTGTTTAAGTAGCACTTGCCACCTAGCCAAATTAGAAAGTAAATATCTTACTTTAATTTAGACTTGCCTATTGAAGCAATACAAAAAAGTGGAGTGTCTTACTTTACATCTTCTTTATCTTTAACTCTAGTCCATACAGAACAAAAAATGGAACAGTTATGCGCGTCTTCCTTTTTATTCAATAGAGAATACTGAAACAAATTTATTGCCGTAAGGAACTAATAATTCGTTACAAAAACATTATACAAAATATGCTTACCACTGTCGCTCCCGACATTCTAAAATATCATAAACAAACCTATTGGGCGAAAGTATGAAATGAATCGATGTAAAAGGAAAAAATTATAAAAATCAAATTCAATTAATTATTTTCCAATAAATAAGGGTAGTATTAAGGGTAAAGTTTTTATAACTATTCGCAGGTATGAGGTTATATTTTAGTAATCATTAAATGTCAGATTCAAAAATAACACCCATCATAGACTTACCATAATATCAAAAAGTGACACTGTACTTTTTATTTAGTTATATCAAGTTTCAAATTCTTAATATTTCCTAAAAAATAATTACAAATTTTCGTAGATATTAAACGTGAAATTACAAGTAGATAATAACTGGCTAAAATAACAAAATATCTAATTTTACATAATACACGGAAAAACTCAGTAAAGGCCTCTTAATAAGTATCTTTGTTATAACAATATACAAGGTGGTTAGGGAACCACTCCCGAAAACGAAGACGGATAATAGTACTCGTGTCACCTTTGGTGATGTGACACATACCCCCACACCGTAACGCGAATTAAAAAGATTTGTGTTTCAGTACGATGCTGCGTAGAAACCGTAAGAGGTGAATTAATGAATTACTTACAAGATCAGCGTATCGTTCCTTCCTGTAAATGTTCGCACCGGGAGCGGTAATACGCGTACGGTGGGCGCGCGTAAATCAGCTTTTTTTAAAATTTCATTGCTGATTTTTTTAGTAATGTTACATGTTTAATGAAATTTTCGCTCCATTTAACTCTACTAACATGATGGAGCGTAAATAATGCAAAAAAAGTTTTACAAATATGACTTTTTTAATTCAGATTGATTATTTCCCGTTCTATCATCAAAGGTGTCACTAGTGCCATAATCTGTCTTCGTTTTCGGAAGTGGTTCCCGAAAACCTTGTATGTAGAGCTAAGAAAATTATTATTAATCGTTATCATAAGTAAATATCTTACATTTAATAGTGAATACAATGAAAAATAAAACACTACTTTTATTGATTATATTTTTTTTATAATGGGCAGTCATATATGTTTATACATTTATCTTCTGATATCGATACAATTTTATTGCTTTCTGCATTGAATTTCACACCCCAAACCTGAAATTAAAGTACAATAAGAATTAAAAATATACAACTTTAATATAAGTTATATTATTATATATAATCGTGTACCTGATCATTGTGTTCCTTAAAAACATGTTGACATTGCATACTGTCCAAATCCCAAACTCGCACGGTTCGGTCCGAACTTCCAGATACAAAGCGTTTACCGTCAGGTGAAAAGGCAACAGATAACACCCAAGAGGCATGACCAGACAATGTTACAGCTAAATCTGCTTGCACTCTGTATAAATCATAATACCAATATGTCATACAATATTCAAATTTTATATTTTATTTTATATATATTAATTATATATATATATATATATATATATATATATATATATATGTGTGTGTGTGTGTGTGTGTGTGTGTGGCGGNGCGGTCGGCCGGAGTGGTCGACTATTGAAACTGTCGCGTTCCTAGCTATTATTCTTAATAAGTTTGCGTAAATTGATATTGCACCAAAATTGCCCACGAACGCCCACAGAATAAGAAATTGAATAATGGATCCAATTAATAACGATGTCGGCGGAGAACCCTACGCCCCTGTAATTTATGCTTCTCCGTTCTCTATTATTCTCCGACATATATATATATGTATAGATTGTACCATTGTATTCATTTAAATTTTAGTGTCTTTGATGTGCGAAAAAACAGAAAAATATTTTATACACACATAAAATTAAGCGATACATCGAATAAATTTTTGTTACAAGTTATTTGTCTTGATGAAATTTTTATTAGTGACATTGCTGGACCGCTTTTGATGAAACCTTTAGTAACAGATGACTAATATTATAAAAGATAAGAGCGGCGACTTTTTATCTCAAAAGTTGAAGTTTCCACGGAACTGTAAAAATCAGAGTGAATTACAGTGAAGCCATATTCAATTTTACTTTGTTATATCATATATAAATTATCTTAATTTTAACACATGTGATAAATAGAACATAAAATTACTTACACATCATACAGTTTCATCTGTCCATCATCTGAGGCAGTTAATAATAATTGAGAATCAGGGGAAAAACATAAGCTTCTTATTGACATAGCATGTCCCTCAAGTGTATGAACTAGTTTACCTTGTGCTACATCAAATATACTTATGATTCCATCTAAAGCACCACTCGCTATGTATTTTCCATCTGGACTCTATGGAAAATACATGTTAAACTTAAAATTTAACAATAGCAGAACAACATTTGCTACAATATTTTGTCGAACAAAATAAATCAATTAATGATTGTTAACATGAAATACACAATTTTAATACAAAAAATGAAAATAAACTTGTAATACCATATTTTCGAGTGAAGAAGGTTCACAACACATTTGTCTGTTTGAGTATACACAGTTTTAATAAGATACAGCATATAAATTATTTAAGCAATTAAAATTTTTGGACTTGATACAAGCACATTGTAACCTAATAAATATAATTTTGGATGAAATTAGATAAACCAGGCCTCGGAAGAACACATAGGCTAATTTGTTTTGCAAAACAAAATCTTGCGGTAGTTAAAATGGGAAACAAAAGTTCATTTTTGATTGAAGTGAAAACTAAGACCAGTATACTGCTACAATAATAAAAAATTGTATTTTAACATAAACTGAAGTTGGAAAAAATGTAGAATGACATTCTAAATAGAATGTACTGTAATAAAGTTGATGGTGAAGAGCATTCAATAAAGAACTAGATTAAATTATGTAAATAATCAAACAAATTAATAGAAATAACTATATAACTAATAAATATTTTAAAATTGACATACATAAGCAACGCTAAGTGTAAATTTCCCTTTGCTGTCTAATGTCTGCTCTTCCTTGCCACTCTCCACATTAAATATTAATACTCTTCCATCATTACTCCCTGATATTACATGTTTGCCATCAGGAGAGAAATCTAAAGTCCATACATCTGTCGCCTCTGTCTCCATAGTTTTTAATTTTTCACCTGATGCTATATCCCATAATATCAGAGACGAGTCTTGTGAACTACTGGCTAAAGCTAGAAATTAAATTGTATCCTTTCATGACAGTAAAGTTCTTATAACTACTTCAAGAAACTAAATAAAACCATCTCTTCATGATAATGGATTATGTATACTTCTAACAAGTAATAATAAAAAAACTTCTTAAATTAATTAAACAACATAATTTTTTATCTACAACCTTATATCCACGGAAATATGGAGTGTTGGATGAGAATGAAATTAATTTTTATACATTTCACAAACAAATATCAGTATTGAATAAAATAAAGGTTCTAACTTTTTCCATCAGGACTCACAGCAACTGATATAACTCCAAGAGAATGTCCTTCTAACTGATGTTTCACTTCTAACTTTCCATTCTCTAGCTGCCATACTTTTATAATGTCATCCAGTCCTCCAGTGATAATATAATTTTCTGGTGGCTCATGGGAATGGTTTGAGTCTCTGTAATAAAATATAAGAGGGCAAGTTTTTATATTACTTCACGATTCAATTGAATAGGATATCTAAAATATATTACTCTTAAAAAATTATGAATATATATATTTTTTTTAGGACATACATTATTTTCATGCATATAAAATACATATAATATATAAGCATTCTTGAACGAATAAAAGTGGAGAGATAGCAAGAAGAGGATGTTAGAAAAGAATATCTGAAAAATTTGAGTGGGCGATTCAAGAGTGAAGACGAAGGAAATGAGATTGAAAGTTTATGGAATAAATTTAAAGATGGAGTGGTTGGTGCTGCTATTGATGTATGTGGCGTGTCTAAAAGGAGGAAAGGTAAGAAAGAGAAGAATTTGTGGATGGACAAAAATGTTCAAGCAGCTGTGTGTGAAAAGAAGAAAGCTTGGTCCGATTGGTTGGCTACAAAAGCGAACCAACGAATGCAAAAGGCAACGAATGATGACGTAAAAAAGGCAAGAATGGAATACAAAAGGGTGAAAGTAATCGTGAAAGAAGCTGTAAGAAAGAAAAAAGAAGAATACAGTGATATGTATGATAGGAGACTTTCTGATGATTTTCAGTCAAACAAAAAGTTTTTCTGGAAATCAATACAATTTGCCCGAGGGAGATCTACTTCCTCGGAGCTTTGTAAAATCAGAAGTTTAGATGGAAGTTTAATAAAAGGAGAAGAATGGATATTGAAGAGATGGAAGGATCATTTTGAAAGTTTGTTTGAAAGAAATGAAGCAGAGGTAAATATGGCCTCTGCGGATAGCAATGAATGTAAGACAAGTGATAGCGAGATTAGTATGGATGACATCATGAAAGCGATAAAAGGTATGAAATCAGGTAAGGCTGCTGGGTATGACAGAGTGTCAGTCGAGATGCTGAAGGCTGGCCGCGGGATTGTGGTAGCTCAGCTGTACTGCCTTTTCAATATATGCTGGGAGAAAGGTCAAGTCCCAAGAGATTGGAGCAAGGCCGTAATTGTCCCTCTATATAAAGGAAAAGGGTCACAGCAGGAGTGCAAAAATTACCGCGGTATCAGCCTTCTTAGTGTCGTCGG
>JACTOM010000053.1:1064838-1159363 GCA_015832385.1 Elymnias hypermnestra | reverse complement strand
TGAAAGGAGACTGACAAAAAGGATTTATGAGTCAAGAGTGAATGCGAAAGTTGGAAGGGGAAGACCGAGGCGAACGTTCCTGGACCAAATCCAGGACATTTTAAATAACGGCCAGGTCAAGAGTACTCTAAACCGACGAACTTGTATGAAAGGTTTAATGAGAATGAAAGAAGCGAAGGAGATATGCAAGGATCGTGGCAAGTGGAAGGATGTTGTCTCTGCCTACCCCTATGGGAATGAGGCGTGATGTTATGTATGTATGTATGTATAAAACTTATGTGCCTAATTGTTGCTTAAAAATTAATTATTGAGCTTTTGATAAAGGAAAACATCGCCAGGAAATCTGCATATGGCCCTTGAAATATTTTTGAGATATGCGTAGCCTGCCAACTTGCAGTGGAGTAGACTGGTCTATGCTCTAAAAACCATCTCCATTATGCGTGAAGAGCCCTATGCTCACCATTGGTCCGAGACTGTTATTTACCTTATTTAGCAATCTATTTAGTAAACATAAGAGGTTAACAAACGTACTGCGAGTTTTCTATATTCTCGGCATTTTCACTCACTTCTTTATTCTTTTCATGACTAATTTGACTCCAACTACAACACCATATTGCATCTTCATGAGCATTTTCTTTTTTCATTTGCAAATAATACTGAAAAAGGAAAACAAAATTCAGATTGCCAATCTACTTCCAGCCGGCATCTCATTTTAGTTTTGATTACCAATGTGGTTATAGACATTATTGTGTCACTGAAATAAAACTTTCTGCAGTATTATTACTAATAAATAACAAACAAGTAGTAAGAAATATGGAACACTACTTCAACAAGAAATTGAAATTTGAATATATCGATAATTGACATCAATCATCTACAATTTTTAATGGTTATGTACTCTGTGTCTGTATTTTAGTGTACTCTAAAGTGTCTCTTTCTAGTCTTTATACCACAGACTTTTAAGTCTCACCTAATGGAAAGTAAATACTTTACGTGATACATATGTATATTTTATTTTTTAAACACATAACAGTAAACATATTTAACACCACAATTTAATTTTAATGTTATACTTAAATATTTATAAACTATTGAATACAGATAAAGTATTTAAACTAAATTTAATAACATATCTATTCATATTTTATCTGTGGCGTATATATTTAAAGCTAAAACATAGATAAGAGGTTACTTCGTCTGTGTCTTGTAATTTCAAAATGGCGTTCAACGAGTTTAACACTTGTGCTACGCTATAAGTTTGTGATATTTGTCGATATTGTGTAAAGTTAATGTATGATATATGTATTTTATAAGTGAATAAACATATATTTTGAATTTATGACGTTAAAATTTTGTTACAATGGCCGTATCCAAGTCAACTAATACATACAATCGTCAGAATTGGGAGGACGCAGTAAGTAACTAATAACCAATCCTTTTGGTAGTAAATTGTGAAAATTTCAATAAATTACACTATTTATAACTTTTCAGGATTTCCCGATTTTATGCCAAACGTGTCTTGGTGATAACCCCTACATCCGTATGGTATGTAAACAAATTCTTGTAATTCTATAAATTATTTATTAAAAAATATTTCTGTAACGTATATTTTGTTGCCACAGACTAAGGAGAAGTACGGGAAAGAATGTAAAATATGTTGTCGTCCTTTCACTGTCTTTCGTTGGTGCCCTGGAGCCAGAATGCGTTTCAAGAAGACTGAAATTTGTCAAACATGTTCAAAACTCAAGAATGTATGCCAAACATGTCTTCTTGACCTTGAATATGGATTACCTATACAAGTTAGAGATGCTGCTCTCAAAATACAGGATGATCTACCTCGAAATGAAGTAAATAAAGAATATTATATACAAAATTTAGATAGCCAAATGTCTAAGTATGATGCTTCACAACCAAGCAATGCAGCTTTAAAATCGAAAGGAGCTTCCGATTTGCTGCTGAGATTAGCTAGAACTGCTCCATATTATAAGCGGAACAGACCTCATGTCTGCTCCTTTTGGGTGAAAGGTGAATGTAGAAGAGGTGAAGAGTGCCCATATAGACATGAAAAGCCTACTGACCCTGATGATCCATTAGCCGATCAGAACATTAAAGACAGGTAATTAAATGCAGATTATATGTTTTTTTATAAGTGGACTTTATTTGTTAACATTTATTTATTTAAGGGTAAAATGGGTACATTAAAAAGGTTTATATTTTCTCGGGCTGTAAACCTATTATATCTGAAAATTGGCAAAAGATGTTGTGGCACTGCAAAATGTCATGATTTAACATCTTGCCTGCTGACTATATGGATCTGTGAGCAGAAATCCATTTACAATCTCATCAAGAAATGAGAGTACTGCTGGAAACACCTGTTTTTTAAAACATTGTTTAGTGATTTTTCACTATTTAAGTATGGCCTTGTGACCATGTTAAACAGTTAATTTCATTTTCTAAAGATTTTCCTTTAAAAAGCATTGATGTGGGTTATGGCATTTTGTTTATACTGTATTAAAATATTATTTTCCATTTTCTAGATATTATGGTGTGAATGACCCTGTGGCAGAGAAGCTAATGCGGCGTGCTGCAGCTATGCCTGCTCTACCACCCCCTGAAGATCGCACAGTGACAACACTCTACATAGGAAACTTGCCAGAGAATATTACAGAAGATGAATTAAGGGGACACTTTTATCAATATGGAGAAATAAGGTGAGCATACTGATTGTGGCCAAAAATTTTGATTGCTATGTTTATTTTATTAATATGTTTATATGTATAAATTCGACTTCAATAGGAATATATGTAACTACATTTAGTTGGAAGTTATCTCTTAAATTGAAGCAATTTAATGTGACTCATTGTAAAATATATTTAGATAAGATAATCAGAACAATTTTTTCATTTTGCATTTATTCAATATCAATAATACAATATCTGTTTTTGTTAAAAAAAATTTGGTACTTAAGCAAAAAGTTTATTGCAATTCTATAGACTTTGGTAAGGCTTGCGATCGAGTGGTGATGAATGAACTGTTGTCAACATTATCTGTGTATGGGGTGAGCAGTAATCTTATTCAAGCATTGAAATCTCTCTATGTGGGTTCTAGTGCTTCTGTCAGAATAAAAGGGGCGTACATGGAGTGGTTCTTTTTGAAAGAAATGAATCTATGATGAATGGCAATATTTTGAAAGACGGAGAATAAGTGGAAAAATTTTTATACTTGGAATCTAAATTTACAAAAGATGGAACATATGAAAGTGATATTGAAAGAAGAGTACATGCAGGGAATATAGTAAATGGTGCTCTGCACACCTTTATAAATAGCCAGATGGTGTCTCATCGGGCCAGACTGGGTCTGTGTGGAGGAGTGTTGGTGCCATCACTTATGTGTGGTAATGAAAGTTTGGAATGGCAGAAGAATCACAAAAGTAAAATAAATGCAGTAGAGATGAGAGTGTTGAAAGAAAGAAAGAAAACTTTATTTGGAGCCGTGTTTTACACATACACTTGAGAAGTATGAGTGGATAGAAACTTAGTGACAAAGTAAAAAAAAAGTGTGATAAAAGAACACTGTGGTATAAAAGAATATGTAGTGATTAAAAATGAGAAAGGTAGAACTAAGAGACAGAGAGAATAACTTTTGCATTTATAATATTGGTAATAATTTTTAAGTTGTTTCTTTAACATAACCTCAGTTGCATTTTTGAATATATATAATGGCTAGATTTGTAGGATTCAACAGAGCTGTAAAATCCTAGTTGAACAAATAATCATTCATTGGATTTGTAAACTAAATGAATATAATTTTGCTTTTAGGTCTTTGACTCTAGTACCACGAGCCCAATGTGCTTTCGTGCAATACACAACCCGCAGTGCAGCAGAGCATGCTGCTGAAAAGACCTTCAACAGATTGGTGATAGCGGGTAAAAGGCTTACCATCAAGTGGGGGAAATCACAAGGTATTCTTTATTTATTTTAATTATATTACATGTGACTTTATTATTATAACAGTTACACATACATACATTCACTAGCTGTAACATGGAGTGTCAAATGTGTAATTCCTGACCCTGATTGAATTGGAAAAATCACATTATTGTAGAATGTTCATGTCCCTAATGGATTGCAAGCCAAATTTAAAATTGGCCAGGAAGTTCAGGAATAGTTCTCCTATCAAAACATTTATTTATTCAATGACCACCAGTAATTACTACACTGAATGTGTTTATAATATAAAAACATACATCTACATATTTGTTTGGTGTGTAATTTTTTGAGGTAGCCACTACACAAGTTAAAAATACAATAAATTATTTAGAAAATAAAAGCCTCTACATATTTTTGTTTTAAAATGGAAATTGCATTCCTCAACAATCCCAAAACTTTGGAAGTGTTAATTTGAATCTATATATATTTGTGCCCATTTGGACACCAGTTCTTAGCAAGTTTATAGTGTGACAGGGGGGTATATGCATGTCGATTTCCTAGTCACTTCAGAGAATAACTTGGATTAGTTTAATGAGTAAGTGAATAAACATGGCATGACACAGAATCCATTTTGCTCCCACTTATCTAATGCAATTAATCAAATACATTTTCCCAGCTCATTATCTCTTTTGGAACACTCACACATGCACATAAACATACACAAACAAACACAATCACACACACACACATCAACATTTTTATTTTAATAGTTTTTCCTTTTTTATTATTAGTCCAGTAAGTATTTTAAATTGGATCTCATAATAACATTTCAGGACGGCAAGGGCCTAATGATAAGATCGAGACGTTACCAGCACTGGAGCCTGTTCCTGGCCTACCTGGAACCTTACCTCCTCCGCCACCTGCATTCCTGCATCCATTCCCACCGCAGGTAAATATTTGCTTTTCTTATTTATTGTGGGGCTAACAACATAATGATAATTTAGCAAAACCTGTGTTCAAAACATATATGATATTGGTGCAGGCCACATTCCATGTAATTAATGGGTTTTTTTTTATGAAACTACTTAGCATTTTTAACAATATTTATCACTACTCTTTTGTATGCCAGCGGGCCGCATCAAAGAAACACAGGCTGCTGGTTGCCAAACTCTGTTATAGAAAACAGGGAATTAAAGCTTTGTCAGTGAAATAGAGTATTGGTCAGTTGGTGTGTCTCGATAATTCCCATTGCTAGACTTTGAATAGTTTCAAATGGAAGTTGATCTCGGGGTCGTCGCTTCAACCGATGGACGTCCACTGCTGGACATAGGTCTCACGAAATGATACCCACAAGGCCCGATCTTGTGCCGCCAGGCTCCAGCGGCTACCGGCGATCCTCCTTATATCGTCGGTCCACCTTGTGGGGGGTCTTCCTACGCTGCGTCGTCCAGTGCGGGGTCGCCATTCCAGCACTTTCCGACCCCAACGTCCATCGGTTCGTCGGACTATGTGCCCCGCCCATTGCCACTTCATGTTTGCGATTCGTAGGGCTATGTCGGTGACTTTGGTTCTGCTACGGATCTCCTCATTTCTGATTTGATCGCGTAGAGAAACTCCGAGCATAACCTTCTCCATCGCACGCTGAGTGACTCTGAGCTTTCGAATAAGGCTCATAGTCGGCGACCACGTTTCCGATCCGTAGAAGCTCTGCTGAGGTCATCAAGCATTGCATGGAGATCTTCCAGAGTCTCTGCCATAATGACCACGTCGTCGGCACACCGTAGATGAGTGATGTACTCGCCATTGATGTTGATACCCAGTCCGTAAGCTTAAACAGGTCCTCCAACGCCGCAGTAAAGAGCATCGGGGAGATAACATCTCCCTGTCACACTCCACGCTGCAGTTGGATAGACTCTGTGCTTTGGTCCTGTATACGGACTGACATAGTGGGCATTTTCGTACAAACACTTCAACACGTGTATGTACCGGTGGTCAATTCGGCATCTCTGCAAAGATCTCAACACGGCCCATGTTTCCACCGAATCGAAGGCTTTCTCATAGTCCACGAACGCCAAGCAAAGTGGCCGATTATACTCCTCGGTCTTCTGTATAATCTGCCGCAGCGTAAAGATGTGGTCTATGGTACTAAAGCCTTTTCGGAATCCGGCTTGTTCGGGGGCAAGAATGCGAGCGAGACGATTCGTAATGACCCTCGAGAACAGTTTATAGACATGACTTAGCAGCGCAGTAGGTCTATAGTTCTTCAATAAGGTGTTGTCACCTTTCTTGAAGAACAGAACTACCACGCTCTTATGCCACGCCTATGGCACCGTACCTTCCAGGATGACGAAATTGAACATTCGCTGAAGGACTTTTAGAATGGGTTTTCCAGCCGCCTATTGTTTAGCTCGTTCACGGATTCGCAATTCTCGAGACAAGCGAAACGGTTTTGCAGCTCCAGTTGGAAGCTCTCGGGGTCTTGGATTTGAGCGCGAGTGGGTCGGAGCATTGACTTCACCAGTCTGTTCCGTTCACGAACAACGTCAATATTCAATGTGCCTCTTACCATGCGGTGATCGCCATGAAATCGGCCAGCATATGACCTCTATGATTCCGTTGCCCGTATCCAAATTGCCCCACTCTCAACTCTGCCCCACTTCGTTCGCCAAGTTTTGCGTTGAAATCTCCCATCACAATATTGTAGTGAGTCCTAGAGGTATGTATGGCTCTTGATACATAACCTCTACATCATCATCGGGATGCGATGATGTGGGTGCGTAAACCTGTATGGCCTTCAACGAATACTGTTTGGTAATTCTGAGTATAAGGTACGCTATCCTACTGGACACACTGTTTACTTGAACAATATTGTTAACGAGAGATTTGTGGACGAGGAACCCTAACCCTGTTACCTACCGGGGTGATCTCGGGGTGCGCCAACCCAAAGATTGCAGCAGTATTCCAAATGTGACTAAAGTAGGGCTTTATACAAAAGTTGCTGATTCTTAGATGTGAATTCAGCTCTTTTTTGGAAGCTGGTTAGAACTTGCCTTCCACAAGCTTATTCAACAGTTGCTGTGTAATAAAAGTAACACAAGATACAATATGATGTTTGATTCAATTTATTTCAGAGGGTAGACATAATTTTGATGCTTGGGAAAGAAGGAATTCCCGAATACACTAGGAATAATAATAATATTCTATAAAGGCTTTTGATTGTATAGAATGTAGCACTCTTATAATTAAATTAATTAATAATGGTGTGAGAGATCAGGCACAAATTTGTTGAGTTCTTATCTTCAAAATGTATTCATAAATGGCTTAGAGTCGTCAAGATCATCTGTAAGAAATAGGCACGATACAAGGATCAACACTTAGTCTTTTTTTGTATATAAGAATATATATAAATGATTTAGCATACCTGGTAACCTACAACACTATATTAAAAACGGTTTAAGTTCTTGTTGGTTTCTTCTTAACACAATCAACTTTCCGAAACGGTAGTAGACTGACAATTCATAAGTGCTTTTTGGGCTTGCTTGAATAAAGAATATTTTGATATTTCAGATGCCACCAGCAGCTAGTAGGCCGAATGACTTCTTCAATCTGCATCACTATGCTGGGCCAGCGTGGGGTGCTTGGGGTGGGGTGCCACCCCCCGGACCTCCAGTACCTCCCGTTCCTCCTCCGCCTGCGCTTCACTACCCTAGCCAGGATCCCGCCCGGCTCGGGGCCCACGCGCACGCCTCCGCCCCACAAACTTAGTTTCATCAAACCGTGTTCACATTATAATCAATTTGGACCTAACAAATTTACATTAATAAATACTGAATAAGCATGGTGTTTTTAATTTTATTTCCTATTTACCTTAGAACAGTAGAAGGGCCAGGCATTGCATCAATTGTTAGTAATAATGATTCTTCAGAGCAATCATCGAGGCGGCGACCGCTAACTTTCGATTGAATGGATTCCGTTGTGTCGTCCGCCATCTTGGATTAAAGAAGTAACTTTCGGTATTCCCGATTCGTAACCTGTTGTGTCGTCCATTTGGGGGATATTTTTATTGTAGTGTTTTCAATAACTCTCAACTTCACGCGAATAATGATATCGAAGTTGGTCGGTTGTACGTCTAGCGTCTAGCATAGGGTTGTGGCATCTAGTTAACAAAATTATAGATAAGTATATCCTAGGGTTATTTTAATAGCATACAACAGGTAATAAATAAAATATACAATAATACTTTCAATTACAAATTTTAAAAGTCACTTTAAAGACAATAATTATTTTATACTGTTTATAAGAATAATGTTGACATTAAATTATCAGAAATTATAAAACAGTACTTATAGTAATTCTTACAATAATTAAATAGTTATGCTATTGTACGATTTTATTGATGTAATGAAGACCATGACTACTATAAATTATCCCTATATATACAATGTGAGCTGTTGTCAATAGAACTTTGATTACAATTTTAACTGTGAAATAAACATGATATACCTAATAAAGGATTGTGAATATGAATTTATTGTAATTTAATTTACCTATAATTAACTTGAAGTTATTAAACTTATATCTTTAGGTTTTATCAGAAAGGCTACATAGTTTGTTTTTGTTAAAGAGCAAACTTCCAGTGCAATCTTCTCTTTTAAATTTTTTTTTCCTTAAATAACTATGACCCACTTCAAGCCCTTCTTTATTACTTCTATGAGAGCATTTTATTTCTGAAAAATTGATACGACTATTGGCTTAAGTCCAGGGTGTCACACAAGCAGTAAGAATTAAGTTGAAAATCCTAAGAGGCGCATGTTACATTATGGAAAATTTTATGTTGTAATCGCATTCAAAATTCTATTTAACATTACGTCTTGCTAAATATATGGTAAATTTCTTGAGTTGGACTGGCCCAGTTTACACGTTATTTTCGCTTTAATAAGGTTTAAAATCTTTAAAAAAAATATATAATGTTTATAGCTGATGTCAAAATAAATAAATTATAAACAAACCATTTTTTTAAATGGAATATATAGCTGTAATGAAAAGGCAAAGATTTTGTATCATACAGCCAATCTTCTGACGAGTCAACTTCTACCTGTAAAAGCTAAGCCATGTCTTCAGTTCAGTGACACCGACTCCAAATATAAGAATACGAAGAACACAATAAAGGAATACGCAATTATTTCTTACTTTTTAGAGCACATTAATATATTTGTAAAACTGTTTTGGAGGCGGTTCTTTTTTTGTTAAACTTTTTATTTATTTTTTGATTTTTAATGAATCTGAAGTAAATTAACAAATTTGTCGGAATATATGTACACCTAAAACGCGTTTCTCATATTAGATAACACCGTTTAAATGAAACAACTTTACAAAGTTAAATTTACATTAATCTCGCCACACCCGGGATCGAACCCGAAACGCTTATACAACCGCTTCACACATAATTCACCGTTGAAATATTGCAATGCGGCAACAAACGTAAGGTCATTGGCATTTGATTACAGACAGTTATAGATTTTGCCAAAAATCACACTCTCACTGTAAGACGTTGAGGAGTTCCATTGATCTTCATATTCAACTACGAATAGCATTTGACCATACCGAAGTTACGGTAGGTAACTCAAATATCTGGATAGCTTATAGAAGATTCTGCTGAGTATCGTTGATTTGCTCCTAAGAATTGAAGAGTTCCGTCATTTTGTCATGGGTTCCATCATCAGAACCTTACCAAACGATCACAAAACAACCCTTGAAGTATATCCTTTCTAATAAAAAAAGAATCATCGAAATCGTTTGTGGTGATCTTGAGTTATTCGTAAATTTGTCGCGCACATGCTTACGCAAATTTAAGACTTATCCGGTTTTGTCATAGATCCCATCATCAGAACTGGTTTTTAAAAAAATGGGACCCTATGACGAGCACCAACTTTCATTAAAAAAAACTCATTAAGATCGGTTCATCCAGTCGGAATATGGAATAATGAGGTAACAAACATTTAAAAAATACAAATGAATTGATATCCTCCTCCTTTTTTGAAGTCGGTTAAAAAATCTGTCATAGCGTGCACTGCGGAAACTATTGAATAAATATATGTAAATATTAACAAAACAAAAAATATTATACAACGTACTGATATCTAAAAAAAACTCTTCGATACCATATGTCCAATTATTGTAGTTATGCCACTATAGCTTCCTTACATTTCCACCCAGTCGAGAGATATGAGGTAACATACATTAAACAAAAAAAAATACAGACGAATTGATAACCTCCTCCTTTTTTTGAAGTTGGTTAAAAATGGGACCCTACGACAAGCACCACCTTTCATATAATACAAAGTTTCCTTCATTATTGTCTGTAAACATTTCTGTAAGTAACATAGCATTTGTCTGTTTCTGTTTAAACATTTCTTCACAATTGAACTTCGCTCAAGGCTCTGGTAAACAACACGAAAGAAACGAAAGAAACCAATATTTTTGTGTCGATAAAGTGCTTGTTTTTAGAACCGAAGTAATCAATTTGAAATGTTTTAATGACCTATGACTGACATATATAAATTAATATAAATAACAAAATATTCATAATATTCTAAATATATTAGCCTAGATGATCTTTAGATGTATGTATACATAATTTTAACAAAAAATATTTCAACGCAAACAGAGAATACATCGTTGAACCACTTTGCCCGCCATAACATATACATTTACATTTAATTTACTTAGCTGATAATTTCTAAGGGAATATTTTGTTACAGTAACATTTTTTATCAGTTTATTTATCAGTTGTGTTACTAATAAAAATGTTAGTTATTTGGTTGCGTTAGTTATTATTGATAGTTTGAGCTAAGTATATGGCGCTGGGTTCTAGCCCTAGAGTTAGGACTCGCAGCCAGATTTTGGATCCAGGATCTAGTAGATCGATTAATACTTTTACAATATCCCATTATGTATTCTAAGGCTAATAGATAAAATCAATTAATTATTAATATTTTGACTTTTTTGTAACCTAAAATATTCACGCCATCTATTTGCGCAAAGTGGCGTTATAGATACGCCATCTAGCTAATATTTACGGCACCACGCATCAAAATACAGATATGAAATATTATTAATATTCGCAAAGACATATGTATTAACCAAGGAAGTAAAAAAATAAATTCGATACACAATGGCTGCTCCAACAAGGTGTTTCTTATGTTTCAAATCATCAAATGATAAACAACAATATTTAATAGAACGAACATGTATTCAGAAATATCATCATAGTCGATAGATTATAGTCGATGGTTAAATAGCTATCAATATTTGTTTAGGGTCTAGGTTCTAAATATGTTACGATTCATCGTTTGGGATACATTTTATAAGAGTATATTCGAGCTTTTTTGAAATTAGGATACTGTTATTCTTTATAAATGTAAAAATGTGTAATTATGTGCCTAGTTTTCTTAATGTTATTATAAGAATTCGCGTCAATATGTATGTAATTACTGTTTATTATGAGCTAGGTGATGAGTGTTATGTTATTAAAGACACATTATGTAATTAAATTGCTTGATAAGCGATTAACGCCAAAATTTAAACTTCTAAAACAGAATAAATATGCTATTTATTCTATTTTAGCATTATTCTATTCTATATAATTATTTTTAATTTTATACTTCCCATATAAAGTGAAAAGCAAGGGTTTTAGACCATACAGCCATATACAGTCTATGGAAAAAATAACTTTTCAGTAACAAATAACATGATAAAATATCAGTTATTGGGCCTATAATAACATTATAGTCACAGTTATTGAAAATAAGCAATAACTCCCATGACTAATGATTCTTATGTGCGTGTGTAGGTCACTGAACTCCCCTAAAGGGCTTGCCAGATTATTTAAAATTCTTTTCTGCTGCATCAGGTACATTTGAGGATAAAATGTAAAAAGGTTTGTTTAATTACAATTAAAAACAATCAATGCTGAGTTTACAGTCAAACGAACCCATCGAATATAAAAAAACATGCTTCACAGATGATTAATAATCTAGAGACGAATATTAAATGTTTATATTATATTGTATTACATATATACTCTATTTATTATTAGTATAAATGATTTATTTATGCAATACCTACCTACTTTTGCACAATCTTTTCCTTAAGGTTGTCAGGAAGAAATCGCTTATTATAGATAAGACCGCCCTTTTGTGCATATGCTTGTGTAAAGCTTAATCATCATTTGTAATTCTGTTTCTTTTAAGGTGTACAATAAAGAGTATTATAAATACAATAAATAAAACGACAATTCGGAAACTATATTTAATATTAATTATAAGTTTATAACATGACTTAATCGTTACAAAACAGTTAAATATTTAGGTATAACTACGCCTTCGCTTACCATATTCTGGGTAAGGACGGTCTCACAATAACTTACATTAAACTAGGCCCAGATATATAAATAGATGCTAGGTTGGACATTGTCCAACAAAAACGTCTCAATCCAAATGTATATAGAAAAATAAAAATTTTAAATTGTACAATATTAACCTAGCCAGCCCGAAGTGGGGGATTTAAAATCCCCCACGTATTACTTTTAACTTCATAATTTTAGTATTGAAAGAGTTCTTTTCTTCATATATTTTGTCTCATAAAAGCAGTATAAAGAATACTTTTGTTGTTGATTGTCAAAAGCGTATAAACCCAAAACAGTAGATACGCAACATCTACATTCATATTATCAGCACGCTTTATTTTAGTCTACTAGTGACATGTTCTTTCTCTTACTCCAACAAACGCAGTACCGCGGTAAAGAAAGAGTGAGACAAATATACGACAGTGTGGTCGTTTTCACCGATTTGTATGGCCGCGTATGTAACTTAGTCGCCTCTTCCAAGCGGAACGAACTGGGGTCTCTTAGAACCCCTGTGCGTATCACACGTGATTTTTCTATACTTAGAACCAGAAAAGTTAAAAACCTCATTTCTGTATATTGAATTGGTCTATTAATTAGTAGAGCGCACGTGATAACTGTTTCAGATTTCCATACAAACGAAATGCGGCCATTTGTTATCCCTGTTCGGATCTCGCGTTATTTTTTGATACTTAGAGCCGGATAGGTTAATAAATTGAATTCAATATGATGAAGCTTTGCATTGGTCTATTAATAAGTTACAGTTTGTAGAAATTAAACAGACCATTATTGCAAAAATCGACCGATTTTGGATTGTGACCTTTTTGCTATAAACAGTGCCATGTCCGAAAGAACACGAGTCAAATCGATTAATAGTTTCAGCTTTATTAAAGACACAAATACCATTGAAAAAGATTTATGTCAATATTTGTATTACATAGTCAGAATGGTGTACTAAGGTTTCTATTGTAGATAATTTCTTCGATTGCTCAAATTCAAATACGAAAGTGAATCAATCCTATCCAAAATAAGAAACAAAAATGTTTATTGCCTCATGAAATAGCTAATAGTGATCAATTTACACCGATTTATAGTAAATAAAATTTAAAGGATTTTATCCACTTTCGTTCGATAATTACACTTTTTTAGTCACGTGATTCGTTCTAGTACTTATTCCTATTATAAATATAGTAACTCGTTCACTGCGACAAGTAATATGTCTGCAACCATTGTTGATAAAATACCAAGTTTTCAAATTGATATTAGCCGACTATTTGATATATAATATAGATTAGACCATTCGAATTCATAATTGATATTGCATTAATTGTAAATAGCAATTTGTCTTCGAGAATCGTCGAGGGGGAGTGAGGGAAGGGAAACGAAAAGCTAAACTGTTAATTTTGACGAAAGACGAAAGATGGATAAAAAATAAGTGAGTTTTGACGAAATAAAAAATCGCCTGTTCTATGGGGTCTAATTCGATAAATATTGATAACAGGAAAAATTGATAAGGACCTTAAATATAGCAAATTAAATTCCGAACAACTTTGGTCAAAATCGCGTAAAGTTGAGAATAAGCGAGATATTGCATAAACAAAACGTCACTACTCAATCCAAGATGGTAAACGATGCAACCGGGTGGGGATTCCACAAAAACGAAAAATTAGCTGTCGTAGAAACTCACCCCCCAGACGATCCTGAGATAAAAATTGCTACAAATAATTACTACAATATCAGACCCTTTTTTGAGCTAATTTGATACATTCACTATATATAACACAATATGTGTACATATTATTGCGTATTTTTATGTACCGGTGTAAACTCGCCTTAACAGTACTGTCATAGAAGAAACTATAGCAACCAACCAACACGAGATATACAGATGAAAACTGAAGTCTTTCATTCTATCCCTATCATTAGTACTGCGTCGCAGTGAACGTGTTAAACAGTATTAAGTCTTGTGCATCAAACGTTATAGTCAAAACGGGGCAAGACACAGTAAAAGTTAAGTAAACGGTCCGATTATATATTTATAAATTCACATTCAACACATACTACAAGTGAAAATTGAACATCGATATAGAACAATTTCGATAGGGCGTTCAATAATATATACAAATACGCCCTTGGAATGTTAATTTCTAAAAACGTGGGAAATACTGACCGAATTAAACGAAAAAAAAGCTCGAGTTAATCGCATAAAACATATATAAAACTTCAAAATTAATGTAGTGTTATATATATTGCTTGTTTAAGTAAAACTTCTTTATGCACGCTTGACTTGGGGAGTAAGCTGGTGAATGCATGACGAGAGCATTACGAAAAGTGCAAACGATGGTCGAGAAGGTGATTTAAGTTAGTGGAGATAGAAAGAGAGTTACGTTTCGTATATTACTGTAAGGGCAATAGAAAGGTGCGAGCACACATTTTCTTATTCGTATGTCAAAGATACAATGCTCTACTCTCACTACAAATCATGACTCATAGTCACGTTCCGCCTAAGCCGTGTGTACAAGCGACAGAGATGCGCGATCGGCCTAATTCCACTGCTTATTACAACAAAAATTTGTCATCAATATTTTCTTATGACTTTATCAGTAAACCAACTTTACAGACAACCATCTGTTTTTTAATTATTAAATATGTTAAAATAACATTATAATCTTTTAATTGAGTGTATAAAGTGAATAGCAGTGGAGATGTGTGGAATTTAAGTTTTTTAAGGGATCATACAAAAATTAAGGAAGCAATAAATAAACATATATTTATAACAGATTTTTTAGGCTCTCATATTTAAGTGAAAAATGATAACATAAAATATAAAAAAACGTATCTGTCACAAGACTCATGACAGATGTAAATCATCAAATTTTTGGAGCAAAACTTCTTTAAATGCTTGATTTGGGTAGTGAGCTGGAGAATGTGTGAGTAGAGCGTTACGAAAAGTGTGAGATGAGGCAAACGGAAGTTAAGAGAAAGATATGTTTGTGAAGATAAAAAGAGAGGGAGATATAAGTTTGTGAAGATAGAAATGGAAGGAGTTACACTTTACTTCTGTCGTGTGGTCTCTCGTTTCGATAATTTTTTTGAAGCGAAGAATCAGAATAAAAAATGGTTTAAAGATACTGGGAGTCTTGGAGCTTCAAATGATTTAATTTTTAGCCTATCAAAAATCGGGTAAAAATTTATATAATTTTCGCTTCCATAATTTTTTCGAGAACTTTATATATATAAATTCATATTCAAAATAGATTTCAACTTTTGCAGTTTTATAGTGCATATGTGCTTTAGATGAAGGAAATGAAGCATGACATTATGTTAAAGCGTCCTTAAGCTCGTGGTTATAACTAGCATTAACTAAACATTTAAAGAGCGTGTTTAATAATTATAACTATAAAACATGGATTCTAATATCTTACATTTTGGGAGTGTTTCATAGAAACGCTGAAACAAATGAAAATATTACTGAAAATTATTTCACTCCAGCAAGGAAAGTTATTCTCTGTCTAAAAGAGTAGTAGATGATTTGAGATAAGAGTTTGTAAGAGGCTCTTTTCTGCACCAAGATAGTACAAGGTTCCATTTCAAATGAGGCGAGGGTTATAGTAGGAACGTCTTGTATTTGTTTCAATTATAGTTATAAATAATTGTAGATAAAAAAAACCAATCTTAATGTTATCGATTTAAGGTCTATTTTTAAACAGTGACTGTAAATGTTATTATAATTTTGATGTTCTTGTTGTGTTTTAAATCAGAGAGATAAGGTTTTATATCATTTACAAATATTTGCATGAGGTTTTAATCTTGTTATCACTACTCAATACGAGTCTCCGCCTCATACTCTATGATATAGTTTACAGTAGCAAAGTACCAGAACATAAAATTTGATATATCCTTAAAAGGCTTAATTTTGAAATGAATAAATTTTTTTGAAGTTAAAACGTCACAAATCACAATACGAGGGAATTTATTTGTATTAAAATTGGAACGTATAATTTATATTACGCATATTTAAACATTTTAATTTTTAAATTTATTATTTCATTGTTAATATATTTTGTCGAATTCTGTTCAATGCACAGAATATAGACAAAAATAAGGAGTAGTTATATGTTAGTAATAAATTATTATTGCACAGCCATACATCCTTTTGGCCAAGCACGATAGTCACAAGTCGAAATAAGTCTAGCTAGTAATCCGATAGAAGTCTGATAAGGCGTCAAATCTTTATGTTATATTAAGTGATTTTATAGGATTTTTTTATAACTCAAGTTTGCATTCTATTTACAGTTCAGTTTCAACTAAATTTGTTATTAGCTAAACCGCCAATTTACTCAAAATTATCCAGGGTAATTGGTAAGTCTACTTATACCCGTTAGGAGGTGATAGTTTTTTTATAAAACCAATAATAATTGTATAGTTTTAAATTTAAAAAAAAATAAAGACATGACATAAATTTTGTTCTACAATTTAAGAAATTATGATTGATAATTAAACATAAATATAATAAGTAATCTTAGTTCTTTCATGAATTATATCGGGACCCAAAAACCTTTTACAATTATTATGTACTTAGTGATCGTCTACATTGCGAAAGGAGTTTAGTAAATTTCAAGTTAATTGTAAATAGTTTTAAAGATCTCGTGATGAGTGCTTTTCATCTATAAATTGCAAACCTTTGTCACGATGAAAAAATAAGTTTAAGAGTTATAATGTTTCAATAATATTTGAGCCCCGGAACCGAAATGTTTGAATCTCTCCCATTAACAATGTGACTGAATAAACTCGCGTTTATAAACAATAATAACATCATGAAAATATTACATTTATTATAATCTGATAATTTATAATTAAAAAAGCGTTTTAATCTATGTACTATCGCACAAGTTAAATGCTGCGTAAATATCTCATACAGGTTTACCTGAAAGTGACAAAAAATCATGTTACTATTTATGAACATAGTACAGACCGCGACTTATATTCTCATATTCTGTTACTGTTTATAATTAATTTTTATATGGCTAATGTTCAAATTTTTTAAATATATTATAAAGTCAATATTTCTTTTTTCACAATCGCAATTGAACAACGAATACGGCAACTAGTTACGCAATGACAAAAGGGATAACATAAACTAATCAAGGAAAGGGTATTTTTTAAATAAAAACGTTTATTCAGTTTTTGGTTATATGCTCTATGTCAAAGGTATATGTCTATCGCACATTAAACACTGAGGAGTGAGAGAGAGGGAACTGTCTGTCCCAAACACGGTTAGCGCTAGAGTGAGAGAGGAGGAGCCTGATTATCGCTGCCGTATGCGTGAGAGAAAGGGATGCCAGACGACATTAAAATCATTATACACATGATATGATGTATTACCTTATGGTGTTCAGTATCGGTTGGCGTTTGCGATCTGTGCGTTGACCGCTGCGGCAGCAGCGCTGGACGCTGCGGTCTGCACGTGCTGATTACGGAGGATCTCGGTAGTGAATTCCGCTTGCGCCTTTGCTATAGACGCACCCGTCGACCGGTAGATACGATGTACCTGACAAATACAAATATACATATTAAGTAACTAACAGGTGTATTGAGCGACATACGCGGCCATACAAATAATCGTAAACGAAACCAGTGTCGTGCATTTATCTCGCTCTATCCGGTACCGCGTTTGTTGGAGTGAGAGAAATAACATGTCATTAGCAGACTAAAACAAAAGATGCTTATAGTAGAAATGTAAATGTAGATATCTACTGTATGGGTTTTTTTGTAATGAAAAAAGTTTCTTTATAACGCCTTTATGATTTCAAAGAATATGACTAAAATAATACTTAATTTATTAAATTGAAATTCATACATGGGGGACTTCAAATCTCCATCTACTCGCCTGCTAGTTTTATTTATAAAGAGTATAGACAATTTTTAGGTTTAATACAATATGTTTTATGTTACAAAAAATCACTTTTTGAATGCAAATATAACTTACTTTCGTCATTAGCATAACATCAGCAACTAATGCGGTGATGAAGCCAATGGTCACTATCAAAGTGAAGATGCCCGCAACCACGCTCACTTTAAAGGCATTTATGCTGGTAATCAATCCGCTGAAAGTAATGTAGGATTTTAAACATATTATCTACATCTTATATAAAATAAACTAATAAAAAAAGCTAAGCAAATCCCCACATAATCTAGAACAATCATCTCAAATTGTCATTTCAGAGACAGAAAGTTTCAAACCTTTTTCGATAGAAGCACAGAGTTTGACAATAATATTAGAAGTTTATAAAAAAAAATAACAAAAAAATGAATGTAGCACATGATATGTTACTATACATACATAAAAAAGTAAAAGTGCGTGCGTACAAAGTATAGAAGTTAAAATTCTTTGGCAAACTAATTTTTAAATCTTGTTTATGTTTATACAAATCTAGAACTGTACATTTCCGAGACTTAGAGGTAGGGAAAAGGAAGATGATGTTAGGAATTTAATGAATTTAACTGTCATTAAAATATTAAGTGTCGAAAATTAACACAAATAATTTATTGAAATTACAAATGACGAATTGTAAATAAAAATGCCCCGTGTTCTTTGCCAACATTAGAAAATATTATAATAAAATTTTATTTTTGAATTTAAAATTTAGAATTTATAAAATATATTTACTTTATGTTTTATTAAATTATGAAATGACGAGTGGCAAATTAAAATGCCACATGTTATTTGTAAATTTTAAAACTACCTAACTTTCAAAGGAATTAGCATAAAAACACTGCATATTTCGTGACGCTATTTAGGCATTTCATCCGTAAAAATGTAACCCTCATGCGCCTAAAGAAGTTTCATTTCAACACTATCTGTTCACCGCAGCATCACCTAACTATTTCTCAACCCAGTCAAAGTTGTGTGTATCATCAAGTTTCACAACATTGTACATGTATATACACTACTCTTCATATTCAAATTCACTACTATAAATAACTTCATTTCGAAAGCTGCTTTAAACTTGTTTAGAAATAACACATTAAAGTTAATGCCTTATTAATGCATGTTTATAACATTAGAAACATGCGACGGTATATATTTTTAGGAACATATTGATAAGTTATATGCAAATAAAGTATTATGAAATCACTCACCAAGAACCTCCATCAGCGAATCCAATAGACTGCACCAAAGTAATCAACATTTGGAACAGGAATATGAAGAAGAAGACCATAAAGTTGAACGAAGAGTCGCTCCTGAAGGCCTTGTATATGGGCCTGTACCAGCAGATAAAACTGAAGGGCGTCAATAGCACGAAGTACAATATCGAGAGGCCAAATACTTGGATAGCTCCTTCAGAAAATAATAACGACAGGCCTCCGATTATATTCAACGCTAACACCAATGAGTGAACTGAAAACAAGTAATATAAAAAATATATACTAAAAGAAACAAAACATATACAATTTACTCTTTTAACTCTTTTAATTAAAGTTAAAGTTTAGCATTCGATGTTTTCTATATTACATACCTTTATATAGAAATATAATAAAGTCGCATCTGCAGTTTTCTCGCTTAGATCTTTTAAATTATTTACTGCAGTTTTCATTTATAGATAAGAGTGATTCAAAATAAAGGTTTATGTTTAGTACATATTTGCACATTATAGTATAAAGAAAGCATGGGAATTCTTTGTGATTGCGTAACAAATTTGTGAGCATGTAAATATATGTGGTGGCTAATCCTTACGAGATTGCCGAAAAGAAGCCACAAGAAACTCAATCGGTTAACTTTTTTTTATCACCAAGAATATTGTAAACAATTTGCTGCTACTCATTTCGCATCAGCTAAATCGCGTCGTTATTCGCATTTGTTTGACTCACATTCTTAAAAAAATAAATTTGAAAGAGCATACTTACACATCCAAAGGTGGTATAAATGCCGTACAATTCTCTGAAACTCGAGTGGTATGTCCACATTGATATCTTGGTAAAAACAGGGTTGTATAGGGCAAAATGCGGGTAGTGGCGGCCAATTGTTACGTCTACCTGCAGAACCTGCCCTCAACTCTGCTTCACGTCTGGCTAGTTCTTCTGCTTTTCTTTCTAATTCTTCCTGCCGTTTCTGTAGTTCAAGTTCATTGAGCGCCATTATATTTGTATTAACATTAACTATAATAAATACACCCACTACAAATTTATGATATCAAACAAAAAAAGCATTGACCAACTTATCATTTTTAACTATTGCATTTCTGACTTTATCATAAAATAACAAACAGAATGATTGTATGATGAAGTAAATGTAAATGAATTTTGTTGACAAAGCACTAATGTTTATCCTCTTTTGTGAGATCAGATATTTCTTTTCTATGATATCATCTACTACATTCACTATTAGATTGTAATACAAAAAGATTTGATGACTTAAAAGTAGATGATTAATTGAAAACTAAAAGACTTCATTAAATCAAATTTAAAAAAAACAAATTCACAATTTTTAAATCCCAAGCTTTTCTTTAAATTGTATACAGTTAAAAAATTATTTGAACACACATAAAAAGCACAAATAACCGTATATCCTATTGAATCTATTTGGCTTTACAAATGACACTAAGGATAACAAGAAGGAATACACCACTCATAGCTTTAAATAGAAAATTATTTCCACTTATAAATTATGACACGACATTGAGTTTATGTCTCATGTGGGCTTATAATCTAGACAAGGAATAATGGTCTTTGTGTATAACGTTATTTAGATAATGCTAAGTCAAAAGATTGGAGATTAAAAATGTATTTTTAGGATTTCATTAAATTACACAATATTTAATCATTTGCTCAGATCACTTTTTATCCAGGATATACCTGTTATAGGACACTAGGATTGTTATTTGCGCCAGGAAACAGTGTTGATTATCAGGGTTTGGCATCTAAAAATTATCACTGTATACACATAATTATATGCCATTGTGCTCTGGAAAGCAAGTAATTGGACACTGTTTATGAAAATTAAGTCAGAAAGACGTCCCCTTAATAATGTACTACCCCAACTGGCATATTTATATTAATATCAGTTTTGTATCTTTACTTACAAAGGAATCTTTCTCCTAAATGAAAATTTTGTAAATAATTTTATCAACACTCACATGCAAGAAGAATATTTTGTGATGTTATAAGTAGCTTGTATGAGTAAAGCATAAGGCTGTGTAATACATTTTGCTCCTGATATTCATAGTGAGCAACTTGCTTAATGAATATTTTTTTAACCGACTGATTCATTACATGTAACTGGATTGAAAATAGTCTAAGCTTTTACGATTTTAAATACTTTAAGATTAACTTAAATAATGATAATAAACTATAAAGATATTTTGCTGCCCTTTGTAAACAAACTTCAAATATGTTAAATTCTTGAGAGCACCTAAAAATGAAAAGATTATTGATGAAGAAGTTACTTTTTGTTTTTAAATACATCTCTTGCTATACATATCACATAGTTTTCAGAGTGAATCCATTTTGATGCAACTTTTTATATTTATTTTTAATAACAAAAGCTATATACTAATAGTAAACATGACTATGGCTTTTTTCAAATTGTTCCATTTTATATAGAAATATTACACAGCAATTCACACTAACAATGATGATTGCTTATCAAACATATCTATCACTATACCAAATACTAACTATGTGGTGTAAATTACTACTCAACATTTCAGTACATTGGAGTGTTTTAACAAAGACATTTGTAAGCATTTTTTTATAGTGAAAACATTCTTAAGCACATTATGTGTTTTTTATTTCACAGGTATTGAGGCTGAATGATACTGAGGCATCACAATTGGCTATAGAACGCTTGTTTGAGTAAAGCCTGTCTTTGTCTACTTAAAATGCAGTTATAGTCAATGCATCACTGCTATACTTATATCAGTTAGCTGAAGAGATTTAGAGTGAAATTTAAAAGAGAATATTGTTGTACTCATTGTTGTTTTTTATAAATATGTAATGAAGAAATAAAGGTGTATTTCCATGTTACTAACTGTATCTTGGTAATGAGTGCATACTAATTTGTCTTAAGAAAACATTATTTTTCAATTTATATTGTTGTGATTTAAATAACATCAAGAATTACTATATTTATTATATTATACTATATTTATTGTATAGTATGTTTTTAGGAATTTTGTAAATAAATTATGCTGCATTTAATTAAAGAAATACTTCTCCAACTAATAGATAGTAGTATTATCATAATCTAAAATCTCTTTTAATTAACAGGATGAATTTTGTAACTGTATCTGGAATGTGACAGTTACTGTCCAACGTTTCCACTAGGTTTGTATTGCATTATCTAAAACACTTTGCCTTTGTTATTAAATATTAGCTGATATTAGATGAGATAAAAATGTAGGATAAGAAATCATAAATAAAATGATAAGAACTACAAGCATTGATAAAATAAACATTATAATGACTCATATTTAAGATACATAGTGTTACCTTTAGCTCCTTTAAGTGCAAGATTGAAAGTAAAAGAAACGAAATTTGTGTTAGTGGCATGCATTCTACTTAAATATTAACATAAACATTTTTAATATACTAATTTAATATACATATTAGACTTAAGTGTAATTCTATATAAAGTGTCAGTGTTTAAATGCGAAACATTTTTAAATGCTTGCCTGCTTGCTAAACATTGTTCAGCACCACCAAATGAAAGGCCATATATAAGATTTAAAGTTTTCTTTCTATGTAATAAGTTTAAGAAGCTTGCTCTAAAATCTAGATAGTAGAATTGTATTTTTTTTAACTTCATTTGTTTAAAATAAAACATGAGACATTCAATATTCCTATTATTTTTATATACTAACCCAAATTTGTTGTAAGAATAGTATTCACTCCAGTTCATGTCTATTGACATCTAAATTATATGGAAATTTTTGATACCTTATTCTAATAAATGATTATATCAAGTGGTTAACACTCTTGAAAATGATGGACTACCCAAGAGTATAATATTTATTCCATAAAATGGGAGTAATACATACCTGAAAATCAGCTGTGGTGAAATTAGATGGTGGTGCTTGACTTGGTCTCGTGTATTGGCCAGTTGCCGGTGGTGACACTGCCTGCATGATAGCAGGCTGTGTGGGTTGTTGAGCAGGCTACGTAAAACATTTAGTATTGTAATAAACAGAGCTTGTATAAAATTGTTGCTTTAATATCTCATTCTATAAAATATCATATTTAAATGTTTAACCAGATGAGAAAAAGTGAATGAGTATTCAATTGATTCATTTGCCCTATATTTAGTGTACAATAAAAAAAGACATTTATATGACGACAGTTGATACTATAAATTTTTTTAAATATTAATTAAAACATGACATCAAAGGTCGAAATTATTACAGATGCAATTTAAATTAAATATCTTTCTAATAGAGTGACAACACAAAGGGCATTACTATCAATTTATCTCTACAGATTTGTCGTCAAATGACTAATACGCTATTACCGTAGCCTGATTTGCATTTTGTTGTCCGTCAAAGGGGTTGTAATCGTCGAGACCTCTCGTAGCATTGTTAGTACTTCTAGCCACTTGCTGTACTGCCGGATCCTGCAAAAAATCTTTTGTATGTACTAAACTAACAATATTGATGAAATATTTCTTATGAAATTGTACTCACCGCAAAGGGATTGTCTATGGCTGGATCATTAAACGGATTATCTTCGAATTTCGACATTCCTTATTCTAAACTACGCCACTTTATACTTTATTATAGATAACGCAGCACAAAATAAATACTTGTATTTTATAATTTTTACATTAATAGCGATAAAAATAATCAATCTGCAAATTTGACAGTTTGATTATGGTGACGAAATGACAGAAGTCACACAGATAAAACAAAAGACTTGCAAAAGACCAATAAGTAACCGGCTACTAGGGTTGCCAGAATTGATCTATAAAGCTGGAAAATTTTACAAAACTTAAATGATATTATCGCTTGTAAATTCGGGATTTTTTAAACTTATTATAATTTATATTGTACTATATTACCCTTATAATAATAAAACAAAAACCTATAACCATACGGGTTACTGTTTATTAGAAAATGTTTAACTTCCATACACGAAAAATATAATTGTAGGTACATAACGGAATTCGTTTATTGCATCTCATATTTTTTATATACATTAGTATAAGTGAATGCAATAGATTTTTTTTTATATTTTTTGTGACATCTAAGTAAAAAGTTTTGCACACCTAATAATATGAAAGTAAGTTAGATGCCTAGAGAAAAGATATTAAGTAATTCATGATCATTTTTACCAGTTCATAGATCGTAATTGCTTTACCATTCTCTATTCCTATAACAAAAATTCAGTACAGTCACACACATTACAGTCTCAGTGATATTAAATGAAGTAATAACAAGAAATTTAAGTAACTAAAACATTAACAAAAATAAAGTAAAGTAATTAAAAATCAAACTAAATCAATTTAACTGGACTGTGGTGCACGGAATGCCAATAATAACAATCAATTACTGTATTTTTAATTTTACTAAAAGTTATACTACAGTTCAAAAAGAATTTGTAGCTTATGTGATTATATCAAACATATAAAAACAGTACTCCACGTAATTTCATTTATTATTAAGTGAAACAAGCTATGTTATATTTAGATTTTATTTTTAAATAACATCGAAATTAATTAATGTTTTCATTTATTTAACAGTTTGTTACTTAAATATATTTTATAAGTATTATTAGTATATTTTAGTACTATGTTCGTTAGTAATCCCCCCCCCCCGCTACGCGCGATGTCTTACAGTCCTTATTTAGCGTAATAAATTCCATTGTGCTATCTAATGATATAATGGAATTTCGGATGGTGATAGACATGAAGCTACAACGAAACTGTATCCCCCAATTTTGTTATCAATCGTTTTTTGAATTGCCTTCCTATGGATCCGATTTTAAAGACGTATTCCCGTCAAAAAAGACCAACTTATGTAGACAGTCTTGAAAATTCTCACTTATGACGTCATCAACAGTCCAACAGTGACGTCCTATGTATTACGTTTTAAGGTTGGTAACTTTTGAAGGCGAAAGTAATATTGTAGTTGGCACGATTATCTG
Organism: Elymnias hypermnestra; assembly: GCA_015832385.1. NCBI lineage: Eukaryota > Metazoa > Arthropoda > Insecta > Lepidoptera > Nymphalidae > Elymnias > Elymnias hypermnestra. The sequence continues at coordinate 1,133,893 of JACTOM010000053.1, read as the reverse complement.
TCAACTTGTCAGTTTAGATAGTTCTGTCAAAGTAGGAAGCTGTTTATGTTTTGTATCGTTTATTTGCGAGGGTTTTCCTTAATTTTTGTTATGTATTATTGTTTCTGATACGTTAATTTACCCCGTAATTTATAAAGTGGCATACATTCATGTTAATTGTATCTAAGCGAACCATGTCAGATGTCAAGAGGTGAATAAATCTGTGTTTTGTGTCTAACGTGAGAGTGACAGTTTTTTATTGTTTGGGATTTGGTGCGAAAAACATAAACGGTAAGTGGGTATTTCCTTGTTACTATACGTTTTATTTTTTTATAAACATACCAAGACTATAGTTTGAAGGTCTTCAACTCTTAGTAATATTTTAAGTCACCCGAAAAAGTTTTATTAAAGTGTTTAGACGTTACGCGTCAATAATATTTTGTGTAATATCACAATTAAATTAAAATGATTTGAATTATTTAACAAAATAATTTGGTGTTGCGCGGGCGCAGGTCGTCATAGCAGTAAGGCGAAAGTGTTTATCTTGATATATAGGAAGTAATTTGCAGCTTGTACACTCAGGTGTTTGTTTTAGTCTCCACAATTACCATATTCAAATTTTTAATTATATATTATTATTTATAAACTGTAATGAATTACTTTTTATTCATCTGGTGGAGTCCAAGTTCAAATATATTTTTATAAACTTGCAGTGGATGATAATTGATCTTAATAGTTTTTCACATAATAATTTATTTTGAGAAAACTTGCAGAGCATCATCTATTAAAAGGTCACAATAAATTTAAAAATGTTTTCTTCTAATTTTAAGAAGTATTGAATTTAAATTTATTATTTGACATTTATTTTATTTTGAAAACAGTATCAATGTTTATATCTTTGGCTCTTATTGGTTAGGTAACTTATAAAATCAAAGACCTTACTGTAAGATTGACTTATATATGTCAAGTTCACATGTTTTGTTATCAAGAGTTTTATATTTTATTTAGAGGATATAGATCAAATGAATTATTGATTTTTTTAAATATGTCAACTATAAATTCATCACCCATTTATAGTTCTACCGAAAGCATTTCTTTTTAAGATTTCACATTACAATGAAATTATGAAGGAATTAAAATTGTTTTCTATATTAAGTTATTAATAAATTTATGTAAAGCTTATTCCTTAGACTTCTAACCTTCTTCTGTAGGTTAAACTTCATCAAATTTTGGAATTTTGCAATTTCAAAAAATAAATGTGTTGCGTTGCGCAGCACTTTGCTAGGAGTCACCCAGAGTATGATCCCTGGTAGGGTGAATTTAGGAAGTTTTATTTTCTAACTTGTCCGAGTCTGGACTGATGGGAGGTGTCAACCAAGGATGAGGTTGGTGTTCCAGTATGATGCTGTGTAGAATTCATAAGAGGTAAACTGCCTCTCGCCAGATTAGCATGCTTCCATCTTAGATTATGTCATCACTTAACATCAGGTGTGATTATAGTTAAGTGCTTACCTGCCAGCAATTAAAAAAACGTGATTTTTATAGATAATAAATAATTTCTTCCATAACATAACATATCTAGAATACATTAGCTTTTGACATATAAATACTAATAAAATTAGTCACTTCCTAATAATATTAATAGACTAGGTTTGAGGTATTTAATTTTACATTTATACTATATTGCATCTTGTTTACTATGTTTAAGATAGCTATATTTTGCAAACCTGCTCAACAAATTTACTTCATGCTTATGGAATAAAAATGATTTAACAAACTATATGACACAATTTGTTCAGTTGGTTACATAAATTAGTAGATGCAGAAATAATTCAGGCCAAATAGGTATAAGTATCCTTATTAACAATTTACATCTATTGAATGAATGAAGGTTTGCGAGTTAAGTCTAAAACAACTTTTTATCATACACTTTTATTTATTGGAACTGTAAGTAAGTAAGTAAGTAAGTAGCAGCCTATTAACGTCCCACTGCTGGGCACAGGCCTCCTCGCTCATATGAGAGAGGGTTTTTAGAGCATAGACCCACCACGCTGCTCCACTGCGGATTGGCAGGCATAGTACACAAGTGCACTCTCTATTCCTTCACTCTCATAGTCCGATGTGACGGGAATCCGACACGACCGGAGAGAGATCAGGCGCAGGACCGACGGCTTAACGTGCTCTCCGAGGCACGGGGGTGGATCACACCGCCAACTTCCCAACTTCGGGCAAATATTGAGAAAATCTTAATAGAAAACTCAATATCGATTCCGAACTGGCCCGACCCGGGACTCGAACCCAGGACCTCATATCTGTAGTCGAACATGCTAACCACTAGACCAATGAGGCAGTTGGAACTGTAATGTTTGTTAATAACTGAATACTTATTAGAGATTGGGCTATGTTTATGGAAACTATATTTTTACCAAAATACCTTGGACTGTCTCACTGGTATAAAGTTGCAAGTATTTGTTTCATATCATCAGCAAGTGGTCCTGGATTCAATTCTCGTTAGGAAAAATCTTATTTTCTAATTTATTAAGGTCTGAACTGGTGGGACTGTTTCCATGTAACGAGCTATTACCCAACCAGCAAATAAGTGCTGCCAAGCATAAAAATTGAATTCCATTAAAAAGCTATGTATAAACCTAAGTTTGTCAACTTTTGTAAAAAATGGTATGGTATAAACCCTAAGGATGTGCATTACCTATTTCTAGGTCAGCACACCACATCTTATGACCATTAACTGAGGACACATTCAAGAGCTAACTAGTCATCAATAAAAAACACTGGGTTCAAGGTTATAAGTTTAGAGTCAATATTTTAATTTTATTATAATTAAAAAATGATATAATATTATTATAATTTTATTTTCATATAAATGGGAGATATATATTGTATAAGTTACAGTAATAATATGGCAATTACCGAATCATAGCCTTATTAGTTGATATGAATGTCTGTAGTGTGTAATACAGTACCAGTAACGTGATAAAATTATAATATTAATTTAATTAGTACACAATTTTTCTTTAAACATCATTTGTAGATTAGTCTTTTCTTTTGATTTTCATTCTCTCTTAAATAAAAAATGTAATGTTAACTGTTACTTTCTACATATTACATTATACAAAATAATATATTTTTAAAAGTCTTTGTTGGCTGCTTGACCGACAATGTAAAATACATTGCTAGCTTGGCTATTTTGGGACATTCCCTAGCAAAAGTTGTAAAGATTAATATAGGCTACCCGTCGTCACGAAATTTTTATGGGAATTTAATCGTCTTCACAAGGTGATCAAAGGGTTGTTACACTCGAGAGGCCGTTTTTATGTTCAGTTTATAGAAAATCGATACATAAACATCATGTGGGCGTTTGTTACGTAAGGAGCCATGTTTCCAGCTCAACGTACTCGTATCTGTGGAACGCCTTTCAATAAAACGGTCAGACTACGTCATAGTAACTGTGTCCATCATAACGGGTTCTGTTTGAATAGTGAGCCTAATTGTAATGAATGAAGGAAATCGGGCGTGAATGCTTTCGTTTATGGTCTATGTCTTACTAATGTCGTTTTGGAATAACGAAATTGAAGCGAAAATTCTTATTATATTTTAACATAACGGTTAATAGTGATACAGTCCAGAGTTTAAGATGCAGTTGCCCAGGTTTACTTGAAGTTTAGATTTTAATCCGATATGCTGGACATTTATTTCTCTACCAAAATACAACGCAACGTTTTTGTACGGTTGTTATTTAACTAGTCCTTGTGGAAGCTTGCGTATTAACTACGAAATATGATTATAAAATGAAATAAATCATCAATATTATATACTCACACAGACCCACGCAATACGTACAAATTTTTAATAATATTTATCTGTTGATTCATTGGCCTGGTAGTAGTTGAAACTGATCAGTTTGTAGCATTGTGAGATTTTTTATCACAATCTCACAAGCTGATTGATTATTAGAAAAAGACGCGTAGGATTCCCTACGAAAAATTGGGTTTATTTATTAGGTCGTTATCAGTATAAGTAAATAATAATTACCCCTGTTCGTTAAACCACTGTTAAACTTTCACCCCCTAGTCTTGGAGATAAGGGAAACCTTAATAAAGTTGCACGAAAAGGGTAAATCCGTCCGTTTCTTCTGGATCAAAGCTCACGTGGGAGTGGTAGGAAACGAACGTGCAGATGAGCTCGCAAAACAAGGCGCACTGTTAAATGATGCTTCACCGGACTATAGAAGATGCCCAATTTCACATATCAAGCGGTTATTAAGACAAGAAAGCATTAAAAAATGGAAGACGCGCTATCAAACGGGTGAAACTGCTGCAGTCACAAAAATGTATTTCCCCGATTTAGAGAAAGCATATAAAACAATAGGCAAGATAAACCTTACCCCACACTTAGTCCAAGCCTTTACCGGACACGGTGGCTTCTCCAGCTATTTACACCGTTTTAAATGCAAAAACACACACGAATGTATTTGTGACCCCAATGAACACGAAACCATAGAACATCTGTTGCTTAACTGCCCAAAATATGAAGCACAAAGGACAATGTTAGAAATAGAATTAGATATTAAAATAAATAAGAATAACGTAACACATATACTAGAAAGTAATAGGGAAAGAGAGATATTTTTAGCATATTGTGTTAAAATAGTTTTAGATGTAAATAGTCGAAATAGAACCAAGTAATTTAACATAAGACGATATATAGTGATGATATAATTAGAATAATACTAGACATACTTTATTTTACTTATTTCTTACAAATTCTTCTTGAAAATAGGTTACAGTTTTTGTTATGCTTGGGTAATAATATATAAATGTAGAAACGTTGTTGAGACCCAATATGGTCACACAGCATAACATTGTTCAACGATCAAGATATAGTTTTATTTTAAGTATTAGTACATAATAAGCCCTAGTATATAATAAGCGTTAGTTATTAATTTGTGTTATACGTATTAGTTTAGCAGTGCTAGCTTATTTGTATTACTGATATATATCTTAATTTTAATTATATTAAAACTAGAATATGACGATGTAATTATGCGATATTTAGATGTACAAAGTCTCCGACCCGTGTTGGAGGGCAACTTGAAATTTTTATAAAATTAAAAAAAAAATTTAAAAAAAAAACCACTGTTAAACTACCAATATTTAAAAGTTCCAGAAATTATGACTAATATTGAAATTATAATTCAAGTATAATTATTTTTATTTTAGAATGTAATACCTACTTCATTGAATGGCTATAAATTGACGTATAGAATATTGATATGGAAAAAGTGCAGTAAGTAAAGTGTTTTTATAAATTGATTATTTACTTCTCCACTTTTAACTGACCTGTATCTAACAAATAATAAGAATTTGAGGAAACCTTCAAATAAGTCTTGTAAAAGAACTGTTACTATTAATCCGGTATTATGAACTTTTACGAAAACAATAATATCGAAAGATATCCTCCTGATCCTCTAAAAACCTTTATTTTTAGGTTTTATAGTGATTCATATCATATCTTTTTTTTATAAAATGGTTTATAAAGTGGTTTATTTATTTTATTTTACGCCCTACAAAAGTAATCATTCCTATAGTAATTTCTGAACTACATCCGAATAAGAGAAGCGATCATATTCATGTCATGAATGAACCAAATAAAATCGTACTTTGTGGGTGGATATGCTCAAAGAAAAATGTTTCCGAATCATTGCACTCGTATAGCACAAGTTTGTCGATAAATGAGTATTCGGCGTCATCGTGACGTTGGCGAATGTCGGATCTGGCTGCGGATCACATTTGTCATCGTGTTAAATGAAGTAAAGCAGGTAACTGACTTTCTGAGATACTTTCTTACTGGTGAATAATAGACTGTTAAAGTGAATTTTATTACTTCTTTTTGTGTATGAGGAAGTTTAATATTGTTATTTTAGAGTAACTTACGCCACATCTTAGTGTCGCCGGTTGTATGACCGGCTGGAGGGCAGTTGCCTCCTTCAGTGACGCCGTTATTTTGCAAGAGGTATTGATGCTCCTACCTCCCGCCGGAGAAGGTATAAGCCTGCTTCCCCTTTCTTAAACTTTTGAGTCAGCCTCATCCGGGGCGTCAGAGATGAATGCGTTAGCGAACATCTGGTTTCAGTGACTCCCACACTCCTGGTTGGAGCTTTATACTCCATCCAGCGTGCGTTGAAGCATTTCCCAGCGACAAAAAAATGTCTTAAGTATGGTGTGGTGCCATACGATCTTTCATGAGGGAGTTGAAATCCGCAGTTTCATTAGGGAGTTGAATTCCGAATTTACCACACAATTGTTCTCATCCTGGTTAGAGTCTGAGGCATTTGGTCTAGGTAGCTTCTATTAAAGCTTGGGATCTTTAATGGCGGGATTTTCCTCATTACAACTATTCCACAAAGCAGATATTCTATCGGTTGTTGTATAATGTATACCCAAGGAAGATTATAATAAAAAAAGCATATGATATGTAATAATATCTCGAGGAGAAATGCGAAGTTTTGCAGTATTGATAGATAGAATACTTTTAAAAGCGATTCTTTCTAACTGAGCACATATCTATAGGACAAGTTTGCCGATAAGGGTCCAGTCGGCGTCGATGTGACTGGTGTAGAATGTCCGATCGCCCTGCGAATGTTACATTACATAATCTCATTATGTTAAGTAATATAGGACAGTGACTTGGAAAGGTACTTCTCGGTTGACGTTTTATTGGCTTAAATATGATTATCGTCTTTTGGACTGAAGCTATTCAAGTGTTTGGTCCGTTAAATGACATGTTGGTCACGCTATGTTCATTATTTTGCGACACGTAAATATACCAAGAAGTACTAAGTTATGACTAATGGCCAATATTTCAATATGGACTGGGAATACTATAGAAAGAGAGTGAGAGAGAGAGTATATTTATATTTTCTGTCTTCTCGGCCTGTGGTTGGTGTGCTTTTAGTGTAAAAAAATTATCAATATATTTTATTACAACAGTTAGTAAAATATGTTTTTTATATTTTAGTACGTTTATTCATTGAAAGGAAACTATAAGCGCATACAAATGTATTCAAATAATGTTGTGGTAACATGCATTATTTAAACTTACTTAAATGTGTGTTAAAATAAATTCAAATGTATCGGCGTAAATCTTCTACATCCAGAACGTACGAGGTGTGTTCAAAAAGTATCGTGAATTTTGAATTTTCGCGGGTTACGTATATTCGAATTTCGAATTTTTTGTGGCGTTATGTTGGTACTCATGTCTCTCACTTATACCGACAAGCTCGGCTATTTTGAATGTTCATTTAATTGTAGACAGCTGCTCTGCTTGCACGTGTTTTGGATCGTCTTCGATTTTTACCTATTCAAAAAAATGGATCAAAGAACCTGTATCAAATTTTGTGTGAAAAACGAAATTAAGTGCGCGGATGCATTCCGAATGTTGACTGTGGCATACGGAGAAGCTACCTTGGACCGAAGCAACGTTTATCGGTGGTACAAAATGTTCTCAGAAGGCCGAGAAGATGTGAACGACGAAGAGCGTGCCGGACGCCCGAGCACTTCAACAACAGACGAAAAAATTAATGAAGTGGAGAAAATGGTATTGGCCAATCGTCGAATCACCGTTAGAGAAGTTGCTGAGGACCTAAACATATCGATTGGCTCGTGCCATTCGATTTTTATCAATGATTTGGGCATGAGACGGGTCGCCGCGAAATTCGTACCAAAATTGCTCAATTGTGACCAAAAACAGCATCGCATGAACATTGCTAATGAGATGTTAAACTCTGTCCGCGACGACCCAAATTTGCTCCAGAGGGTCATAACTGGTGACGAATCGTGGGTTTATGGTTATGACGTGGAAACCAAAGCTCAATCATCTCAATGGAAGCTGCCGCACGAACCAAGACCGAAAAAAGCGCGCCAAGTTCGATCGAATGTGAAAGTTTTGCTGACAGTTTTCTTTGATTGCAGGGGCGTGGTGCATCATGAGTTCTTGCCACAGGGAAGAACGGTCAATAAGGAATATTACCTGCAAGTTATGCGCAATTTGCGCGAAGCAATCCGCCAGAAACGCCCGGATTTGTGGAAGAACAAAAATTGGCTTTTGCACCACGATAACGCCCCTGCTCACACATCGTTGCTTGTGCGCGACTTTTTGGCCAAAAACAACACACTAATGATGCCGCAGCCACCGTATTCCCCAGATCTGGCCCCCTGTGACTTTTTCTTGTTCCCTAAACTGAAGAGGCCCATGAAAGGACGACGTTACTCTTCTCTTGACGAGATAAAGACGGCATCGAAGGAGGAGCTGAACAAGATAAAAAAAATGATTTTTTGAAGTGCTTCGAAGATTGGAAAAACCGTTGGCACAAGTGTATAATATCTCATGCGGATTACTTTGAAGGGGACAAAATATATATTCATGAATAAATAAATAATTTTTGAAAAAACACAAAATTCGCGATACTTTTTGAACACACAGCGTATTTGTTCGAAGTTCAGGTGACATTTTTCAACGTCTACCTTTCAAATTTTTTCTCAGTCGTTATGGAAGCACCTTTTTGACTATTTTGACACCTCTATAGATAAATAATAAACACTTAGACGCTTTCAAAATTTCTTCCAGTGTCTTTTGAAGCATTGCTACTACTGAGGTCCTAAACATTCGAGGAAATATTTCGTTGTCACAAGCTTTAATGCCATTGGATATCAAGAAAAGAAATAGATGTGGTGTTTGTTGGATTCATGTCACACTGTTAAATTTAGTACCGTAAGCTTTTAAAAGGCGGATATGCTTAGTTTTATTAGAGCGGTTAAAAAGTAAGTGATTGGTTGACCTCGTGGTGGCAGCAAACGAGTAAGTGTGAGGTGATAACAATAAATAGGATTTTCGCCAAGGTTATTACAGTTGTACGTTTTAATAAGCTAAACTGATTTTTTAAACTTTAGAATAGATACGAATGTTTTTTGTATAGCAGTGTAGCCAGATACATCGAAAACTTATTTACAATGGAAAGTTTCCTCCTCTGTATCTGACCTAGGGCAATACAGAGAAGGGCCTGTAACACCAGTAAAGTCTTTTCGAAGTTTAGTGCGAACAAACCAATTTCTGCTTCTGTTAAAATCGATCCAGCTCTTAAGGAATTTACCTGGAAAAAGTAGAGACACAAATCGAGTAAACGTTCAAATGGAATTAAGTTAAAAGCTGTTAATTTGTTATCGCAAACAAACTCTTAAATGTTAAATGTAAATTGCTACAGACCAAATAATATCTGCAACATTTGCAGCAACTTTTAGAATAGGCAGTGTTCATTATAATTAATATTTTACGTCCGAACAAAGCTCTATTATAAAGTAATATAAATTCGAAAGTCCAATTTTGGATTTATAGCCAGGGCCGCATATTAAAAACGACGATTTATTTCAACTTTATTTGCGTATAGTAAAACGTCGGGGAAACGTTGCAAGTCTTTACGACTTAATTTTTAGTGGCGCTATTAATAACATTTAAGAGGATTATTAAAGTCTTATTTCAAGACCAAATGATTAGATATTACTTCTTTTGTTGTTAAATGTTAACATTTTATAATGTGGATCAGATCAGAAATACAAAAGGTTAGAATGGAAATTGCGTACGTGAAAATTAAAAAAAAGAACCGTTTGAGAATAATAAATTAATTTTCGTTTCTTAGTATGTGGATAATTAATTATCCACATTTAGTAATTATTTAATCGTTCGTAAGTGGCCTTGATTTTGTAATATAATTCCAGTTCGGAAGTTGACATTACTTAATTCCTGATACATTTTGCTATATGATTTAATTTTGTTGTTGCAATATTTTTCCCATGTAAATTTGCCAATTTACAAATCCTGTTTGAATAAATTGCTTTAATTTTTGAAATTACTTTTCGAGAGTGCAGACATTATCAGGTACATTCAATAGCGGAATATTTGTACTGGGGATTCTACAAGTCAGTGTTACTAAGCATGTTCTCGTTATTGACTAAGGTATTATCAAACTAGTGCTTCTGTGAAATTTACTTCTAATTACTACTAAAATGCATTAATTTTCACCTATTATAAAATATGTGAAAATGAATAAATTTTGTGAAAATGAATGAATGAATGAATGAATTTTTAATGATAAAATCAGGGATATTCTTTCTAACAGGTTCATGACCGCTATCAAAAGTTCCCCAAACACTGATATGACTTTATCATAAAGACTGTAATGTTGTTTTACTAGGCTGCAGTTAAGTTTTACTCGCTATGTGTATCTGTGTTTTATGAATCTTGTACTTAAAACACGTTGCTGTATTATTACGTACTTAATTTTGTATCTATGGTCTATAAAGGCTACTGAAGTGTGTCTGTTATGTATTCCTTTTATTAATATCTACCAGGTTTGGATCGTAGGGTTGGCACATAAATATAAATAAATGGGATCATTTAGTCAAATATAACTTGTTGAAATGTACATATCTACAATTTTTAAGAGTGACTAGTTATCGTACTGATTTTAGAAAATCTATGTTATTTTAAACAAACGTCACATTTCTTTATTAATATTTAAAATACCTCAATACACACAAATTTGCTTCGATGTTATTTTCTGTTATGTGTTGTAATCCGGGCTTCTATTATTGGCGATCTAATTCTTTTCTTTTAATTTTCTGACTCAATTTGACTATATAAGCAAATCACCATCGTATGGTGCAGAAATACTGTATACTCAAAAGTACGAAATGTTGCGTTACGTTCCCAATAATTGATTCATTGTTGTGGTATACGAGTATGTATTATTATGAGACGAGAGTACTATCAGTTGTTACAGAATTTACAAGATTCTTTATTTATTAAATTTGTTACCAGTTATTATAATTATTTATGGTGATAATTATACATAATCAATATTTTTAACTGCAACTTAGAAAAATTATCTTGTGTAAATATGAATGGGAGTAATTTCAAAATGTTTATTTTTGTAAATTTATCCTTAAATTAACAAAATTGACATAGACGTTTCTGTAATTTTAATATTTATATCATCCCACTCATCAATCTAGATCATTGTTTTTATAGTGACACTTCTTTAGCATCATTGTGATTTGAAAGTCCATGAAACGCAAACGCGACAGTGAAAAGAGACAGACACATCTTTTATATAAAATTCTCATGTCACAGTTTTCGTACCTATACTCCTCCTAAATGGCTGTACAGATTCGTACCAAATTTTATATGCGTATTCAGTAGGTCTGAGAATCGGCTACTATCTATTTTTCATGCTCCTAAGTGATAAAGGTTGTTCACCCCTAATTTTTTTTTATTTTTTTGTGATACAGCATACGAAAATACTTACATCCCTAAATTTTCATCTTTCTATCACGAATCCCTATTTTTTAACAGCGATAATAGTAATTATATGGCAAAACAACGTTTGCTGGGTCAGCTAGTTAATTTATAAGATTTGACATGGGCGAAAATGAGATAGGTAGCATTATACAGTGTTTCTTATGTTCGTCTTTGTGTGCTCCGCTTCGTACTTCCTCCACTCGGGATCACCAAGGCATAGTGGGAGATCAAATTAAATAATTACTAAAACCTACTATTATCCTTTGACCGAAATGTTACAATCTTGAGCTAAAATTTTTGAAGATTTTTTTGTACCACGTTGTTAAAAAAATATGATTTTATATTTGACTCTTAAAACATTAAAAATATTTACAATGTCATTGCACGCAATTGGCAACCTTAGTCGGACTTCATACAAGTAAATTTGTGTCTATTTTGGTACCGTATAAAATACAGTACAATTATTTCGCGGAACCCTGCTTAAGTCGCCATTCGTATGCCTGTCACAACGCAGGCGACCTTACTCCGGAGGTCGCGATAAAATTAAATAATAAACGGTATCAGCAGTTAGACTTGGGACACGTGACTGTTGGTTTCCGTGATTTTGGACATGTTTACTACCCCAAATCGCATCGTATTAATATGGATGTTGTTTTACATGTATAGAACTACTGTTCTCTAAACTAAAACAATTCCGTATATTTGAGAACCCCTCTAATTACCTCCTTGAGTCGTTTACTTATGTCTGAGGATTAGGGCAACCACCTCCGATGAGCAATTTTCTCCGAATAATAGAACATCATTTGCGTCTGCTTTCGGTGGCGTTTCTAATGTGGTGCGGATCTGATCGGACCAACGCTTTGGACTACGAGCTCTTGCTCTTTTGCCATAACTTTATCGGTTATTATGAGGTTATCGAGAATATACTCCTATTCTTGTCATTGTGTCCAAAGTACTGAAGTATTTTTTGAGGTAGAAAGTGGTAAGCCTAGTTTTGATATTGAGTCTCTTGAGAATTAACTGGAATATTAAATGAATAACATTACAAGCGAATACGGTTATTGTGGTTTATCTTGCTGACAGGTTAGCGCTAGATTGTAATCTCAACTAAAGTTTAGTGTAATAGTTGAAAATGGAAGCTCGCTAACCTGGTAAGAGGTAATTTACCTTTATAGTTTCTACACAGCATCGTACCGGAATATAAAAATTTTGCGGGGTGGAAATTTTTGCAGGAAGAGCGGTAAGTAACCACGGCCTAAACTTATTATAAATAAATTTGAAAACTCCTGACGTGTGTCATGGACGAACTCAGGACCTCTACTACCAGAGCGAGTAATCACATTAAGCCAGCGAAACCGTGTTAATACTAGTTGTTCCTCGCTTTGTCATCCGCGTAGTTCCCGTTCCCGTAGGAATATAGCCCCACTAAGTGACCATCTAAATTATTAAAAGATTTATTGATGATCACATGATAACACAGTATAGAGATTTAAAACAATCTTCGCGTTATTGCTTTTCTAATGAAACGGTTTAGGGCATATCAGTTGGATATTTACAAACTGTATAAGGCCCACATGTAGAAAATTTTTTCGTGACACTTCATATTTTTTTGTATATATAATAAATAGTAAATATTGTTCAGGTAACCCTACCGTTGAAAAATATTTTGTTTGTTGTAAGGTATTTTCTTACTTAGACAAAGCGTCGGCGAGCACGTTAGGCTTCTTAGGATTTTCATTTTTCATCTTTCAAGTTCTCTGTATTCCTTAAGCTTGTTATACATAAGAATCTGTTTAATATATATTGCGATTTATTTAAAGATATAGAGTTTAAGGAATGCCTAATTGTGAAAAAATATTAATTTTTATTCTATTGATAGATCTATCTGATATTTGTCTATAAACAGTATGTTTACCAGAGGGACTTTTATTTTAAAATCTCGCAGACGCCATAATGCGAGTAATAGCTTCGCTAGCAAAGGCTTTAGGTTCGATTCCGATTTTCTAATTTGTCTGATTCTGCAATCATTGTAGGAAGGCTTCCGCTGTGGCTAGTTATCGCCTTACGTATACGATGTGTGTATAGTAAAAGGTAACTTCGCTCTTACCAGATTAGCGCGCTTTTAGTCTATATTGTTGCTAACCATCAAGCGAGATCAACGTCAAGCGATAACCAGTTAGCAATAAAGAAATAAATATAGAAAGAAAACACACCCTTACAGTATTTTTAGAGCATAGACCATACCATGCTGCTCCATTGCAGGTTGGCAGGCATAGTACACAAGTGCACTCTCCATTTCTTTACTATTATAGTCCTATGTGACGGCAATCCGACTCAAACGGAGAGAGATCAGGCGCAGGACCGACGGCTTAACGGGTTCTCCAAATCACGGGGGTGGAGGACACTGCCAATTTCCCAACGATATTGAGAAAATGTGATTAGAAAACTCAATATCGATTTTTGAATTCGCCTGACCCGGGACTCGAATCTAGGACCTCGCGTCTGTAGCCGAACATGCTGACCGTTAGACAAATGAGGCAGTTATAGATTAGAAATTCAGACAATACTTATGTAACGAAAATCTATCTCAATATCTTCTGTTTTACTTAGGATTTTTTACATACTTATGTGAGATTACGGTCAAGTCAATCAAATCAGGTGAAAATGAAAGAGCTTTTAAAATTTTAGTAGATAGAAACTGTGATAAAAATGTTGATGAACAAACCTACCAGCATGTTGAATGGTTAAACAGCAAAATTACCGCAGTAGAAATTGCTGCTGAACCTATATTTAAGTTTTTAATTCACGGTCTAGGTAACACGTACGTAATCGCCACATAATTACTGTCTTCAGTTCAGCCAGGAATGAAGAGCTACTATTGTGTATTTTGATTGTGCACAAGTTAGTATTTTACTACAATTTCACGTGAGAGTAAATTATATTTCAGTTTAAGATGATAACGCGCTGACCTAGTAAAAGGCTAATAATAATCACATGTTTATTGCTTCATTATACAGATTCTCTCAAAAGAAATTTTCTATATAGTGGATCGATAAAAAAAAAAATTAAGTCGTATACAGAAAAAAATGTTTATACATTATTAAAATACACTTTTTGGGGATTTATTTCTTCAAAATAATATCGTCCAAATGTGGATCCTCGCGTTCTCGGCACTCATTTAATCACACAGTAAAGTTAATTTGATGGAGTTTATTGGCGTAAAGTTTTGCAGTTCAGGTACCAGGAAGTTGTCTAACATCTCCACATAATACTCTGAATTCACTGTAACTGCCACCTCCTTTCGTCACCAAAAAAGGAAGGGCCGATAATTTCTCGCGCCGACATCGCCCATACGGTCACTTTAGGCGAATGTAGGAGTATCTGATGTTTGCGTTTCGGATTCGTTGCACTCCAGTAGTGTCTGTTCTGCTTTTTTACGTGGCCATTAAGATGAAAATGAGCTGCATCCGTAAACAAAATATTGATAAATGTTGAAAATCGCTCAATCTCCTGATTTACAAAATTAAGCCTCTGACTGGCATCTTGGGGTTCTAATTCTAGCACCATTTAAAGTTTGTAGTAATGATGATCTATATTCCTTAAAAGCACTTGCGTGTTTCCTACTCGAAAGGTTCAGGTCGTCACAACTAATTAACACTCTCTACCGTTCTTGATGACCTAGGTACCCGGGATTTTGATTTATCCAGCGTTGTACCAGACTCTTCAAACTTTTATCCCAATGTCGAATGAGAGGGATGCTTGGCGCATCATTTAAATGGCGGAAACCTCGAATACTGCAGAAGTTTCTACGCGCTACAGCCATAGCGACTGAATTACCAAGAGTTAGGCTACCGATTGACATAACACCCGCACCCTTCTGATATGCTGCGTTCACGCAGTAAGCTAAATAATATAAAATTTCTTTTGAGACACCTGATATTTGATCTTAAATTTACCAAACTTACGTTATTAGTGGACGGTAAATTGTGTCAACCTAGGTTTCCCATCAGTTATAAGATAGATTGTAACCTAAAATTCTTTATTTGTCCAGCCGGAAAGGTGGATTTGTATTGCGCCAATCGGTCTGGCCGAACTTTGTAGCAATCCCTTGTTAAGAATAAGAAACATCCTAATTTGTTTCTATGGTGCATGGTTTCTTAAAGTGGAAAACTGTAAACCACTTTATCACTTAACATAATTATTATTTTTTCATGATGAACAATGTGCTGCTCAAAGTTTATGAACAATATAAAAAATTCAATCAATTTAT
The DNA here is from genome assembly GCA_015832385.1 of Elymnias hypermnestra. Taxonomy (NCBI): domain Eukaryota; kingdom Metazoa; phylum Arthropoda; class Insecta; order Lepidoptera; family Nymphalidae; genus Elymnias; species Elymnias hypermnestra. Next base: position 1,118,274 of record JACTOM010000053.1, on the reverse strand, counting down.
ACTCCCGCAAAAATAAAAACGAATGAAAAACAATACACGAAAGTTAATAGTGTATCGTCATTTACCTATGTATGTGGTATCATTTTCGAAATTCAGACAATTATTGGCCACTGAGAGATAGTATCTCAAACATTAACTAGGTTTACTGCTGGTCCGATAGGGCTCATTTCGTTTCCCACTAATTGGTCTATAAACACTTATCTAAAACATTCCATCCTCTCTTCATTGCCACTCCGAGCCAAATTGTTAGCCGAACAATTCAAGAGTTACGGACCTACAAATGCGAATTACTTTTACAATATATTTCAGTCTGTAAACTATATACGGCAACACGGCTGTACTAAAATAATACTCAGTATAAAATTTCTAAAGCCTCTAATCCAATTCCTAATATGATAGACGCCATTTGCGGTACACGGGAGATAGAAATGAAATTGGCTTCAGTATATGATATTCTTGGGCACGTTCTGTTATTATTTTGAACAAAATATTAGTGCGAATGGCTTTAGAAACTACATCGCAGCATAGAAACATATCATAAATTCAACAATATAAGGTTTCCCCGCAGCTAGTTGCCTTTTCAAGTGAACTTCCTTTCAGCTTCGGGAATATGTTCGCCTTGTTTTGTTGTGTTTACGAGTTAGGAGCAGCAAATTGTCGGATTACACAACTCCTAAGTTGCACGGTCAACAACGATGTAAAATCTTCTTAGGCAACGACTTCACGAGGCTCGTTTTTGACGATCGAAATTGTTTATTTTCATAACACGGACCAAACCAAATAACTTCCCAAAAACAGAATTTCTGTAAAGTTTTGTTGGCATTAAAAATTAGGGGTTTTGTTTTGTTTTGTATGGTGTTGTAAATTATGAAAATACTGTCGGTAAAGAATGTTCGGGAATGACAAGCTCTTTCTGGGCTGTTTTTCATTTTGATAATAATATTACAGATGTTTGTTGCAAAATCGGTGATTTATGTTTGTTTCCTTCACTTGCGGACCATCCGTTTGGACTTCCTTTTGGCGATATCGTGTAAATAAAGCCTTGGCATTTTGCTTGCCAGGTTACTGGTTGTAAATTTTATAAGAAACAGTTGTTGGCTGCCTTGTCTAAGATATGTTAGAAACTGCTTTGTGAATATTTATTACTTTACACTAATATATTTCCTTTGTTTGAGCTTTTAAAATTTAGTTCTTTTAATTTTTTTCCCTTTCATTTTCTGGTTGATTTTCATCGCTTAAATCACTTTGTTTACTTATAAGTATAGAATATTTCAAGCTAAAAAGGTGTATGTTATCTATTTATTTTGAAGGTTATTTTGAATAGTATTATCCCGAGTTTCAATATCTTTTGAACGGCTAGTATTTAACACGAGTTCTTTGTACAGCTCGAAAGATTACGAGAAATGTAACTGTTGTTTTATTACAACAAATCATGACTAAGACATTTTAAAACATTTAAAGCCTACCGAGAAGAACAAATTTAGTGATCATATGGTTTTCTTTTAATAAGACGTATTAAAAGAAAGTAGTCGAGAAGAGATTTATTACTTTGTCAATACCAAAATCGGTATGGTATTTTAAAAATCATTACCTCTGAAAATTGAAATTTTATATATAGAATATAGAAATAAATTTTTATTTAAATATATAATTTTATAACGCCGGTTAGGAGTAAAATATTACAGGCCAACAACCGCTGTCATAAAGTTACAACCAGATAAAATGGAATTCACTTCACCGCAAAATCAGGTGGGTTTACCTTGTTACCGTGTGTGCGATAAAAATTCCCGCGCGTCCCGTCGGGAATCACTCCGCTCTCGGATTTCCCCCATCTATTTGGTGTAAATAAGCGTCCTCTTTGTTTGTCAGATAAAACGTTCAGAATTTTAACAATTACGTAAAACTGCTATTTTGTAAAATGGCGCCATTTTGCAAGGTGATAATTTCTGAAAATTTGAATGCGAGGTAAAGAAAAAAGTAAATAATACTCTATAAAATCTCTCGCTGCTACGCAAGTTAGAATTGATACATTCAGATCACCATCGCACAGAGAGAGGTATTTGAGAGGGAGAGGGAAGCCGGGGATCTGAGTACGTGGTTTTGCGCGTCTTCTGCCCTTTTGAATTGTCGTGACAAGTGATATCCTAGGGTCCCCACTGAACCTCTGATGTCCCATCTTAGGATTCGCAGGATTCCGTTGGGGTTTAGTGAGTATTCTGTCCTATAACGAGTTTCAAACTCCCAGTTGAAAGTATAACTTTCAGCCGGGGTGCATAAAACCGCTTCCTGATTTTGGAACATAGACCTATCACGCTACTTTACTGCGGGATAGCAAGCTACTTATAACCCCGAATCGTAATTCCGGGATATGTTGCAATTTTATCCTTCGCAGAAAAGAATATGATTGATTTAACAAGAATACACATTTACCTATTGAGCCATGAGGACTCAAAATCCAAGGTATGATGTAAAAACATTTTCATATTAGAATAACAAGTACATGCTTATATGATACATCTAGTGGACATACTGCTTATATTCATTGTATAAATACTTTCACTGCAATTGCAGTCCAAACAAATCCAATTTGGTTTTGTAAGCGTTAAAAGTATCTAAACGTACCGTTGGGATTATCTGATGTTCGCTTTCTTTTTCGCCTTGTAAAAAGTACCACTTTGTTTGCAGTTAACGATTGTAACTTCGTTGTGGGAAGTAATATAAGGCCTTTTCTTCCACTAACTTTGCACCTTTTTTTGCAATAATACAAACTGTATTAGTTCTTTGTTACAATGATTAGTTCCTTGTTTTGCCTAGGGATGTGAAGAAACTTTATCTCCATTTTTGAATTATTTTCAATTAACGGTTATCGTAGGGACTTCAACGAAGTCTATTAATTAGGCAGGGGATATACTGTGATTGTCACCATCTCATCATATAATCTTTTGGCTGCACTAGAACTCGTTTATTAGAGCTTTTTTCTGATCATCAACAACACTTTTGTATTACTTGATGCGGAAACTCGAGGCATATGTGACAAAGGGTTATGACTCCGGTTTCGACAACTAGCGAAGGTACAATATCCCTAGTTCGGAAGTTCTAACGTTACAGATTGAGTTAAATTATTATGCTAATACTTACGATTATATACATGTATATATAGAAGTCTAATGTGCCAGACAATATATCAGGTAAGCTTTTGAATTGCAAATGAACAATCCGGATGTCAAAACCAAGAGCAATAATTTTCCGTTTATATACAGTACTAAATATTCATTACCCTTCGGAATAGATGCTACGAACGGTAACTAAATATTACCCAGAAATGTTGCGTCGTTTGTCTAAAAGCTCTGTTGGCAAATATTTAATAAAGTAAACGTTAAGCACATTACATTTCTTATGTTATTCTGTTTTACAAAATAATTTTTTATTTGTGTTATAACTTATTTTTAAATAGTCCTGTAAGCGTAATTTCGTATGTCCCTGTTGAATCGTTTGATACCAGAGTCTAATTTTTCCTTCCAACTCTTTTATTTATCGTTGCAAGGTTTTCAAATTATATCACTTGCTTCAATAATAATAACATTATAGTTTTCAACAGTTTCCGTAGTAAATTAGCAAAACTGTACCATAATTTGAATATTCAAAGCGATAACATTATAATAAAGTATGTAACGGAACAATGCTTTCCTCATTAAGTTTCAATTGCTAAAACTTTCACGTGCAATGTTTGTCTGTTTTATTTATTAAATTGCAGTCTGTAACAACTTGACTAGTTTGTCATTATAGATAACAGAATTGCAGTAGGTCTTTTCACATATATCAATATGCAGGTGACATTAAATACGTTTGTAAATAACGGTATACAATTTACACCCACGCTTGCTTCACACTTTACATATTGCGCTCGACGCGTGCATTGACGTCACAGACGATTATGGTTTTATGCTTCATTAGGTATTGTAACAATTTTGCTTAAATGAAATCACATAATTTATTCCATAACATGTTCTTATTAGGAAAGGTAGTAATGAAATTTAAAATACTGGCTTGGAAAAGCTTTATTTCATATTTCTACTCACTATTAGGATTACCAATTTACGTCATGATATTGAAATAAAAACATTTTCATTATAACAGAAACTATAATTTAACTTACGTTTGCCTACTTTTTTTTTGCTTGAATCATCTTTGAAACGTTAAGAATGATTTCGTTGGGCTTGTTGAAAGTAGATTAGAAATTGCATCCACGTTAGCTTTATTTGTAAATGCTGAAAGTTTCGAAGAACTTTTTATTTATGCTTGCTTCGCTCTTAGCATCCCGATTTATTTTGTTTGTGGCCTTGTGTAGAAATATGTTCTGTAGCAATCAGGTCAGTCAGTGTCAGGTTTAAAGAAGCTCGAGTTGAGAGAACATAGATATTCAGGCAAAAAGCCTTTTACTTTTATAATGTTCGTAATCGGGCCAGATAAATTTGATATTTATTTAAAAAAAAAACTTATAAATACTACATATGGGCAAGAGTGATATTTTATAGTATTTACAATTGGGCTGATACGTATGTTTTTTAAATTCGTCCTATACATGAATCCAATGGGAATCCAATGTAATCCAATAAAAGTATTAATCAATGTGTACAATTTCAACATTAGAATTAGAGTATTTTTACTACACTCGTCACGTCGAAGCTGTTACACGAATGATTTCCATGGTCAGGATGCCTACGTTGTCAATCGTTTTCCATCTTACACAACTTCCAGATGTTACGTGAATTGACACATTTAAAATGCTCTTAGAAAATAGTTTTAACGGAGAATATAAAGTACACTTTTATGACGTCATTGCAGTGAGAGCCTACTTGAATACTTTTTAAGTGAAAGTACCCGTTATTTATTTTATGTAAGACACTTTTACTTATTTTGTTAATAAGGCTTGGGCTTTATCTGATTCTTTATTTATTTTAAGCCATCCTCTTGTTGGTTATACTTTATAATTATTTCGGTAAAGACCTATCAATTGAGACCTACCTATGATTGTTTTATAAGCGCAGTTGACAATCTGGGTAATGCAGTTTTGAGTTCTACTTTCGCAGACAGAGGTTGTAGGTTTATATGTGGCTTGACAATTTTAGTAAATCATATTAAAGAAGATGCTTGTTATGATGATGATTAAATAGGCATGAATGTCCAGTAATTGTGACCTGACACAATGTGAATGTGGATTAATTTAAATGCATAGTTGCAGAAATGCATTCCTAAACAAATGCCTTTTGAAAGCCTACACGCACAACAAAGCGAGTAAACCTTGGCCTAAAAAGCGTACGATTGTTTCTTTTCGCATCGTCTTGCTGCCGGCTACGCTTGATGAGGAGCGCGACCTTGCCCTGTGCTCAATGATGTGTGTAAAACATACAGAGAGCATTAATATAGTTCAAAGTAAAACCAAGAGATTTTATCATAAATATAGGTATTGGTGTACTGTAGCTCAGTAAACGGTAAAGAAGTACCGCAATTGTGATAAGGAAATGTCAATTGTATCTTAAGTTCGATCCCGGAAGATTAAAATCAAAAAAGGCCTTTACCATTTTCCCTTGTAAGTTGGTATCATTATCAGTTTTTAGTTATGACCGGTCCAAGGCTATAATAAAAACCAAATTTTTTGTAACATCAAATTACTTGTGAAAGTTTTTGCGATAAAAGTTTACCAAATGTTTCTAGATTTATCACTGCGATTGTTTTTCTTTAGACAATAGGATGGAGTATTTTTTCCAAATTAAAGCGAATTGAGAAACGTGTTTATTGGATTTGAAACTAAGTACCGTTCTAGATGATACTGTCTCAATATCTGATGCAATTCCAATTGCACGAGCCTTAAGATCCTATTACTCGATTAAGATAAGTGAAAGGACGGTTGTTTGAACGAGACTGTCACATTTACGAATTGCAGTCTTTCAACAGAGTATATTAACACAGATAACTGCTGTGAACATAACAATCACTGTATTTTATATTTATATCAAGTTTAACCGATAGATGCTAAGTTAGCTTCAAGGATTTTTAAATTTCATAAGATGCATAAGATTTTATCACTTGCAAACCATAGTTTGCCGCGATCCGTGTCGCACTATATGGCGTAATGGTTTATAAATACTCCTTTTTCTGGTAGAAGACTGCTGTGCAAGTATCATAATAGCTTTACATTAATTCAAGGTATATCATAAGTACTCTAAGTGATCATTGCAACGTAAGTGATTCTTTACCTTTCGTCGAGTTAGTACGTTGCGATCGTAAGCTTTACCTTCACATGAGATCAAAGTACACAGTTAGTCATATTTCGTGTTTAACTCCTCACCTTATGATAATATATCGGAAGCACGCACGTGGATGTACTGGCTAGTTTGTTTAGTTAATTTCCTTAGCTCACGGAATGAATATCGGATAGAACTATCACGCAATGCGGGCGGTTAAATAACAAGCTCAATTATCAACTGAACCGTAGCAAGTGTTTGTGTTTATTGCGAAATTCACGTATCGAATTCATTTTGCAGTGAAAGGATGCGGTGATGCGCGTTTGAGTATCAAATGATACGATTACTTAATCAAATCATCAACCATGTTATTGCTTTCATTTAATTATAAATAATATTGAATAAGTAACTTTTAAGGGTAACCGACGAAATCCTACATTGGCAATTCTGGTATGTGTTCTTTATAATTATTAATTAAAATTAGTCATTGTGCTTTTCGGTTATGGGAAACATCATGAAGAAACCTGCAGTTCTGTGGAAAATTCAAGAATATAGGTAATCAAAAACATAATAGTGTAACTTGTTTTATTTTATTTTTAGGAAAAGCTCCTTATTTTAATCTAATTCCATGCTCAAAAAACAGTAATCTTTGAAGCTATAATCTCAACAATTTGTTGTTTTATTGTCGTCCAATATTTATATACCGTATATAATTGGTAAGATAAATACTAGTACACAATATCTAAGTTTAAATCAGGGGCAATAAATACATGATCGAATATACGTATCGACGGAAAGCTGTATCTTATAATTGGCAACAGTTTCTGTTAATGTTCAAGTTTAGTTGCTCCATGCTGACACATTAAGAAGTTTGTTAAACACTCTCATTCTTAAGAACTACTTGGCTAATAACTCGTCGTACTTGGCAACAGGCAAAAGCGATAAAAAATTGTTGGTCGTTGCCAAAATAATATTGCGAGGTCATTGGTGGTTTACAGTAGGAAGTCTTACTTTTTTAGACGGTGAATGAATTGGGAAATCCTATTTTCTAAATTATCTGTTAGAAGCCTTCGGTCGAGGTCAGATAATCCATGAATTCCCCCCTCCCGGCCACAACTTGCCACCATTCCAGCATATTGCTGACGCTTTTAAAAATACCACGTTAAGATAAGAGAACGTTGTGGTATAATAGAAGACGTAGTGACTAAAATTGAGAAAGGTATGCTTAGATGGTTTGGGCATGTAGAGAGAATGAATGAAAGGAGACTGACAAAAAGATTTATGAGTCAAGAGTGAATGCGAAAGTTAGAAGGGGAAGGGATATTTTAAATAACGTCCAGGTCAAGAGTACTGTAAACCGACGAACTTGTATGAAAGGTTTAATGAGAATGAAAGAAGCGAAGGAGATATTCAAGCATCGTGGCAAGTAGAAGGACGTTGTCTCTGCCTACCCCTATGGGAATGAGGCGTGATGATATGTATGTATGTGTTAAATATAAATAATTAGTTAAAAGTTATTACAACCTTACGTAGGAAATAAAGTATTAAATTTAGTTTGCGAGTAAATAAGTACTGATAGTTAGGCATTTACATTCATCACATCAGTTATATTTTGTGGTAAGAAATAACACAATGATATGGTTTCAAAGTAACATAAGGGACAATTTGAAGCGAATTTTTTATCGTCTTAGCTTTGTATACATACACGTTTATAGCCTTGTTCAATCGCTGCTAGATCTACCTTAGACAAAAGGTGAAAAAGACAAAAGGTGCTAGATCTACCTTACCTACCTTATTCCACGCAGATGAAGGCGCGAGCACCAGCTAATAAAAAGTATCACTAACAAGTGATTGACGGATTCAAGACAAGGACCAATAATTACGTGATAAGAGTTTTTTTAAATGCAGTTTAGCTGTACAAGGTTTATGATCTATTATTAGTGGCATATTCTTTTATTGTAGTTATTTATTAAGCTTAAGCAAGCGTTGATTTTTTTATACTTATTATTCATTATATTCAAGGTTGTCATCATTGTATTTTAAATAAAGTAGCGTTTCAAATTGTAGTGTATGACATTGAGTGTTAAGTGTAATGTAGACGACTGCTTATTAACAATGGGCCGTAACTGACTCTTTGCCAACGACTTTTTCTGCATAAAATTAGTACATATCATAACTACGTATTAGAACATACTACTGCTGTGTTATATTCATACAAGATTTCTATCTGATAATATATTGAAAAAATAGGATCATTTTGTTTATTTCCAAACAGATTTTATTATAAGTTCAATAAAGCGAAGATGGGTTTTGAACAACGAAGTGACACTACGGGCACACACAGATTTATATAAAGATAATCTGTGTACTAAGTAAGCATGGGATGACAAACTAACATATCCGTTATTTGCTACTTTACTGATAAAATAACAAGTAACTCAAATAACTGGTATCCAAAAGAGAGTTATTCCGTTACTGTCAATATTTTTAAAAAGAGTGAGCTAGTATTACAATAACTTCAATTAAGAAGCAGTGTCATATAGAGATTGGCAGTACGCACTATAACGCGTTTTTATGAGTAGTTCGGCCAATATGTACTACTTTTACTATAAGCTCGTTTGTCACATATTATTGAACGAACTTCGTATAATTTTTACCAAATAAAATTATTTGATAAGAGATTAACGATAAAATTTATTAAAGTGTAGATGTGGACTATATATCTTTCTGGAACTTTATCCAAGGAAAAAACAAAGCCAGCAAGAAAAATTGACTATTCACCCTTCTTTTCAGATTGAGATTCTAATCTATTAACTTAATTCTATTTTACTTCATAGTCTCTATATACTACATCTGATATATATATATATCGTATCTAATATGTAGTTTATGAAAAAATAACTCTTCAGTTACAAATTCCTTGATATAACTTCAGTTATTGAACCTATAATAACGCCAGTGTTATTGAAAAATAGCAATGACTCCAAGTTAGTACAAGCTACAAAATTCGAATCGAAAATTTTGTAAGTACATAAATGTTTTCATGTCATTTCAAAATCCCCCTAAATAAGATACAACAGATTGAGTACTATTGCTCTAACATCGCATCGTGCGTACAAAGGGAATTGAGCCTAGAAAGCGAATTGACTTGAGGAAACAAGCCGTAAGAGGACTTGGCCAAGCGACTAAATGGCATCCACATAGTCTGACTTAACAAGTACGTTGACAAACTAACTGCTCGTACGACAGAATGTCATCCGTTTTAAGCGTAGCAAGTTGGAATACCCTTAGAGAACACGGATATACGACAATTCCTTTAATCTAGCCCCTTACAGGGTTCTTTGTTTGCATCTTAGTGGTCTTCCTCGATTTGAATTTTAAACCTGTAAAGCTCTTGCAAGCTTTTAAACGAACTGTTAGTACGTTATCCCAATACGTGCTTCACAGCGCTTTTTTGCCATTTGCTTCTTTATGCGGATTACATCTGGTTAAAAGGCTTTTATGGTCAGACATTAGTTCACACTCTCCCTATATATTGTATACACTTCTGATACATTTTTTATAAATGACATTTAATATTGAGGCAGCTTTTCTTAAAATATTAATTAATTTAATTGAAACCAAGAAACATTACAGCGCCAGTATTGAGAGTTCACGTTAAAGGTTTCATTATATTTCATATATTCATTCATATATTCTAATATTTATTTGAGATGTAAATCAGAGCGTTTTAGCCGTTAGAATTTAGCGTTATAATTAGTCACATTTTCATGTAATTCTTTTCTTTTTGTTCATAATTGTTCGTTATATTTTTAAGTGGTTAATGTACTGTTTCTTTTGTTTCTGGAAGTGTGTATAGCAGTGTATTATTTCAAAATAAAAAAATAAAAAACAATGTGTTTAAGACTTTCCTATTGTTTTGTAATTGACTTAATATTTTTATACAACTTATTTCGTATCTCTACTACTGGAAATAAAATTAGTTTCGGCAATTCAATATTCATGTTATGTAAACAGTCGTTGGATGTCTATCTGTTTAAATTGTTTTTTTTTTTTTATATTGACGGCCTCACTGGTACAATCCTGTGAGTACTTGCTTCGTTATCAGTGTTATCGAACCCAGGACCTGGAATACTCATGGTGTGGAACGTTTAGGAAATTCATATTCAAAATTTTTAGATTCTGGACTGGTGCCACTAGCTAGTGGCCACCACTGGCTGGGAGCTATTTTTTTGCACTGGGAAATGCCTTTACACACCCCGATGAAAGACTAATTCCATCGGGAGTGTGGGACTCACTGATAACAGAATACCCACTAAAACCCAGCTGATCCCTCCCCATCCATGAGTGAGATCACTAGAGGTTCCCTGACTGCATTCCACTCTAGTGACCCGGATGATACCGACTATGAGGATCTACCACTGAATAGAGTAAGGCATGAAGTGTATAAGTGCGACTTCTGCCATCAAGCATCCTCCGACGGCGAGGGAAAGCTCCAGCCTCTTGCTCCCTTAGTCTCTCATCTGCCTCCTTCAGCGAGATCGGTCTCGCAAAAGAAGGCAACCGCCCTCCACCTAACTTATCTGGCGAGCATTACCCCAATTATGCTCTCCAGTGTAAGATCTATAACCAGTGACAACATGATATGCCGCTGGGATGCCCATGCTGGACGCTCCGCCAGGGTATGGTGCGCCCTATCTACAGAAGCACCACACTCATGACAGGCGGGCGTTTCCTCACGGCCAACGACCTGGTGCAAGTACTTGCCAAAACAAACTGGCGGTGAGCTACTTCACCAGCTAAGACATGCCGCCAACCATTAAATTTCAATCCGATACGATTTTGTATAAAAGTGACAAATTACCTTACTTTTATTTTTTACTTACTAGGTTAGCGCGCTTCAATCTTAGAGTGTATTATCACTCATCATCCTGACAGGTTACAGTCTAGCGTTAACCTGTCACCGATTAAAGAGATCACTCATTAATATAATTATTTTTATCCATTTATTAAATATAAACTTTTTATTTTGTCATTAAAAACAGACTCTTTTTTAAATATAAGTATGTTCTTTACACGTATTGTATATTATTACGTGTAGACTTTTACTTGTATGAATTTCCAGCCTTTAGGGCAACATTTACAATGCAGAGAAGGTCCTCGTTTTATGACGATAGAGGTTGATCCCTGAATACAAATTGCAGGTGGCGCTTTCTCGCTTTTACAACATCGTTAGAAATATGATGTCGTTATACAAGAATAAAAATAGCCGTATCTTTAGCTTGATTTTGAAATAAATAAAATGTACGCATTGAGTTTTAAATATATTAGGATTTTCTGCGAAATAAAAATCGAATAAACAAAAATTTTAACAAAAAAAAGGACCGTTTTCAAAACAAACTGTTATAAATATTAATATGCTCTAAAACTCTCCTCCTNAACCTAACCAAACTATCACAAAACAACCCTTGAAGTATATACTTTCCAATAAAAAAACAATCATCGAAATCGGTTGGCGTAATCTTGAGTTATTCGTTCATTTGTCGCGCACATGCATAATTCAAATTTTCTTCGATGTGATCATCAGAACTGGATTTTTAAAAAAATTAGATCCTATGACGAGCACCACGTTACATTTAAAAACATCATCAAGATCGGTCCACCCAGTTGGAAGATATGAGGTAACAAACATAAAAAATACAGACGAATTGATGGCCTCCTCCTATTTTTTGAAGTCGGTTAAAAATAGAGCTGCAACAAACGACCTAAGAATATTAAAGCAGTTTTTTTTTTCAAATATTTATTTCGCCAGCGCATACAGCGCCATTATTGAAAGTTTACGTTAAAAGTTTCTTCTCTGTGTGTTTAATATTTTTAATTGGTTTATGCACTATTATAGTGTATTTTTTCTAAGTAAAATAAAACAAAATTAAGCTGTATAATGATATAGTGGGGTTTAATAACTTGTGTACACAGACAATTGTACGTCGTGTACTTACATGTCTAATTTTGCCCAAAACGCTGCATAAGTTTTGAGAAAACTTTCGCATATAAATTTAGCGCGTTTTTATTTTGTTTTGGTATGCTAGGTTTAAATTTTATGGACACTCCGCGAACAATAAGAGAATCTAAATTCTTGGCAATGTGACACTTTATGTATATATATATATATATATATGTTTACACAAATTATATGTATTTCTTCACCGTTTTATAGCACCACGCTCTACCCCTTTCACTTATCAGCAATCTCTCTAACCCAAAAGTTTACTGATCTTTTTTGTATTTACTTTTTATATGTTGTTTTTGTAGTATATATATAATAAAAGTGTTATCTCTCTCTCTCTCTCTCTCTCTCTCTCTCCCCCTCTGAATACCTTTAATAGATTAATATTTCTAGTAATATGATATACATTGTACTCGATGTAAATTATAGGGATTTTATCAATAACAGTAATAAAGATCTTTCTTGGTAATACAAATATGGCGTTTAGATTATATATGGCAAAAAAAGCAAATTTGAAACAGAAAATTTGAACAAAGGCGTCAAACCTAAGCTCGAAACTGGTTTTTAGTTCGCACTTTAATATATATGCTGCCAACACCAGAGTAAAACATATTAAAACTAAACAAAAGTTAGAAAGTTAGAAAAATAATAAATCTAAAGCTATGTAATGGACTCAGAAAAAATAAGAAGACAATGTTAATAGACAAAGGTAAACATATATTTATCTTACTAAGAACGGTCATGATTACCTTAGTGGTAAAGCTAATGTAGACCGCAAGTAATTTGATAGCCTAGGTTATCTTAGGTAATCGTATTATATGGTGTCGACATTTATTAAGGTCAACTGAAGTTACGGCCTTACGTAGGCTAAAAGGCCGGGTGATATTTATATACTCATTGCAAGTTCACGCAACTCCATTAAATATTTTTTTCATATACATTAGCAAATCGATTGTTTTGATAATATATAAGTTTAACTATAATTTGACAGCCTCGCTGGCGCAGTGGTGCGAGGACTCGCTTCGTTAGCAGAGGCTCGAGTTCGATCCCCGGTAATTTGTCTGAATCTGGACTGGTTTCGACCGTGGTTAGTTACCACCCTACCAGCAAAGACGTACCGCCAAACAAGAGATTTGTGTTCCATTACGATGTTGTTGTGTTGTGTTATCTTTAGCGATAAATTGCCTTCTACCAGATTAACGCGCTTCCATCTTTGACTGTAACATTACTTACCATGAGGTGTGATTACAGACAAGCGCTAAACTGTCAGCAATTAAAAATAGCGTATACCTAACTAGGGAAGTGAATTGTTTCGCTAGATGAGACGTCTTTGTTGGGATTGGTAACTACATTTTGTTCGCGTTAAGGATGCAGTGAGTCAACATTCTAGCCCCGCCCCCTGACCAATCAAATCTTTTCAAATTACAAAGTTCACAGTGGTTTGATCTGGTTATGGTTAAAGGTTAAACCCCCCTATCATTTCAAAGCTAGACAGATTATGAATGTTCCCATAAATTTGCTTTGTTTGGAATCATATCTGAGACTCCTATCGACAGCGAAGCGAAAACTGGAACTGTTTTATATTGTGCTATTTTAAGTAGAATAAGATTTATGAACCTCTATATATGTTGAACGGGACATGAAAGCGTAGTTACTGAATCCGCGGAAATATCGGGCAAACCCTAATTGAATCGAATTGTCAATCTAAATCATTCATGAAACTCGCAAAAAAATCACCAAAATTGTCTAGTTAAGATCTTTCAAGATCGATATTATAATAAGCAAAATATTTTAGACTAGCGATGCCGACTTAGATTGACATTTTTATTAGTTATATCATTTGAATGGATTGTCTTTTTTAATAATTTAAAAAGTATTTTGCAGGTATTGAAACGGTCTTTAATATAATATCAGTTCTTAGGATAATATAGAGGTGTGAATAATATGGTTTGTTTATTGCCCGCACTTTTATTAACTTTTAAAATGTAAAAATTGGTTAAAAGTAGGCTAACTACAGTAGTTGGACACTTTTTGTAGATATTACGTTTGATACAATACGATTGTACGTTCTATAATACTGTAGAACATTTTTTGTTCTATCCTCAATGTTTTCCGCAGCGTTTTAGGGGACCCTATTTGTTTTGTGAAATTAATATAGCCTATGTCACGTCAGTGAAAATGAAGGTTACTAATGGCGAAAAACCTTTTTGAAACCGGTCCAGTAGTTTTGTGTGAAAACGTTACAAACATACATACGTACGAAAACACCATTGGTTTCTCTTTAGAATACTAGTTTAAATTAGTATAGACAAAATTGTTTGCATTATTTTTCCACCATGTAAAACAACGCTGAAAAATAAACCAAGCAGAGTATTGTACAATAGAGTTATTACCATATGTTAATATCATAATTTAACAAGATTAAAATGAAAAGTTTGAAATATAATGGGCGGCCATTTAAAATGGACACGCTCGGGATCGTTAGTCGCAACTCGTAGTAAATCGCTTCGGATAATTAAGCGGGTAATTTGAATTTAAAAAACACCATGAAAATTGGTAATACGCTCTTTAACTTCACGGGGTGAATGTAATGTCAATGACTTGATACCACGTAAACACGTAATAACGATGATTAAGTCAGTGCATAATGATTACCTTTTTTGCGGATTTATTTTTTAACCGCAGCCATTGGAAAGCAATGACAACAGGTGGATACAGTTTGGTTTTGTAGCTACATATCTATTATCTCCATCCCAAATTCAGTTACACTAATGGATGGCTATGGACGTTGGGGGCCGAAGGTGCTGGAGTGGCGACCCTGCACCGGGCGGCGCGGTGTAGGCATATCCCCCACAAGGTGGACCGATGATATAAAGAGGGTCGCCGGTAGCGGCTGGAGTCAGGCGGCGCAAGATCGGTCCTTGTGGCCGTCATTACGTGAGACCTATATACAGCAGTGGACGTCCACCGGTTGAAGCGACGATGACGACGACGACGACTGGAAGGCTATACAATTTATTACGCTAAATAAGGACTGTAACACATCACGTGAAGCGGAGAGGAAACCCCGTTACGAGACGGATTCAAATATAACAAAGGGCTTTGTCCATATAACAGTGACACCCTATATTTTTTTGTTATTGCTGATAGCGTAGCGCTTGACTGTCGTCTCACCTGATGGTAAGTGACGATAAAGTCTAAGCTGACAGTGTGGTAACTTGGTAAGTGGTAACGTATACATTTTGATGGACTCGCTTTGTTAGCAGAGATTCTGTTTTTATATTATCTAATTTGTCTAAATTTGGCATCGGCAGATTCTAGTTACCACACTACGACAAAAGACGTACCGCCAAGCAAACAAAATGAGTTCCGATACCATGTGTTACTGCATACTTTTATGGGCAATGGCGGTGGACATTGAAACTCTCTTTATATTACAAAAAAGAGCAATTGCACGTACGTATACATCAATTAGCACCTCGTGTTTCCTTAAGAGATTAATTCAAAGAAACATCAATCTCACAGTACCGTCGCAATATATATTGAATAATATTTTATATATTCGTGATAATATACAGCCAAAGGAGAGAAACACACAATTTTAATACAAGTACTAAAAAACGTATAATGCCATATATTGAGAGTAAAGAAGGTTCAGAAATCATTTGCATACGCATTTTTAATAAGATACCCGAATCACTTCTGGGTTTGTCTCCACATAGTTTTAAGAAAAATGTTAAAAATGTCTATAATAATATACTGTCGAAGATTATTTAAGCGACAAAGATGTTTGTTGTTGTTTCTAGATGCACATTAAAGCTAAACATTGTAACGTACAAAGCTATGCTTAAAGTACTAACCGTTGAGTTTCTTGCCGGTTTCTTCTCAGCAGGATCTACTTTTCATGGCTGTTCAACCTTTTCATGGATAAATGTTTGACAGATTTAAAAGAATGTATGTATGGGTTAAGAATGAATGAATTACTCATCAAATGTTTACTCTACGCTGATGATCAAGTAATACTTGCGTCATCCGCTAACGAGCTTCAGGAGATGCTAAATATTATGAATGAAGCTTTGAAAGGGAAAGGAATGAAAGTGAATGTAAACAAAACGAAAGTTATGCTTTTTGAACGAGATGAATCTATGATGAATGGCAATATTTTGATAGATGGGGAACAAGTGGAAGAGGTGAAAGAATTTGTATACTTGGGATCTAAATTTACAAAAGATGGAACATGTGAAAGTGATATCGAAAGGAGAGTGAATGCAGGGAATATGGTAAATGGTGCTCTGCATGCTTTTATGAATAGCCAGATGGTGTCTCAAAGGGCTAGACTGGCAGTGCATGCTGGAGTGTTGGTGCCAACACTTATGTATGGTAGTGAAAGTTGGGTATGGCAGAAGAATCACAAAAGTAAAATAAATGCGGTAGAGATGAGAGCGTTGAGAAGCATGAGTGGATTAAAACTGAGTGACAGAGTAAGAAATAGTGTGATAAGAGAACGTTGTGGTATAAAAGAAGACGTAGTGACTAAAATTGAGAAAGGTATGCTTAGATGGTTTGGGCATGTAGAGAGAATGAATGAAAGGAGACTGACAAAAAGGATTTATGAGTCAAGAGTGAATGCGAAAGTTGGAAGGGGAAGACCGAGGCGAACGTTCCTGGACCAAATCCAGGACATTTTAAATAACGGCCAGGTCAAGAGTACTCTAAACCGACGAACTTGTATGAAAGATTTAATGAGATTGAAAGAAGCGAAGGAGATATGCAAGGATCGTGGCAAGTGGAAGGATGTTGTCTCTGCCTACCCCTATGGGAATAAGGCGTGATGCTATGTATGTATGTATGTATCTACTTTCCGAACCGGTGGTAGATTTACTAACGGACAGACTACTGACGATTCAAAAGTGCTTTTTGAGCCTACTCGATTAAAGAATATTTTGATGTTGATGCTGTGTAAAAAGCCTAAGTTACACAAAGTTTTTGCTTCGCGTCACTGCTTTGCTGACAGTGTTGTAACTAGCCACGACCGAAGCCTGCTACCATTTAAATAAAATGACGGCGTATTTTCTCGTATCATACTTATTTGTCATAATGTTTTAAGTCTCAATTTTTCGAAATGAAGTGTGATTGTAGTTTACTAACGTGTCATTGGAAGAAGATATTTAGGGCGTTGTCCTATCAATATATTATTTATTAATTATATATTGTTAAACGTAATAATGAGGAACTAGACCTTGTAGAGAGTACCATCTTAGGTATTACATTAGATAACAAACTACAGTGGGGACCCCATATAAGTGGCTCAGCTCTGCGGCCTACGCGGTTAAAAAAATTCATCGTTTGGCAGATGTTGAAACTGCCAGACTAGTATATTTCAGCTATTTTCACAGCATTATGTCATACGGTATTCTATTTTAGGGTAATCCTGCTGATATAGACGCAATATTTGTACTGCAGAAAAGGGCCGTTCGTGCAATTTACAATATGGGCCCAAGAGAGTCACTAAGAAACTAATTCAGAGCAGTTAACATAATGACAGTTGCGTATATATATTAGAAAAGTTGTGGTACGTACAGAAAAATATTGACTCTGAATAAAAAGAGTGATTGTACCTAACTAGTTATAAATTCTAGTAGGCTGTATAAAATTGACAACTCATTTATACTCAGGTTAACTGTATACGCTTCAAATTCAAAGTCTTTGTTAAAAGAAAGCTGATTGAAAAATCATATTATAAGTTGCAAGATTACTTAAACGATTGAAACGCGTGGGAGTAAATGAATTGTTCTAATTTAAATTTAAATATAGTGAATTAATATGATATTGTAATGATGATGGTAAAAAAAATACAAAATACCCGACTTAGTTCGTTGTGGCTCCTCCCAGGAGGAGGTGCGAAGGAATCCTCGTAACTTTAGATGTTAAGTCGTTCTTTAACACCATCTTCAGACGTATTGTGTGTGGAAAAAAAATTATATTTCACGATTCAACAGTGCTGTGTTAGGCCTATTTGAATAAAGATATTTTGATTTGATTTAATATTAACACTCGATTATATATACACTTAATAATGAAATGTTATTTGCAAAAGAGAAACCTACTATCAACAGCAAGAGAAAGTATACGAGTATTAAATATTAGAACGATGTCTTTATTTTTCACTGTATTATGTGTGTTAATGGCTGCGCATGTTTTGAAATGATTTGAATCATATATCATTTTGGTTTTGATTACATAGGATTAGATAATTTATGACATGCATTGTAATTTTATATGAAATATGGCATAAATTTATATTAATTGGAAAAAATGGTGGATTTTTTAAAGTGCAAATGATTGCACATAGTAGCGCATATGCTACGATAAAACAAATTGCTTTTGTATATATTATTAGAAATGCCCCGCGGTTTTACCTACGTAGATACTAATCATCTGGCAGTGGAAAGACGTGAATAAAACGTTACACTGCGAACAAAGTGAATATGGCCATCGCTATACTACTACATTACATTAGAACATTATTTGCTTTAGATTAACATTTTTAAGTTCTTGACAACATTTGAATGTAGGATAAGGACTAATACAGAGGTACGAATAATATGGTTTGATTATTGTTGGCAATTTTATTAACTTTTAAAATGCAAAAAACGTAGTTACAGTGGCATAACTACAGTAGTTGGACATATGGTAAAGCGGACTTTTTGTAGAAATTAATATTTTCTATAATATTGTAGAACATTTTTTTCCACCATCAATAGATTTCGCAGCACACGAGATAACAGATTTTTTGGTTGACATCTAGGGTTACATTGATGCATTTTTCTTAGAAATCCCTATTTTTTTTTGAGAAAGTAATTTTTCTAATGGTAAAAAAAATTGAACTCGGTCCAGTACTTTTTGTGCGAAAACATACAAATAAAAATACAAATGTTTCTTCTTAGAATAGGTGATGTTAGATGTTAGTTTAGATGAGAAAATTGTTGAGTAACTGACAGAACATTTGACGTGAAATGATTACTGCCGTTCGTGGACGTCTCATATCAATCATAGTTGTGGTTGAATGTGATGCAAATATGCCTAAATCAAATCAAATCAGATCAAACTTTTAACTGTTTATGTTAAGACGATATCTACTTCCACATCCGGCCATAATATAATATTGTTATATTGTTAAATATAGCAGAATACTATTTTTAATTATTGCCTAGATGGTTTGGGCACGTAGAGAGAATGAATGAAAGGAGACTAACAAAAAGGTTTTATAAGGGAAGAGTGAATGGTAAAGTTGGAGAGGAAGACCAAGGCGAACGTTCCTCGACCAAATCCAGGACATTTTAAATAACGTCCAGGTCAAGAGTACTCCAAACCGACGAACTTGTATGAAAGGTTTAATGAGAATAAAACAAGTGAAGGAGATATGCAAGGATCGTGGCAAGTGGAAGGTCGTTGTCTCTGCCTCCACCTATGGGAATGAGGCGTGATGTTATATATGTTTGTGTGTACTATTTCTATACCACTACTTTATATATACTATATAGTATAGACTTGCCATTGTATAAATAACATTATTTACCAATAAGTCAGTAAAAGCATTAGTAGATAATTTGTAAGGAGCTATTTAATTTGTTAAATTAAAAAGAAACATTGTATTGTGTCTGAAATTAGGTTTATTTACGGGACGCACTCGCTCGTAACAAAGGAACCCTCCGACGGAAATAAGTGAATGGAATAAATGAAATGTCCTATAAAGTGGATAGGATGCGGCTGTTCCGAGGAGTATTTTGCTTATTATACTGCAGCAATTCCAAAGACTTGGATGTTACTTTGATAGAGTTTATACATTGTGGCAATCGAGTGCCGGATTTGAGGATTTCGAGCTAATAGAAAACGTAACGTAAAGCGTGAATAATGTCCAATAAGACGACTTTGCTTTTACAACGTTACTTTGTTTGATTACGTTTTACTTATTTTGTTCTGCATTCTTTTACATTCAAAGTGTTATTTTAACCTATCTAGATCTCTACGTTATTGTGTAGTCATACACATTACGAATAAAAAGGAAAAGATATCCTTATACCAGTTCTCTGAATTTGTAACGGATAATAGTAAAACATATTACAGCAAAAAAAGTATTAAGAAAGAATAAAGAGTATTTTGATTTTGTTAAAGTATGCTGTGTAAAGTAAGTTGACACATACCCTAGTAGAGAAGCTTAGATAAAGTAGATTGAATAATACTAGTAAACGCTGTCAATAGAATATAAATAAAACATAAAACCCCACGAGCTTAAGGCACAGCTCAAAGAGTTAAGGAACAGGTCGTCGAGCCAAGGATTATTTGTAATACCCACTCACGTCGTAAAGTATACAGTGTCGAAATCCTTTCGCGATCCAGCTTTATTTTAATGAATGTTGGAGTTAAACAAGTTGTTAATAGAATTTAGTAATATTTTTGTAGAGTAGTAATATAGGAAGATTGGGAAGGTTACTATATATTACCCTAGTGGGATAAAATTATATATAAACCAGCAAACGTTGTTTTACCATATAATAACTATTAAAACATATGGGTTGCTGGTAAGAGTAATTTCTTAAAGATAATCATTTGGTGTTGCAAAACAATGTGAGTAGAGATCGTGTTATGCTATTACATATTCTAAATTTGTCACGTTACATACGTTTCATCGTCCTGAGTCCCGTAAATGGGGGTGGGCATAGTGCTCCGCCATCGTCGTCTCTTTTGTGCTATGCATCTCGGGCAATGTTTTTCCGATATTTTTCATTTCCGCCGCCACAGAGCACCGCCAGTTTTTTCTGGGTCGACCACGCTTGCTCTTTCCCTTTCCCGTTCCAGCGCGTGTCGGGGGATATGTACATGTCCTCTTCGGAGAGAGGCCTGTACGCCCATTTACGGCGCAAGATTTTATTTCCTATAAATATTTCGAAGCATCTGCTCGAGAGGTCTTCGTTTGAAATCTTGTCGGCCCAGAAAATTCCCTAATGGCTTTGGTAACTATCCACGTCTCGCATCCATACAACAAAATAGATTTTACAATTAAGCGAAAGATTTTGAGTTTTACTCTTTGTGTCAATTGCCTAGATCGCCATATAGGTCTGAGTTGCGCGAAGGCTGCTCTAGCTTTGCATATTGCGTGAAGCGATATCTTCTTCAATCCCTCCAGCTTGAGACACAATACTACCGAAGTAACAAAACTGTTGCACTCGCTCTATTTGCTCCGAGCCTATCTGTAGTGCCGACGAGTACCCTCCCTCGGTGCGCATCTCCTGGGTTTTGAGGAAAATAGATGTTTAGGCCATCCTTTAGTTTGAAATAATGATTACTTAAAGCCGAGTAATTACTGATTAACGTGTAGAACATGCGTTGAACGTAAGCTATACCAGTATAACTTTGTGGTAGCTAATTAAGCCCTGGTAATATTAGCTAGCTCTCGTGCTTCAATTCAGCAAAAGAAATGTTTAGGTGAACGCATCCTTATGTTGTTATTTTTCCAGAAATTCCCAAGGTAGTCCAGACGTTTCCACTTTCGCCATACTTTAACAATGCAGTTTTTCTTAATAACACCTCTAATACAATTAATGTTAGACTATGCCATTACGATGCGTGAACGACTAGTTACTTGCCTATAAAAAATCCAGTTACGGTAAAGGTACGTAGCATGTTCGTGCACTGATAATAATTGACAAGTAAAAACGAAACCACACCTTTGTATTTCCATCTGTATACTGTAAATTCTATACCAGTTAGAAGTGAAACATGTTGCCTGCAATATCTTCACCATATGTATCTATAGTTAATGCCTATACACCCTGAAGATTCATTAATCATCCATGTCAGCGCTTATTGTAATATCTCCCTGAGGCTTAAGACCACTTAATTCCCTTTCAGACAACCGGATTTTGTATAATAAAGTACTTTTTGAATAAAACATTGAGAATTCGCCTGATAATATGTATATAATATATTTTAAAACGTGATTCTTTATTATACAATAACAACAAAAAGGCTGCACTATATTATAATACAATGTAATCTAAACATAATGGATGTGTAGAATATGTAATAACCGCGTATTTTCGTGCAATTATAATAGTTGCTGTTGCGGAAATCGTTGGTGTAATATTCACTTTTATATGCAATACAAGTATAATTATTTATTTATATATTATATATGGACAATAATTATAAATAAATAGTACCAACTGCATGTACACACAGTACATCTTTACCTGCACATAGAATCAATCGGAATTCAAGAGAAGATTCAATAAACTATGCTCCTAGTCGAATTAAAATTTTAAGTACGCAATTTACAAAATTAGGACACTAATGAGAATAATCATTATGTGTAAACTTAGATCTTCTAAACATAAACGTTATCTTATTGAATAAATTGGCTATTGCTGGACAATATTTCTTTATTTACGTATGTTTAGTAATCAGTCGGTTAATTGGAAAGATATCATCTTCCCAATTTTATCAAGATAAGTCATCTGCCTGGTCTGTATCATAAAATATTAGTAAGCAACTATAGGTGGTCCCTTTTGGAGTCTTCTTTCATTAGATAGGCCGGATGATAAACTGACAACTTTCAACATTTAACACACCAGAAATTTTAAAGTTCCGCCATGAAGGTATAAAAAATGAAGGTTTACTTTATAGGCTCTGGCTCGAATTTTGTGTTTCGAGTCGAGTCTTGTGATCTGTGGCCAAAACGGGTGACTAATGAGGCTGAAATCAGCCGTAATATGATATGTGAATTGAAGAGGACTTGCTCCAGTAATGTCTGCATCTACTCCAATTAAAATTTGAAGTGGCGATGCGTTGATAAGCACTCGATTATATTGCAGCTAATTGAATAGACCTAAAGGTTCAAGTGCCAATAAAGCGTGGTTTTGATATCCGGCGATATCGAGTAAATGAATATTAAATTACCCATCGCGTTTTACTCGAACACTCTCAATAACAACGTGATGTACCTTCCTATTGGGAGCATTTATGTCGTGATAAAGTTATTGAACAGCTTTCAGTAAAAGTCAACCCGAATCTGCCTGTTACATATCCAGAAATGGAGAACTTTCTAGTTCCGGCGTATGTTAATCGCTCAACTGAACTTGCGTTTAAGTTAATAGATTTGATGTCTACAAACGTTTCTTATAATTAAAGTTCTCCCATATTGAATCCTTATGGCTTTTCTTGTCACGATGACAGAATGAATCACATTCTAGCACTATACTAATATCAGTTTGTTTCACACGTTTAAATTTTTTTCTTTGTTTTGTTTTAGATACAACAGCAGCAGAAGTGAGGTGCAATACGTTTGTCGAAACTTATAAGGTTAGAAGAAATTTGTTGGCTTTAACATGTTTATTTTTATTTAATGTAGAGTCATAGAATAACGTATTATTCATTTCTTACTAGGTTAGCGCATTACCGTCTTAGACATTCAGATAATTTGATATTATTGTTACCAATTATCGATTACGTAATATGCAAGCCGCCATTTCTGTTCCCCTGTCAGTACTTCGTTTAGTTTGTGGGTATTATAAAATAGAAGCCAGCAGGCTTATTCTAAACCACTGAATCATCTATGTAAACAAGAGGCCGTGTGAGCTACCGGTGTTTACATTAATAGATGAGAAGTGTATCGTGAGACTTGAATGTAAAACATCATTGTGCTGACAGACAACGTACGTTACAGATGAGTTTGAGTGTGTGAACTATGGAAGACCTAGTTCATTTTATTATTAGCCGATATTACTTTACTGTGTTATAATAAGCTTGTTAGGATTATTACTAGTAGGTTAATAGTCTCGAAGGGGCCATAATAGGAGTATAGAAGGTTATTGCTTTAACATCGTCGATATAGGAATATATAGACAAAAGTGCATTTTTTTTTAAGTTTATATCTAATAAAGTCGTATTAAAAGCGTTTTTTTATTGTTATATATTTCTACATGACCAGTCACCATTGCATCAGTACATTTGTTATTGAGTATGTAGTTTTACATATATATCGAATGTTACACAACTACATTTCTTTTACTAAGGAGAAAAAATGCGTTTTTATCCCAAAGATTTCGTCTACAGGTGGCCAGAAGTGAATTCTATGGAGTTTTAGGTTATAGAACTCACTATGCGTATCAACTTTATATATCACGCATCGAATTTGCTCCAAAATATAAAAGGATTTAAAGTTGCCCCGCGTAAAGGACTCTGGGTTGTGTTTCAGTTTTAACATATGACTGGTTTCTTCCATTATGTGTAAGCTTATTAAAAACCAGTTGTAACGTATTAATATATTCACCCCTCCGAAGAATGGGTTTTCTAAATAGCCTACATACGATAATATTTTCCGCCTGAGGTTGTATGACTCACTATGATACACGATAAAAAACATCATGCCTAACTTAAGTGTGGTGGAACAAATTGTTATAATATGTTTAATTTACCTCTTCCTGCGGTTGATTAAAAATATACTCGCATATTTTAGACTAGTTTCCTTGAATGAGAAGGTCGTTTATTATAAAGCTGTGGTTAAGCAAAACGTGTATAAAGACGTTCCCAGTAATTAGGCATATTGGGCTTCGCCGTTCTTTTGTGAAATGTTTTAGGTGTTTATTGACCCAAAGAGAACTGCCCGGATATTGAAGTTACCGCCATTCATACGGGTTATCAAACTGAAAACTCGTACAAAGGTTCTGTTTACATCACGACTGTACAGTTGCGCTCGACTACATTTTGCCCTCGAGCAGTTAAATACTTGCGTATACTAAGTGTATGTCAAGAACAGTTGTTGTATATTAAGACTGCTGTTCGGATATTGATTTTTGGAGTATAATCAAAGGTACTCAGAATTTTATCAATATATTGTCTAGTATAACATTTAAAATATACAAAGATATTAATATATCACGGGATGCAGATACTGGCATTTGTTGAATAAACGTTAGGCCCATGTTCTAAATTAGTCCATTGAAATGTTACAAGGGCATAATATTGCATTTCATAGAAGACATTTTTGGGGTACATGTGTGGGGGATCAATAGAAGCTTAACTACAACTTTGTGTGGTTGCCGCCTTTGATCCCCGGCCGCCATCTTAGAAAAACGGGTGCAAACAAATTTTTCGTCATATCTCGGAAACTATTCGTCTTACAAAAAAATCGTATAGACATAATTTGTGGCAAATCGCTTTGCCTACAAATATGTTCATAAAACTTTTTGTCCTAAATTCAAAATTAAAAAAGTTATTAGCAAAAAAGTGAGAAAATTTCATCTTTGCTCTATAACTTTTTTATACAGTCTTCAAAATATTTACTTCAGACCAATCTTGTAGATGGACTTTTTAGGATAATTGTTCTCATTTTTTTTTTTAATTTATTTTATACGTTGTTACAGCATTCCAAAGTTGACCGGGTTCGTCAATGTTTATGAAAATCTGGCCCAAACGAAACATTTAACTGTTATGATCCTTTTTTTATTGTATATTATACTATGTATAATATACAATAAAAAAAGGATATTGATAGTAACACGAGAGATAAAGCTCTTATAGTTGCTCTATATACAACAAAATCGTGTTACCTCATTTACAACTGGATAACAGCTAGATCGATGTTAATAGTCATTCATTTGTTGAATTTGTCTCTAATTCGTGTAGGAGAATAACTATCAAATATAAGAGAAAAATAAATTTTAAATATATTGAAATAATAATACGGACGTATCGAATATATTTTTCTTTTTGAGATCAGGATATATATGGGCGAAATACGAGCATTTTCTGCAAGATTTCCAAAACTATTTATCTAATTGACTTGTATTATATCATAAATTACTGTATGAAACTTACAACAAAACGTGGAGGCTATTTATTTGGAAATACATACATGGAAATTTAATAGATAGTTTTGAATACCGCGTATTATGTTATGAACTTGTGTATAGAGCAGTAGATGTTGTCTCTCCAGTTGCAAATTTGTTAACGATAAAGCTGCAAATTTTCCATGAAGAATGTCAACAGCATTACGGGGCTGCACGTGACAGAGAAGTCGGCTACTGTCAGACGTTGCGTCATAGCGTCTTATATAAATATTTAATGTTGCTTTACATTAAATAGAAATTATAAAAATGACCGTGAGGAGTGGGTTTCTTTGTAAATGAGATATTTGAAAAGCAAAATAGCGTTACAGGGCTTTTTTATACGTAGGTCCTTATCGTAAATTGCTGTCGATAACTGATGGGTCTGGTGTGGTTGTACTTTTGTTTATAAAATAATTAAAAACAATACTTAGATTATGCCCTGTATCCTATAAAAATAATTTAGCATTACAATAGAAGAACTAATACAAGATCCGTTGGGTACGATGGCATTTTGTGTACTTGTCCAATCCTTTTAATAGCATTATATCAATTAATCTAAAAGCTATTGAAGTGAAACTTCTTTTTTCATGTAAGTCAAATTTTTACTAATGAAACGCGTGATCAGCGTCACGAAGATGTGTCGCGTTTTTATGCTTTGTTTTTATACAGTATAAAAATACAACTCAGTCTAATGAACGTTACTCGAACGCATAGCTATAAATGATTAAATTTTTTGAATTGAAACTTCTTTAGGCGACTATATGATCATGAGGTTAAATTTTTTACGGATGAAATGCATCATTATCGTCACGAACATGTTGAAGGGTTTTATGCTAATTCGCTTGAAGCTTAGGTAGTTGTAATATTTACAAATGACATGTGGCATGGCCACTCGTCATTAAATAATTTAACATACTATTTTTCATAAAATATAATATTCCATAATTTAATCGTATTTTTCTGTTATTGACAAAATCACGGCATTTTATTTACAATTCGTCTTTTAATATTTTAATGATATTTACATTCCTGACATGTCTTCCTTTTCCCCTCCCTCTGAGACTCGGAAATCTAAAGTTTTACATTTGTATAAATATAAACAAGACTTAAAAATTAGTTTCACATGTGACATGTGTACTTTGTACGCATGCGCTTTTAATTGTCTAACTTGTGTTTATTTTATTTTTTGTTAAGTATATGTTCTTCTATCTCCGACTTTTCTATTATTTATATTTAGTTCATACCATAACAAAATAGAGCGCGCCATTTGATCATCAAATCATTGTTCAATTGAAGAATTGCGTTAGAATTGTCGACAGCAATATAAAGCCAAACCTATCTATTGCGTAAAACAGTATAGAAACCGATGACAATTCGGTGTTTTATTTGCAATTGTTGCAACGAACAAATTGATGAAACCTCAATCCATTTCTGGGTATTTAGTTTTGACGTCAGTGTCACGTACTAAAAAGCAATATTTTATTTATACAAGTCATCAAATAAATGCAACCTGGGGGGAGGGGGAGATAGTTTTTCATAGTATATATAACACAAAACAATTTAAGTTAACAATAAGTTGAAGGTTAAGGTACTTCGAGTTTTTTAATCTCTAAGCTTTAGAGTTGGTTATTTAGCTTTAGCTTTGGACTTTGGCTATTGTTTTTTGCAACTGTAACTTAGTTTTTATAATAGCACACACAAATTTGTGATACTGGTAACGTTAATGTTATGTTATTTGAAAATGTAAATTCGAATTTAAATAATCTTCTTACCAGTAGGCTATTGTAGCACTTTTGAATCGTCAAATATAGTTTTTTCTGATGATTATGTTAAAGAATTTGAATCTAAAGTTATGAGAGTTCCTTCGCGCCCTGTTCTAAGATGAGCTCACAACAAACTTAGTCGTGTGTCACTTTTTTATCATCATTATGACAATATATTTATGTTTAATTTATTCTATTTCGGTTAGAGCAATTAATTTACTCTAACGCTTTTTTATCATCTAAGTAGCCCTTCGAATTATGGAACGATTTCTCAATTAGTCTTCTTTTAATAAAAGATTTAAATTTATTAAGTGTCATATTCGTCACTTCTTCTTGTAGTTTATTATATAAACGTATACAATTACCTTTGAATAAATCGTTAATTTTATGCAGCCTACTATTATTTCTTGTTAAAACAGTTAATATTTTTATGAACGTACAACAAGTTTTCGTATATGTATACGCAGTGGACTGGCATTATTTTAAAGTTGACAAAAGTGTATAATTTTAAAAATATTATTTCATTAAGTCGGCTTAATCACTAAGGGCGGTCTTTTACAAGCAACCTGTTCTGTAAAAATGTTTAATTATAAGAATGTAAGCTGATGCATAAATTGCATAAATAATATTAATAGATATACGTCAGTTCAAATACATGCCATGGCAAGTTAAACATGTCTGCACATACCATACATTGGTATTTACGAACTATAAATATGTTAATATTGCGGAATAACAAAATATGGACGTCATTACTAGGTTACGACCATTTTTATCAGAATAAATGGAATACATCTGTTTGTCAAATATGACGTTTATTAGATTCTGACACATTGCCTACAATAATATTGCGGTTACTAGGCAATTAGCAGAATGCCGTATTATTTAATATTTTTTTTATTAATAACAAAATTTTGTTTCATAAATATGTATTTGTGTGTCTGGAATACAAGAGTATTACTTTTCCGGATTTATTTCATTTGATTTGATTTATCATCGCAAATCCGTTAAGCGTTTATTTAAAGTAATTTTTTGTCAAATATTCAAATCAACCGAATAAAAAAGTAAAAAAAAAGTAAGTAGCAGCCCATTAACGTCCGACTGCTGGACACAGGCCTCTTCACTCATAGGAGACAGGGTTTCTAGAGCATAGACCCACCACGCTGCTCCACTGCGTATTGCTCCACAAGCATAGTACACAAGTGCACTCTCTATTCCTTCACTCTCATAGTCCGATGTGACGAGAATCCGACTCGACTGGTGAAAGATCCGCAGGACCGACGGCTTAACGTGCTCTCCGAGGCATGGGGGTGGATCACACCGCCAACTTCCCAACTTCGGCCAAATATTGAGAAAATCTTAATAGAAAACTCAATATGGGTTTTTTAAATGGCCCGACCCGGGACTCGAACCCAGGACCTCATGTCTGTAGTCGAACATGCTAACCACTAGAGCAATGAGTTATCAATATATAGACCTAAAGTATTGAGTCTGGGGTAGAGTGTTTCGGTTATGTACTTATATATCTTCTTCTCAGACGTGTTTTGCATATTTGAAGGTCGACTTTGATGCCTGCGTCATTTTCCTCACCAATGCCTTCCATCATATTCGGTCTTCGGCTTTCCTTGTAGCGGCAATAAATGGAAGACCAGTAATCGGTTTAGTTGACCGCTCGGCTACCTTGTCCTACCTTGACAGTAATTATCTAAGTTGTCGGGCAAAGCAACTGTTAATAGTTTAGAAGCACTTGGTCGAGAGTCTGGTATCAACACAGACCTGCTCCAAAATGGACTTATTCGTCTACCTCGCGGACAACGATATACGCAGCATTCTTCACCAGCACTTCTTTCCTCCCTGTTGCCCGGATCGCCCATGGCTTAGCTCAATAAAGGAAGACGGGGGAGGACTAAAGCTCTAACAAGTCTCTTTTTGGTGACCATAGAGATTTTTCTGTTTTTTCAGGGTCTCGTCGTTTTGCTCACGGCTTCTTTCGCTATATGAATGCGTTTTCTGATATCTTGCTTACTTCCTTCAGGATCCGATGGCGACGACGGAAGGTAAACAAACTGGCTAATAAACTCTGAGTCCGAAACCTCACCAGTCCTACAGAGTACATACTTATATAGTGTATAGTTTATGTTACAAAAAGTCATAAGTAGATTGGCTGTAAATTCTAATTTCTCCAAAATACCTCTGCGTAACGAGATTGTTTCTAAGAAACCATATTTTGAATTAATTCTGGATAAATCATGTAATTCGTAATATGAATGTAGCAATTCTATTGTTAATAATAGTGTTAGTATGCAATTATTTCATAGGTTAATTCGTTATTGAAATAGGTTAAAGCGTGTTGCTTTAAACCCTATCATGCTAAACTTTCCAGCCCGGCGGGCTTGTATCAATGCAACTTAGACGATTAAATCCTTGTCGAACGCTTCGATTAGAGAACACAGTGTTTGTGCAGTGTTCAAACAGTATAACGCATCTGCTTAGAACTTTGGTTATATGTACACAAAATCGGGTGGTGTCAATAAAGTTCTAATTGACACCCGTGCGATGGTTTAATCTATAAATAGCGGAAAGTTAGTCTGGAAAGCCTTTACTGTTGTGGTAATTTTTATCGTATTAGTGTTTGACTACGATAATAACTGATTTTACAGTCCAAGACGGTGACGAGCTTGTTTGGTAAGAAGTTATTTGTCTTTGAAAGTTTCTTCTTTCACATAGCTTCATTGTACTAGAACGTAAAACATAACTTTAGCAAACTCTATCAGGCACACTTCTAAGGTTACACGTTCATTGAAAAGAACTTGTCCGTTAGTTATAATATGATCCAAATAACATAAGTTGACTGTTAAATTAAAACAACTACAAGTAATATAAAGAAACTGTCTTCTAGAAGGAACTTCTCAATTTTTACAATACAAAGAAAGCTTTGAACCTTTTATCTGATATTTCATACCATTTTTCGCAAATACAATTTACCGATACCTGAATAAAAACCCTATTAACATCAAGTGTCATCCACTAAAAGTAACGAGTGAAATTTGAACCAGATATATAGGAAGAGTGTGAGCTAATAGTTGGAATTGAAAAAGTACAAGCTTATAAGACATGATTTTCTATATGTTATAAAATGACATGCCACTAATTAGCTACAAACACGTTTAATTAAGGCGCGTTGCATGTACTGAATATGTTAATCTTATTACGCTGAAGCACGTAATTAGAGCCAGCTAAGCCTGCATTGTGTTATAGGGAATGCCTTCAATCAGCTAAGTTTCCCTGCGGCTGATATGTATGAAACTTTAATGAACCTCTACAAGTATTCTAATCGGATAACATAGCGCTTGATTATATTGGTTAATATTTTGTTAAAAAAACAAGGCGAGGTAAGTAGCAGCTTGTTAAGGTCTCACTGCTGAGGAGAGGTTTTCTCACCCATATACATCCTTTCCTATAAAAACCGTATTATTGACATCGGTTGGCATGATATTGAGTTATTCGCCCATTTGTCGCGTATATAATTAGTGCAAGTGTAAGACTTATACGGTTTTCTTACGAATGCCACCATCAGAACTGGACCAAAATATAAATGGGACCATACTGGAAGCACCACTTTTCATAAAAAAAGAAATATCAAGATCAGGTAACCCAGTCAGAAGTTATCAGGTAATAAACAAAAAAATAAAATATACATACGAAGTGATAACGCCTTCGTTTTTTAAGTCGGTTAAAAATATTTGAATCTTTCCAAGTGTTCTAATCGGATAACATCGCATTTGATCATTTTGGTTAAAAAAAAGTAAGTAAGCAGCAGCCCATTTACCGTCCCACTGCTGGGCACAGGCCTCCTCACTCATATGAGAGAGGGTTTTTATAGCATAGACCCACCACGCTGCTCCACTGCGAATTACTGCACCACTGCTTAATAGAAGTCTCAATATCCATTTTTGAATTGGCCCGACCCGGGACTCGAACCCAGGACCTCACGTCTGTAGTCGAACATGCTAACCACTAGACCAATGAGGCAGTATTGGTTAATATTTTGTTAAAATATCAAGGCAATGCTAGGTAGGTAGCAGCTTGTTAAAGTGTCACTGCTAGCCAGAGGCCTTCTTACCTATAGTAAAAGGGAGTTTTTAGAGCATAGATTCACCACATATTTACTGTGGGTTGGCAGGCTACACATATCGCAGACTCTTTAGACTAATATACAGGTTTCTTTACGATATCTTTCTTCATCGAAATCCCATAATGATCAATTCTTACCAACAATTAAGGTCATAAAATTTACGAGGATAATTTAGTATTTCGTTATAAGTTTCGAATTTCTTAACAAGAATCCACTTCCTATTCATTACGGCAGTAACACTACTGGGAGGTGATTCCCATGGGACCTTAGGGCGGAAGTTCTCACGGCTGCTTACCAGTGTAGAGTACCGGCTAGATCCAGAGGACAATCACCAGACGTTGATGAGGTATGGAAAGTCAGCGTTCTGGCTAACAGAGCCTTGATCCATAGATGGAAGGAGGATCTCGGGTCCCCAGTATCGGGCGGGACCATAGTAGGGGCGATCCGCCCTCATCTGGACAAACAGCTGGGCTGAGAGCACGGATAGCTCGCCTACAGGTTGGTGCGGATTTTTACCAGTCTTGGTTGTTTCGGCAAATACCTGTTGGCTGTAAGCCGTCGGCCATCTGTCACGAGTGTGGTGCCTCCTCCACCACACTATGGTAGGATGCTCCGTCTGCGGACCTCAGTGACTCATTATGACGTCGCTGATCGGCACAGACCTCTCACTGGCAAGTATTATAGGTGCAATACTCATTAGTGAGCAGACCTGGAGAGCGTGAATGGTGCCGAAACACTCCAGCCTCGACGAAGAGGAGTAAGAAACAGGAGGCGGCGGCTCACACAATTCCTCCTGCTGACGAAAAAAAACATTCCTATCCTTTGGACCAACCCAATTGAAGGCACGATGAATAAACACGGATTGTTTTAAATTACTCATTTAAAAAATAATTGGATGCTTTCTGGGAATTCTTCGTTTTACATGTAAGCTAACAGTGATTTATCAATGTACCACGAAACGGTAGCAGAAGAATTTCGCTTTAATCAGTAATAAATTTTGCAAATTTTTTCTACAATAATGATTATAGAGGGCTATTATGCATAGTTTTCTTGGCTGAAAGATATATTTTTAGTACGACGTATTGACTTGACGTCTATATATAATGTCATCTTTAAGAATACAAAACTGTTTTGAACTTTTACCCTGTTTTGAACGTTGAGAACGATAGCTGATGACCATTATTGTGAATCACGAAATCAGCGTAAGATATCTTCTAAAACAATATACAATAAAACAGTAACAAAAACCTTTTATTTTATATGTGTGACTGTTGACTATTATTATCATATACGAGAGCAGTGGAAGCTTTTAAAATAATATAAAACATTGACGAAAATATGGGCAACATGAATGTAATGGATAAACAAGATAAAGTCGATTTTCTAAATAAGTATTGGTAAGAATTCTGTTGAAGCCGAGAATGGAATTGTATCGAATATCACACTAATATGGTAATCCTGTTTTGGAATGCGGAGGAATTCTAAATAGGTTAATCTAAGTTTGTTGCCAAAGCGAATGATGAGTACAAGCTAAACATGCATTGTGTTTTAGATAGTATGCTTTAACTAAGCCAAGTTTCTACACCGGTGGCAATGCACGCAGATTTCATATTAAGTCGGTAAACGCTATAACTTTATAATATAAATGGTTGTGCTACAAGCTTAGTGTTTAACCTGACTGTCAACCAAAATAGCCTAGAGGTTAGACACGTGGATTCGTAGTAAGTGGCTCGTCTGATGTAATCATTGTCAGGCACTACTAAGTCATCTTTATTAAAAGCTGGCGTAACTGAATAAGGTTTTAGGTCGAAGAAAACATCTTGAGTAAATTTATATTCCCGAAAATATTATAGGGCATTTGTAGTCTAAGCCAAGCGTGGCGAGTCTCACCTTGAATCTTTCTTCATAGGAGTGAGGAGGAACCCTTTATGTATTACGATAAACTTCACAATATTTGTTAATCTTTACTATAAAGTATATTGATGCAGTATTTTATTACCTGTCTAAGATTTTTAAATTGAAACTTCATTAGGCGCATGAAGGTTAAATGATCAAGGATAAAACGCGTGATTGGCATCATTTTTCGAAAATTTAAATTTTAATACATACATACATACATAACATCACGCCTCATTCCCATAGGGGTAGGCAGAGACAACATTCTTCCACTTGCCACGATCCTTGCATATCTCCTTCGCTTCTTTCATTCTCATTAAACCTTTCATACAAGTTCGTCGGTTTAGAGTACTCTTGACCTGACCCTTATTTAAAATGTCCTGGATTTGGTCCAGGAACGTTCGCCTTGGTCTTCCCCTTCCAACTTTCGCATTCACTCTTGACTCATAAATCCTTTTTGTCAGTCTCCTTTCATTCATTCTCTCTACATGCCCAAACCATCTAAGCATACCTTTTTCAATTTTAGTCACTACGTCTTCTTTTATACCACAACGTTCTCTTATCACACTATTTCTCACTCTGTCACTCAGTTTTAATCCACTCATGCTTCTCAACGCTCTCATCTCTACCGCATTTATTTTACTTTTGTGATTCTTCTGCCATACCCAACTTTCACTACCATACATAAGCGTTGGCACCAACACTCCAACATTTTAAATTTTAAAACATAATTTAATTAATAATTTCTAATATTAACAAAAACACGTGGCATTTTTATTTACAATTCTTCATTTGAGATTTCGTCAATAAATTATTTGTATTAATATTCGACAGTTTGAATATTTTAATGACTATTAAATTCATTAAATTCCTAACATATCTTCCTTTTGCCCTGCCTTTATGCCTCGAAAGTTTTATATATGTATAAATATAAACAAGACTTATAAATTATTTTGCCAAAGAAATTTCACTTTGATATGTGTACTTTGTACGAACGCACTTTTAAAAATCTCAAATCACATTTTTTTTTGCGAGGGGAACGAACGAACGATTGCGAGGGGAACGAACTCGCAATACCCACTAAAACTCAGCGAGACAGTTGCCAACCATAAGTGGGGAGCCAGAGGTGAGGAGTTGTATAAACCTCCTCTTCCTGTTTCCTACTCCCCTTCTTCGGGGCCGGAGTGCCTCAGCGTCGTTCATCCTCTCCCTTTGTCGTGCCTCCTTAAGTGAGAAGAT
Organism: Elymnias hypermnestra; assembly: GCA_015832385.1. Lineage (NCBI taxonomy): Eukaryota > Metazoa > Arthropoda > Insecta > Lepidoptera > Nymphalidae > Elymnias > Elymnias hypermnestra. Next base: position 1,083,100 of record JACTOM010000053.1, on the reverse strand, counting down.
AGTCTCGCATAAGGAGGCAACCGCTCTCCAGGTCTGCTCACTGATGAGTATTGCACCTATAATACTAGCCAGGGAGAGATCTGTGCCGATCTGGGATATCATAATGAGTCGCTGAGAACCCTAGGCAGAACATTCTGCCACAGTGTGGTGGGCTGTATCTGACGAGGCACCACACTCTGACATCTGGCCGACGGCTCATACCCAACAGTTTAGTACAGGTATTTGCCGAAGCAACCATGATTGGTAAGCGCCTGTACCATTGTGTAGGACAAAACACATACTACTTTTGGTTGTACTTAAATAGATTTACATGGAATTTAATTCTGTAAATAGATAGTTCTTTTTTTTAAGGGGCTTTTGTATTAAAAAAAAGAATAAAAAAAATAGATACTTCAAATTTCACGCAATAAACTGTTTCATCTTCGACAGCAAGTAAAATTTTTATTTACGTCGGGACATTTTGAACATAAAGGACTCGTTAACTTTCTAATGGGCAAACATCCCCGTCGTTATCTTGTTACTTTTACGATTTTACTACTTGCTTTTGTTGGTATGGCTTTAACTGTCTAAGTTTCAGTGACGCCAGAGGGGATGCAAGTAACTTCCTCATTAAAGCCTTGTCAAATGTTCTGATCAGATAACATCCAACGCTATTAAGGGGAATAACACATTGTACGTTAAATATACCAAAAAGTCATCTGATTTTACATTCCTTTTCAATTCTCACTATTAGTTTACACTATCACTATCTCATAAATATATAACTTGATCTATTTTAAAATTAATAATTTGCTTTTTTAATTACCCGCTTAAGTTTAAATACATTTTTAGGACTTGTAAAGGCTTACAATTGACGTCGACGAGTACAAGAAAACAATTTTCATAAATATTGTATACTATTACTCAATAATACTTTGTTTTTTCTCAGTATAGTTTAAAAAAAAATGGAAGTTTATGGAAACTCGGGAAAAAACACAATAGTCTTTGATAGGCTTAAAAGCAATAAGTCGTCGTCGTCGTCGTCGTCGTCGCTTCAACCGATGGACGTCCACTGCTGGACATAGGTCTCACGTAATGACGTCCACAAGGCCCGGTCTTGTGCCGCCTGGCACCAGCGGCTACAGCGTTAAAAGCAATAAGTGAAATTTAAAAAATGGTTATAACATCATCTATTTATAAATAGCAGTGAAAAATCAGAGAAACTAATGTAAAAATATCAACGAAAATGTCCTCTGTGTTTCAAAACTTCGCAAACGCTGAAATTTTTGTTAGTTCATGGTAATAAATTTCACGAAGATTTTATGTCTAAACTAATATTATAAATGTTTTCACACAATAACCACTGGAGCGAGTTCATAACACTTTTTCACCATTATAAACATGTAATTACACAGAGTGACATAGGCTATATTACTTTTTTAAATAACACATAGGGATACCCAATAAAAATGCATTAATTTAACCCAAGGTGTAAAAAAATCTGTCATTGCGTGAACTATTGATGATAGACCAAATAATGTTCTAGAGTATTATAGAACGTATTAATATCAACAAAAAACTCCGGCATACCATATGTCCAACTAATGTAGTTAGGCCACTATAATTTTTTATTTCTATTTTAAAAGGGCCGACAATAATCAAACCATATTATTTACACCTCTGTATAAATCCTTATACTATTAAATTATATTTTATTAAAAACCGTTTCAATAGCTGTAAAACACTTTATAAATTATTTAAATCGGACATCCCATTCAAAAGATATAACGTATTTTAAAATGCAAATCTGACGTAAATAATGTTTAGTGGCGATGGCCATATTTGTTTTTGTTAGTTTGCAGTTTATTCACGTAGGTGAAACCGCGGGGCATTGCTAGTCTGCTATAAATATATGTTCCGTTAACAATTAAGTATTAAAAAATACGTTTTATTAAATCTTTACGTTGCAAAAAGAAACCGTACAAGTTTTTGTACAGTAGGACGTCGATGACTCAGTCTATTAATTTTACCGCGACGTATTTCCAATGGTCGAAAATAGATGGCGCTTTTCGTTTTTACATCGCGCTATCGTTTTGTCTTCTCTGTTAAGCTATATGGGTAGAATGTGTATCGTCAAGTTGGACGTGGCTAGTTACTTACCTTATTTATATTTTTGAATATACTGCAGATCATTGTTGTTCTTGCGGTATTATAACTTTTAATCGTTGAGCTCCTATCTCTTCGATGGCCTCGCTGGCGCAATGGTGCGAGTACTCGCTTCGGTAGTAGGTATAGCGAAGATAAATAATTTATTTTCTAATTTGTCCGATCTTGTGGGAGGCTTCGGCTGCGGCTAAACACCATCCTACCAGCGAAGACGTGCCGCGAAACAAAGTGATTTGTGTTCCGGTACGATGCTGTGTAGAAATCATAAGAGTTACATACATACTAGCATCACACCTCATGCTCATTGGGGTAAGAAGAGACCATGTCCTTCCACTTGCCACGATGACATTTTCATTAAACCTTTCATACAAGTTCGTCGGTTTAGAGTACTCTTGACCTGACCCTTATTTAAAATGTCCTGGATTTGGTACAGGAACGTTCTTGGTACAGGAACGAAGGCCTTGGTCTTCCTCTTCCAACTTTCCCATACATTCTTGACTCATAAATCCTTTTTGTCAGTCTCCTTAAATTCATTCTCTCTACGTGCCCAAACCATCTAAGCATACCTTTCTCAATTTTAGTCACTGCTTCTTCTTTTATACTACAACGTTCTCTTATCATACTATTTATTACTTTGTCAGTCAATTTCCACTCAAGTATCTCAACGCTCTCATTTTTACTGTATTTATTTTACTTTTATGATTATTCTGCCATCCCCAACCTTTAGTACCGTATATAAATGTCGGTACCAACACTCCTGTATGCACAGCTAGTCGGGTCCTTTGAGACACCAAGAGGTATATAGCCTCTTACTTGTTTAGCGCGGTTCAAACTTAGACTGTATCAGTGAAATCACATTCAAGCGCTAACCTGTTTATTAAAGACTATACTCGAATAGTGTTGTAATAATCTATTTATGTTGAAATAAGTCCATATTTCACAGCATCCGACCTGCACGGCTGTACCAATTTCAATAATTCTTTTGTTGTATGTATTTGTTATAGTCAGTTACGTAGAACATCAGCGATTTTAAGAAAACTTAACCACCAGAGTCATTGAATATAGCAATTTCAGTAGTTTATTACTATGATATCATTAATGGTATTTGTATTAAACGTAGAAATATTTTAATAAAAAGAGTGAATATACTTAAGAAATAAAAATAAACTTGTTATAAATTCTTATAGACTGCATGAAATTAACAACTAATGTAAATGTAACTGAAACTTTCGTTGTTAAAAGATTGAAAAATCATACTATAAGTTGCAAGATTACTTAGACGATTGAAACGCGTGGGAGTAAATGAATTGCGCTAATTTGAATTTATATACGAGTATAATAAACTAATATTATATTGTAATGACGATGTTAAAAAAATACAAAATACCTGACTGAGTTTGTTGTGGGCTCTTCTCAAGTCAGGGCGCTAAGGAACCCTTGTAACTTAAGATTTTAAGTCGTTCTTTAATACTATTATCAGTCGTACATAACAATTAGTGTGTGGGAAAAAAATGCATTTGGCGATTCAAAAGTGTTGTAATAGTCCTACTTGAATAAAGATATTTTGAGTTTATTAAAATATCTGTGCATAACTACTTAGACCTGCTTGATACAATTACACAGCCTTAGATAATACCACTAATCAATAGTAATTTTACTGTTTATTATCGTTAATTTTTGTATTTCATAAATTATGTTCGGAGGTTCAGCCTACTTTACAATATTCATGGTCACTGATAATGACAAACTGTTTTAACATAGAAACCCAAAAGGTTAAGGTAGAACTAAGTTAGCAAAATACTTAAGCAATAGGCATTTGAAATACAATAGTCATACTAATATTGCTAATGTTTATGTGCGAGAGGAATCCCATAAATTGTGGAGGAAATTATTTATCTGATTCATTTTCCAAATTTAGCCATACGTTGCCAATAGTTTAACAGCCTTTGTCGTTCGAATTGATGTATGCCAGTGTCTCTCGTTCACTAGGTTGAATAAAATTAAACCTGTACGAATTGTTCCCTGTGATAACTCTCCTTAAAGCATAGCTGCTATCGAAATTGCCTGCCTATTATTCTGTCACGTTACATGAGAAGGGTTGGCTTGAAATTTACGTTAGACTACGGAATGCTTTGACTTTGTGTATCGGATTTTGTGATTGAATCGCGTTGATATTTTGAGGATTTATATCTACCTGTACAGAATACATTATTAGAACCAATCAGTTTTAGTACAACCTGAACATCTATGATTTTTCTGCTTTACTCTGCTTGTACACCACGACTTTGTGACCTTTTCATAATTGAATGAATGCTTAAGCGATTTTTTCTTTAGGTGTATGAAGCTAAAATTTTTACGGATGAAACTCGTGATTAGCGTTACGAAGATGTGCAGCGTTTCTTTTATGCTAATTCGTTTGAAAGTTAGGTAATTTTAATGTTTAAAAATACCATGTGGCATTTTAATTTGCCACAAGTCATTTAATATTATAACTGCCACATTGGTCTAGTGCTTAGCATGTTCGACTACAGACATGAGGTTGAGTTTTCTTTTATATTTGTCCGACATGAGGTCCTGGGTTCGAGTCCCAGGTCGGGCCAATTCGAAATCGATATTTAGTTTTCTATCAATATTTTCTCAATATTTATCCGAAGTTGGGAAGTTGGCGGTGTGATCCACCCCCGTGCCTTCCGAGGCACGGGGGTGGATCACGTTAAGCCGTCGGTCCTGCGCCTGATCTCTCTCCGGTCGTGTCGGATTTCCGTCACACCGGACTATGAGAGTGAAGGAATAGAGAGTGCACTTGTGTACTATGCCTGCCAATCCGCAGTGGAGCAGCGTGGTGGGTCTATGCTCTAAAAACCCTCTCTCATATGAGGGAGGAGGCATGTGCCCCGCAGTGGGACGTTAATGGGCTGCTACTTACTTTTACATTTAATATTTCAAAAATTCTATTTTCTAAATGTTTAATTTTAAAACAAAAATTTAATTAATAATTTCTAATATTGCCAAAAAACACGTGACATTTTTATTTACAATTTGTCATTTGAGATTTCAATAAATTATTTATATTAATTGTCAACGCTTTTAATATTTTAATGACAACTAAATTCATTAAATTCCTAACATATCTTCCTTTTCCTTTCCCTCTAAGTGTCGGAAATTTAATGTTATAGGATTGTATAAATATAAACAAGGCTTAAAAATTTGTTTGCCAAAGAAGTTTCACTTCTGACATGTGTACTTTGTACACACGCACTTTTTCAATAATAAAAGGATACTTATAATACTGATATTCGCATTTAGCTCAATGTAAATTATTTCAAAAGCTTTGAATGCAGTTTTCGGTAGACTTTCCAGACGTTTAAAGTTTAAGTAAACATATACTCACTTTACAATTAATTTTTAATCAAATATTTCTACTCGGTGTAATTATGAAATAAACTGTAGATCAATGCGTCTTTTTGCATTTTTAAAGATGAGTAGAAATGACTAGACTCATAAATCTGCGCCTACTTAACGAAAACTATTTTTACTTTGCAATGTAGTATTGTTATACTTTAATAGAGAGGTTGTTCAAATACCTTTTCCTCTGTCGTGAACTTTTCGTTTCCAGCCCAATGAAAATGTCCTTTCATATTATAAATTCTATATAAGATTCCGCGGAGCTGTGCCAGCGGGCAAGTTATGAGATTAAACAATAGTATACGGTCTGCAGGCGTTGGGGATATTGCTCCTTCTCCAGATAACTATTCCCTTTGACATGTCACACTCGAACTAGATATTCACGATTCGGTGATCAGAAAGCCTATTGGATCGAAAAAGCCAATTTGATGTTCCCGTTGTGCGTTAGGGCTGTCGCTTATTGCTTAATTGGATTTGTATCTTACTATACGGAATACTTTAATTTCACATCCTTATATGAAAATGAATAAAATTTTCTTTTTTTTACATACACTTCTAAATAATAGGACAGAGGCAATATATTCGAACTGCCTCATTGGTCTAGTGGTTAGCATGTTCGGCCACAGACGTAAGGTCCTGTGTTCGAGTCCCGGGTAGGGCCAATTAAAATATTCCAAAAAATTGATATTGAGTTTTCTATTAAGATTTTTTCAATATTTGCCCGAAGTTTAAGGGAAGTTGGCAGTGTGCTTCATCCCCGTGCCTCATAGAGCACCTTAAACCGTCGATCCTGATCTCTCTCCAGTCGTGTCGGTTTCCGTCACGTTGGACTATGAGAGTGAAGGAATAGAGAGTGCACTTGTGTACCGTGCCTGCCAACTCGCAGTGGAGCAGCGCGGTGGGTCTATTTTCTCCTATGAGTGAGGAGGCCTGTGCCCAGCTGTGGGACGTTAATGGGTTGCTACTTGCTACTACTTAGTATTTAGTATATTGATAATACTAAAAGATGACCGATTGAGATTGTTGGGTTCTTCTTTGAACATAATCCTCATAATTTAAGTTTTTAAATTGCTCCCTAATGGTTTATTTAGTAAATCGGATTTTTTTTTACTATATTTTAAGATTGAAAACTTATTCAAAATTCTGCTCGAGTAAAGAATTATCGATGAAATAAAAGTTAGTGTTAAATTTTTAATAATGCACCTCATGACAACTGTATGATGCAGTGGAAGGTGTTCAACAAAGTCATCCCATTTTAGACTTCGGTCATTAAAAACATACATTTAACTAACTCAATTTATTTTTTAATTTGCCTACCTACGATTCTAATTTGAGACCACAGCTATTACTGCGAGCATTCGCACAAAGACGATAGCAAGATCATCAAATACGTTATCTAAACTAATATTATAAAGAGGAAACATTTGAGTTTATGTTTATAACGGTCTTACACAAAAAGTACTGGGCCGATTTCAAATTTTTTTTACCATTAGAAACCTGCATTTTATTGAGTGCAAAATCAAAAATCAAATCAAAATATCTTTATTCAGGTAGGCTTATTATAGCACTTTTGAATCATATTTTTTTGCATATTTTTTTTCCACTATATCACATATTTTTTTCCACACTCTGATTCTAAAATACGTCTGATGATGATACCCAAGAACGACTTAACATCTAAAGTTACGAGGGTTCCTTTGCACCCTGATCCGAGAAGAACCCACAACACACTCAATGGGGTTTGTTTTGTTACCATCATCATTATAATATCATATTAGTTTAATATATTTGAATTCAAATTAGAGCAGTTCGTTCACTCCCACGCGTTTCTATCGTCTAAGTAATCTTGCAACTTATATTACGACTTTTCTATCAACTTTCTTTTAACAAAGACTTTGAATTTATTAATTGAAATCTCTAAAACGTCTTGTAGGAGTTTATTATCGAAACGTATACAGTTACCCTTAAATGAGTTGATAATTTTATGCAGCCTACTAGAATTTATTAAGTGCTATGGATTATATTACTTTCTCAAAAACAAAAAAAAAGGAAAAAATATCTACAAAAAAATCCGAGATACCACGTGTCCAACTACCGTAGTTATGCCACTTTAGTAGTCATAGTGGCATTATTTACATTCAAAAAGTTAATAAACGTGCCGACATTAATGAAACCATATTATTCATCCCTCTGTATTTAGCCTTATCCTATTAAATGATATTTTATTAAAGACTGTTTCAATATCTGTAAAATACTTTTTAAATTATTGAAATCGGACATTCCATTCAAAAGAAATAATGAATTTGAAAATGTAAATCTAAAGAAAATCGTAGCGACCTTTATAACTGGGGCTACGACTGGTGAGTTAGCTCATATTCCAATGATACCGATGATACCCACCGATATATTAGGTATATATTACTACTACTACTTTATTTTACTTTTGTCAAGCTAAAAATTATTTAAGCAATTTAATAAATTGTTGTATTACCTTCTTGAAATCAAGAATTTTTCAATACCTGTAGAGTATTTTTAAATTTGGTAATGTCGGACATTTGACGTAAATGATGTTACGAATTTTAAAATGCGTGATATATATANATATATATATATATAATGTTTTTTTCACAGATTTGAATGGGTAGCATTTTCATTAATTTAGGCAAATTGCTTTACAAATAAAAAACATAGGTATAAATAATTCATTGAGTTATTTGCTGTGTATAATTGCAAAGAGCTTAAAGTCCTTTTTAGGGCTCTTGATTATCGCTGTACCAAACTTCAATCAATTTCGTAAAATCCGTTCTTAGCTGACTTCTACTCAGCAAAAAGAATATTCCAACCAAATTTCAAGTCTCTACGCCTTATGGTTCCAGAGATATCGTGATGAGTCTATCGTTAACACCCCTGCAACCCCCCTTGCCGGTGGAATATCGTGAAATTCGTTCTTAGGTGACCTCTACTCGTCATAAGGAATAGTCTTACCAAATTTCAAGTCTCTACGCCTTATGGTTCCAGAGATATTGTGATTAGTCTATAGATACCTGGATATCTCTTTTATATAGATTTAGATCATGAATGTAAGTGTGTATCTAATAATTTGAAAGGATGTAATTTATAACTAAGTGAAATTAAACTTTCATGTTAACAAAAATAAATATACAGATCGACTTAGTAGGCTTTCCACTGTCACAAGATCGGTATATACGCGGGTGACGCCGCGGGGCATTGCTACTGTGTTATATAAGTATGTAGTAAAGGAAATATTATACGTTTAAACGTGTGTAAGGAAAGATTTCTTGAAACTTGGGCTGTACCCGGATGAGTAATCAAGTTTTTACGTAATCAGGCGGGATTTATCCGCTTCACGTGACGTCGAAGAGATTAATTACTTACACAAAGAAATTGCTGTAAGTAGTGTGCTAAATAACACATTTGTGGCATGACTTTCGTATTCTGTACTTTTATAAATATGTGCTATGATATGTCTGAATTTACGTATGCTTCGTATTTAATGTTTCATGTGGGATGATTTGAAGAAATTAATTTTGTAAGTATTACACTAGATTGTAAATTACAGTGGGGACGTCATTAAAGTGTTTTATCTCATAGTCTTAGCTCTGCAGCTTACGCAGTTTATTAAATTCGTCTTCCATCGGAGAAAGTAACTCCCAGAATAATTTATATCAGTTGCACTCACAGCATTATGTCATACGGAATTCTTCTTTGGGGTAATGCTAAAGAGAAATTTAGAGCAGATGAAATAATGGCAGTTCACTGCGTATAAAGTCAAAGCCAATATCTTTATTCAAGTAGGCCTTTACAGCGCTTTTAAATCGTCAAATATAGTTTTTTTCCATTTATTATTTAAATGTACGACTGATGATAATATTAACAAACGACTTACAATCTAAAGATACGAGGGTTCCTTTGCGCCCTAATTTGAAGAATGCACAATAAACTCAGTTGGGTTTTTTTACATCATTTTCTTGCCCTTATCCTACTAGATGACGTCGGCACAGCATGTTTCCTCTCGCTACTTTTGCTCTATCCGCTGTCATTTCTTCATTTACATTCCTTGCACACATATCTTCTTTCACACAGTTTATCCACACTTTTTTTGGTCGCCCTCTCCCGGGCCTGCCGCTTACCATAATATTTAAGGTCCTCTTGCATACATGGCTATCCTCCCTTCTCATGACATGCACATACCAGGATTGCCTTCCACTTCTTAGCTTCTCGGTCACTGGTACTACTTTCACACTTCCTTCAATATACTCTTTCCTAATCTTATATAATTTTGTCACTCCACACATCCATCTCAACATTCGCATCTCCTCTGCATGCAATTTGCTTTCATTCTTCCACTTTGGTGGCCCAGCACTCTGATCCATACAGGATGACATGTCTTACGATCGTCTTATAAATTTTCCCTTTTCGTTTGATATCATATATATTTCAATACATCTATATATAGAGCAATTCATTTACTCTTATGCTTTTTTGTCTTCTAAGTAGTCGTTCCCTGTACATTTTAAAAAACTTTTACTTCCATAACCATATTAACTGTTTTTTTTTAACAAATAAACATAAAATTTTGCTAAATTCTAGAAGGCTGCATAAAATTGATGAAGAAGTTGTAGAGATCTCGACTTTCTAGAGATTCCCAGAAGACGTTCTGGAAATGTCGCTTAATAAATTCAGGATTAATACTACAATTTGCTATAATCGATATAAAATAAATAATATAATTCTATATTGTAATGACGATGAGACAAAACAGGACACCCAGATTAGTCGAAGGAACTCTCGTAACTTCAGATTCTAAGTCGTCTTATCATCATCAGCTGTACACTGGAAATAATATATGGAACAAAACGTTATCCGACCATTCAAAAGTGCTGTAAAAGCCTACTTGAATAATTGAATTATAAAACATTTAAAGAAAAATGTGTCATCCGGAATTATGCAGGCAACATCGCGGTGAACAGCTTTTAATATGTAAAATGCAGACTTACGACTTTTACTGAGTTTACGAGTTTAAATTTTACGAGATTGCTTAATATCTTCAACTTTCACACGTCCCACGCGGCCGGCGAAATATATTAAGTTGCAAATTCTTTTGGCTCTCATGATATCACATATTTCATAGGATTATTTCCGCTGACGGCGCTGTGAAGTGATATTACAATAAACTTTGGCACGACATGTAATATTTGCGACACGAAATCACGTTCTTTTGATGAATTCTTTTCTTGTATACCTTCATATTTCAATTAAAGTCAAGTAGGCGTAATTACATTACTATCACATCACTTTTTGACCGATTCTTTTGACGGCGTTGCTAGGACATTGGTGTTTGCTCTTTGTGTACAGTGGCACACACTACTCTTAGAGTTCCTGAATTTTTTTTATATATATTAATAAACAGAAATTTACAAGTAATTTAAAAAAACAAATATACAAAAGGCGGTATTATCGCCAGACAATCCTTGGGTTTAAAAAGCTTTAACTGAAATGTAGGATGGGCAATACCATAAACATATAACACATAATGCAATAAATATAAATACATATATATGTTATACAGTAACATACTTTCATAAATATTAGGTATACATAAAACTATTTAAATATATGTCATCTAACCTTTATCTAAATTTTGGAGATAAAAAAAGTAAGTAGCAGCCCATTAAAGTCCCACGGCTGGGCACAGGCCTCCTCACTCTTATGAGAGAGGGTTTTTAGAGCCTAAACCCACCACGCTGCTCCACTGCGGATTGGCAGGCATAGTACATAAGTGCACACTACATTACAGAAGGTCGTGCCTGCTTTGATATGCGTTAGTGGTTGCATGGATGAGCTGCTTCTCTCTTTCCTCGGCTTCTTTTACTGCTATTGGAAGCGCGACTCTTGTTTAACTTTTTATATGGTCGGAACAACTGATAGGTGAAAGGTCCCTTTATCCTTCGACCCTTCCTATTACAACCAGTTTCTCCGGGTTATCTGGTTGTCTTCGGGCGAAATGACCATAATATTGAAATACACATTGGTAGTAACATATTCGGAAGTATTTAAAACATAGGAATAACCATCTGAGGTTTCTTTATAAATTTATTTATCTTATCGGCCACAGACATGAGGTCCTGAGTTCAGTCCTAGGTCGGGCTAATACAGAAATGAATATTGAGTTTTCTATAAAGACTTTCTCAATATTTGCCGATGTTGGGAAATTGGCGGTATGCTCCACCCCCGTACCTTGGAGAGCACGTTAAGCCGTCGGTCCTGCGCCTGATCTCTCTCCGGTCGTGTCGAATTCCCGTCACATCGGACTATGAGAGTGAAAGGATAGAGAGTGCACTTGTGTATGCTTGCCACCCCGCAGTGGAGCATCGTGGTGGATTTATGCTCTAATGACCCTCTCTCGTATGAGTGAGGAGACCTGTGTACAGCAGTGGGACGTTAATAGGCTGCTACTTACTTACTTATATGTTTGTAACTTTTTACTTTAATACGTGATTGGAAAGATCACTTGTTCAGGCGTTGTACTGCCTCATACACTTCATTGGCTCTCTATACATCGATGTAATCGGTCGTAATCACCTAAAGCCGTCAACATAAATGTGTTTTATAGAGGTATTAGTTAATATGTTATAAAGGCTGAAGGCTTGCGTGGGGTCACTCGCGTGCGGCGACTCGGAAGCAATTTGCTCCCTAACACCATAATGCGATCGTCTAATGGATCTGTGTTAAAATTGAACGCAACACCATTTATAATCTTTCCTAGATCTCATGGGCGGAACGATGTTGCTTTCTCGTTTTAGTCCACCTTTGATCCCATTTTTATAAATTGAAAGACAAATTAGCAACATAAAGAACTACAAATAAATGTAATTTAAGGGTTGCGAAATTATACATAATCGCATTTATAGCTAGTTACATCGAGCATTTAAATAATAATACTAAACACTGCTAAATAAAAAAAGGGAAAAGTAAAATATACACAAAAAAAACCTATACCAGACTGAATATAATATAATATAGGGCAGCACAACTGATACTTCCTTCATAAATTGGAACGCATTTTGTTGGAAGACATCAAGTTTTTTGGACCAGTTCGTTATATGTCCAATTCAATCTTGATATCACCAAATAATAATCAAGATTAGTTCGCTAGCGAGCAGAGGAGCAGGATTTCGTGAGGAACGCAGGGGTACTCTAAAAGATGTCCTGTTCAAAAGGATAGGATTATGGGAAAACTAGAAAATTCAAATAAATGCAAATCTATGGTGTTAGCGTATTTCTGGACTGTAATAACTCACTTTCAGTGTTCAATAGTAGAGTTATAATGTGGCTTAATTTAAACACTGATGTGAATAAGAGAATCACCGACTCTCAAAATAACAATAATTGTAAATATAAAATTGTTTTTTACGTTCTAGAGAATATTTTTGCTAAAAATATTTCTTTATCGAAATCGGTTTTTTCTTTTTGGTTAATATTTTTAACTAATTCGTGGTCACAATATGTCTGAGAAAGATTCGAAGTTGGAGTAATTTACATACATACATAGCATAGCTCATCATTCCTATAGGGGTAGGCAGAGACCACATCCTTCCACTCGCCACGATCCTTGCATATCTCCTCCGCTTCTTTCATTCTCATTAAACCTTTTCATACAAGTTCGTCGGTTTAGTGTGCTCTTACTTGACAGTTATTTAAAATGTCCTAGTTTGGTCCAGGAACCTTCGCCTTGGTCTTTCCCTTCCAACTTTCCCATTCACTCTTTAATCAAAAAGTCTTTTTGTCAGTCTCCTTTCATTCATTCTCTCTTCGTGCCCAAACCATCTAAGCATACCTTTCTCATTTTAGTCACTACATTTTTTATACCACAAAGAGTTATTTAAATGTTGTATTTAAGGTTCTACATACAATTTTTTTTTGTTTAATATTATTTATATTGTCAGTAAAACGTAAGATAGAATAAGATTGCAAAGTATAAAAAGTAAAACAAAACTCTTAAACGTTGTTAAGACCATAAATAAATAAAAGTGGAGGTGGCCTGGGCATATGATAAGGAATAAAGTGAATAAGTGGCCAAAAATCGCTACTGAATGGTGTCCAAGATATAGAAAGAGAAAAAGAGGAAGACCACATAAGCGTTGGAAAGACGACCTAATCGAAATGGCGGGACCACTGTGGACGAGATTAGCTCATTCTAGATCTGGATGGAAGTCTCTGGGGGAGGCCTATGTCAATAGACAAGTTGGAGAAGAGCATCCAAGGGTTGTTGATGCAATATTTAATAAATTAAAGTAACTTAATAGTATAATCATTAGATATAAGTAGATTAAGTATTTTGTAAAAAACCATAAACCTCCAACAATAAAGGCTTTATTAATTTATTTAAGTGCTTTTAAAAAAAATAATATAACATGAATTTCGTTAAGCATTTCAACAGCATAAAAATAGCATCGTAATTTTGTTACAAAACGTAAGCCCTCTTAACAAGGGAAACAGCGCTTCAGAGCACTTAACAACGTAACAACATAATTAGTAAATTCCAATTAATTGCTTGGTAAATATTTTACTGCATTTTACTCTATGACAGAGCTACATATAATGAGTAAACTAGCCGATACCTCTGACTTTGTCTGCATAGAATGAATACGTAAAGGCGTAATGTAATGCAAGCTACATCTCTGATAGTCTGTCAATGTTAACTCAACACAATAGTTTTTTGACTTCTGAAGAGGCGATATTGGTTGCATTTTAGAGGAGGGAAGAGAGGAGACAAGGGTATAAGAGACGTCTACATGATTATATCGCTTGTATGTTTTTATCTTCTGCTTATCTACTTAATTTGTACATTATTGCGCAAATAAAAAGTTTATTCACTTCATTATTTCACTTCTTTTTAACCATTCAATCAATTTGCCCGAAATTGGTTGTAGTATATACATACATGTAATTGAAAAACGATTACTCACGCATTCACTAACCAGGAGATCACTAAAATTATTTACCTGATTGACATGAAGTTCACTTAGGTGACTCCTTGAATAACACGGGTGTATTAAAACTCGACAACGTAGGGTCCCATTTCTTCTTTGGTCCAGTTGTGATGATGGCAACCATGGGAAAACCGTATATGTATTAAATTTGCATAAGGCATGTGCGTGATAAATGGACGAATAACTCAAGATCACGCCAACCGATTTCGATGATTCGTTTTTTATTGGATAGGATGTTTGATGATAATTTAGTTATGTTTTGATCATGGGACCCATGACAAAGTAACGGAACTCTTCAATTCTTACGAGCAAATTAACGATTCTCGGCAGAATCTTTTATAGGCTATCCGGTTATTCGAGTCACCTAGTTATAGTCAAGGAACTCCTCAACGGCTTACAGTAAGTTTGCGAATGGTGGTGGTGAACTTGATTATCATATTAAGACTGGTTATAGCAGGGTGGCAAAAACGGACCTGTAACGTATGCGGGCAGGGCAAATTTAGAGAATTATATTTTCTAATAGTGATTGGAGGTTCTAGTTTTGGGTAGTTACTACTCTTCCACCAAAATCGTGACCCTAAGCAAATAAATTGACCTACGGTTCTCAGACGTGGTCGCTGACTATGGGCCTCATGCGGAAGCTCAGAGTCACTCAGCGTGCGATGGAGAGGGCTATGCTCGGAGTTTCTCTACGCGATCAAATCAGAAATGAGGAGATCCGTAGCAGAACCAAAGTCACCGACATAGCTCTACGAATCGCGAACCTGAAGTGGCAATGGGCGGGGCACATAGTCCGACGAACCGATGGACGTTGGGGTCGGAAAGTGCTGGAATGGCGACCCCGCACTGGACGACGCAGTGTAGGAAGACCCCCCACAAGGTGGACCGACGATATAAGGAGGATCGCCGGTAGCCGCTGGAGCCAGGCGGCACAAGATCGGGTCTTGTGGGCATCATTTCGTGAGACCTATGTCCAGCAGTGGACGTCCATCGGTTGAAGCGACGAAGCAAATAAATTGAGTCCGGGTACGCTGCTGCATGGAAACCATTAAAATGAAATCCCTTATTAACGCACTCACTTCTTAAGCTGTCATCACAGTATCAAATAACAATTAGAAGACAAATTTGATGATAGAAAACACCATGGTATCATATCGACTTGTTGATTGAGACGATCGTATAGAAGCCACGCCTGACAATAAAAATAAATAAACCACTTTGATATAACAAAGTATCGAAAAAAGTGTACAAGTTATATCGTCGTTGGATATTAATTTCATACGCTACAAATAAATTGGTTTTCTCTGTAGAAGTATCGCTGGATCTTATATAAAAAATATATTAATATCAGTGAAAGTTTATACTTCAAGAAACTCCGTCTAGCCATTGCATAAATGGTATTTTATTTTCTTTTGTCGAACTTGAAATACGAAAGTGGAAGACATTGTATAAATTACCTTTGTATATTTTTTTTATTGTCTTAAAAAAGTCTTACAACATGTTAAAAGTGAAATTTCTTTGGCAAACTAATTTTTAAGTCTCGTTTTATATTTACACAAATCTAAAACTTTAGATTTCCGAGACTTAGAGGGAGGGAAAAAGGAAGACATGTTAGGAATTTAATGGATTTAACTGTCATTAAAATACTAAACGTGTCCAAAATTAATACAATTATTTTATTGAAATCACAAATGACGAACTTTAAGTAAAAGTGCGACGTATTCATGTCAATATTAGAAATTATTAATAAAATTATGTTTTTGATTTTAAAATTTAGAAAAGAGAATTTATGAAATATTTTTATTTTATATTACAAGAAAAATAGTGTATTAAATTATTAAATGTGGAGTGGCAAATTAAATGTTATTACATGTTATTAGTGAATATTAAAACTACCTAACCTTCAAACGAATTAACAAATAATACTACGCGGGTAACACTGCCGGACACAGCTAGTATGTATAAAGATTTATATTTATTTATTGACTTCTATGGAATTTTATCTAATAAAGTGCATTAATCTTTATAACCCATTTAATTTTATCAAATTAATTGTTATTTTAAAATATCATATAGGTAATACCTATACGTCTATAACCTCCTTTCTAAATTGCAAAATGTAATGTGAATGTTTTGTGTTCATGCACATTTCAATTTATCTTTTTATGATACGTTGCGTTATCCTATTTGACTGTGTGCTGCAATAACGTTTGGCCTTTTCACGTCCCATGGTATGCTCATATCTATGTTTGTCTCGTTTGTTTAAATGCCACATATTTATAAGATTATAATCACTACACTTTTTTACCGCTTAATATCTATATGAAAAAAAAATGCGTGATTTCATGAAGACACAATGCAGTTGTAACTTTTTTAAATCTGCACGAATGAATTAATAGATAAATCCTACACGGTTAGTGTGTCAAAGGGCCAGACTGGCTGTGCATGGAGGAGTATTGGTGCCAACACTTATGTATGGTAGTGAAAGTGGGGTATGGCAGAAGAATCACAAAAGTAAAATAAAAGCGGCAGAGATGAGAGTGTACGAAAGTAAGAAATAGTGTGATAAGAGAACGTTGTGGTATAAAAGATACAGTGACTAAAATCGAGAAAGGTATGCTTAGATGATTTGGGTACGTAGAGAGAATGAATGAAAGGAGACTGACAAAAAGGATTTATGAGTCAAGAGAGAATGGGAAAGTTGGAAGGGGAAGACCAAAACGAACGTTCCAGGACCAAATCCAGGACATTTTAAATAAGGACCAGGTCTAGAGTACTCTAAACCAACGAATTTGTATGAAAGGTTTAATAAAATTGAAAGAAGCAAAGAAGATATGCAAGGATCGTGGCAAGTGGAAGGACGTTGTCTCTGCCTAACCCTATAGGAATGAGGCGTGATGCTATGAATGCAGCTGACGCAAGCTATGGGTGTTGCTGTATTGTCTTCACTTAACCTTTACTCCGCAGCAACATGTAATTTGAAATGCGATGAATATACGATAAATTTGAGGCGAAAAAAAAGTTTTTCTTTAAAAGCATATACGAGGAAAAGGTTACGCTTTGTATGAAAATACTAATTCTTGAACTATACGCATAATTCCCTTTGTAAATATGAATGTATTATATTGTTAAATAGTTCTTGATTAGATATTCGCGTGCCCGACCGCGATGGCGGTGCAACGGGCCCGGAATAAATTTGGAACAGTTTGTGGCTTTAATAACGCATGTTTTACGAGTTTCTATGGTGTAAATAAATCATTCGGACGCCCTGTTTTGTTAGAGATGGCTCCTTTTGTGTTTAGTTTTTGTTTAAGAATAGCTGATCACAGCAAAAATCTTGGTTACTACTTTTAAAGTATATTTGAGGTTACTTCGTTGTCTAAATTCGATCGCAATTCAATTGTAACACAATAGTAGATTGTTACTAAAGACTGTGTTATTTATCGATGATTCTCCTCGTATATGAAATAAATACTTCGACTCTTTTATTCATAACACTAGTCAACAGCGTGTTACTGCAACTGTTGAGAATATCTTATTTTTCATGGGTAATATTTTTGTATAAAAGAAGACGTAGTGACTAAAATTGAGAAAGGTATGCTTAGATGGTTTGGGCATGTAGAGAGAATGAATGAAAGGAGACTGACAAAAAGGATTTATGAGTCAAGAGTGAATGCGAAAGTTGGAAGGGGAAGACC